>JAFEMH010000228.1:355000-920395 GCA_022495995.1 Adenophora triphylla var. japonica
TTTAGAAAAAGTTATAGAAAAAAAGATAGAAAAAACTAAACAAATGAAAGTATATAGAAGAAAAGTCAAAAGAGGGACGGACTACCCTATATTTATTTTTTATTTTTTTTTAAATTTTAATTGACTATAAAATAATATTTTAGCCTTTTTTAATTAGTGGTTTTTTTAGAAAAAGTTATATAAAAAAGATAGAAAAAAACTAAACAGATGAAAGTATATAGAAGAAAAGTCAAAAGAGGGACGGACTACCCTATATTTATTTTTTATTTTTTAAAAAATTTTATTGACTAGAAAACAATATTTTAGCCTTTGTTAATCAGTGGTTTTTTTTAGAAAAAGTTATATAAAAAAAGATAGAAAAAAACTAAACAAATGAAAGTATATAGAAGAAAAGTCAAAAGAGGAACGGACTACCCTATATTTATTTTTTATTTTTTTAAAAATTTTTTATTGACTAGAAAACAATATTTTAGCCTTTGTTAATCAGTGGTTTTTTTTAAAAAAAGTTATATAAAAAAAAGATAGAAAAAAACTAAACAAATGAAAGTATATAGAAGAAAAGTCAAAAGAGGGACGGACTACCCTATATTTATTTTTTATTTTTTTTTAAATTTTGTATTGACTAGAAAATAATATTTTAGCCTTTTTTAATTAGTGGTTTTTTTAGAAAAAGTTATATAAAAAAGATAGAAAAAAAACTAAACAAATGAAAGTATATAGAAGAAAAGTCAAATTTAGAGACGGATACTAAATCTGTCTCTAAATTTTAGAGACAGATGTTAAATCTGTCTCTAAATTTTAGAGACAGATGTTAAATCTGTCACTAAATTAGAGACGAATTCAAAAATATGTCTCTAAATTAGAGACGGATTAAAATTTGTCTCTAATTTAGAGACGGATTCTGAATCTATCTCTAATTTAGAGACGAATTATGAATCTGTCTCTAATTTAGAGACGGATTCTTAATCTGTCTCTAATTTAGAGACGGATTCTGAATCTGTCTCTAATTTAGAGACGGATTCTGAATCTGTCTCTATTTTAGAGACGGATACAAAACCCGTCTCTAAAATTTAGAGACGGAAATTGAATCCGTCTCTAATTTAGAGACGGAATCAGATTCCGTCTCTAAATTAGAGACGGATTCAATTTCCGTCTCTAAATTTTAGAGACGGGTTTTGTATCCGTCTCTGAATTAGAGACAGATTCAGAATCCGTCTCTAAATTAGAGACGGAATCTTAATCCGTCTCTAATTTAGAGACGGAATCCGAATCCGTCTCTGATTTTTGGTTCTGTCTCTAATCTGTCGCCAAATTAGCTACGAATTCCGTCCGTCTCTAAATTTCCGTCTCTAAATCCGGTTTTCCTTGTAGTGTAAGCTTAAAGTTCCATATTTTATTTTCCTATACAAATTCATCACTTAAATCAATTGTTTAACCCAAAATCAAATGCTCTAATTTCGGATAAAATAAATTTAATTTAACCCTAAATCAAAAGCTCTAACCCGAATCTAGGATAAAATAAATTATTTAACCCTAAATTAAAATCCCTAATTTGGAGGATTTGAGATGAGAGAGAGAGAGAGAGAGAGAGAGGAAAAGTCTATGAAGGGAGAGAATAAGAGAATCGAAATGCCTTGTCAAAAATGGTGCTGCGGACGGCGGTGGCTGGGTGGTGGCGATCGCAATTCAGTCAGCGTTGGACTGGACCGTCTCTTCCTCTTCGTCTCTTCTTTGTTAAATTGTGATTTGTGAGGCTGTGAAAAATCTTTCTATGCGTTTTGTGTGGATTGACCATATTATAACAATTGACTTTTAAGTTTAATTTTCAATGAGACCCCTCACTTCCTAGTATATTAACTAAGTCCTGAATTGTGGGGCCCCTAAAAAGTGCAAAATTTTGGGGGCCTAAGCCCAGGCCTCACCTGCCTTTACTAAGGGCCGGCCCTGGGAGTAACCATGGTATGAATATTATCTTCTCTTTGTAACCTGAGAAGACCATAAAATGAAAATTTAGACTGCTGATATAATTCCATTGACGTAAATATGTGCAGGAACTGTGGGATTTTGGTTCTTGACGTAAATATCAGGGCCGGCCATGGCATGAGCCATGTGAGGCCATGGCCTAGGGCCACAAAAAATGGCCTTTTTTAGGGGCCTCCAAAATTGTTGGGTATATATAATAAGTAAGCCCAATTTTAATCCTAAAAATTTAACCCAAATCAATATTTAGCCCATACATATTTAACATCTCACATTAATACCAACTTGAAAATGTCAAAATTGCAAGTTCGTGTATACAAGTGATCACTTTCAGTCGTGATTCAATCTCTTAACCTGCATCTTTCTTGCATTTTATTCATCTTTCTTGCATTTTATTCTTATTTTTATGGCACAAGATATATGATTGATCTTTAACTAATATACATTCGGTAGAGCCTAGTACCAACCGTACCAACCGAGTACCTACCGTACCAACTTAGTTGGTATACCGACTTAGTCGGTTGATATTGGTATAGATTTTTATGTACCAATTTAAACTTGGTAGGTATATGGTATATGCAAAATACAATTGGTATACCTACCAAGCCACCCCTAAGATTGCTTATCGGATTTTGTTGAATATTCTGGTTACAGTTGCATCCGGTGAAAGATGTTTTTCGAAGTTGAAGTTGATAAAAAATTATCTTCGAAGTACGATGTCTCAAGAAAGGCTAAATGGGCTAGCTTTGATATCGATTGAGAAAAATATAGTTGATAAAGTTGAATATGCTAGGAGAAATGTGTTTATATAGTATCATGTAAGGATATTACGTTATATCATATTTTTATTTAGTATAAAATATTGTTACTTACTAGATTGATAATGACCATATTTTCATTTATTTGGTTAAAAGTTACATTAAGGGGGCCTCGCCTAAAAAGTTAGCCTAGGGCCACAAATTTTACAGGACCGGCCTTGGTAAATATGTGCAGGAACTGTGGGATTTTGGTTCTCTCCCCTTGCCCAAAAAAAATATGTGCAGGAACTGTGGGATTTTGGTTACTGGTTGAAATTGATAGAAAGTAGTGCTGTTTAAACTCTGATGATAGATAATTAGCAGCGGCTGACCCTGAATTTTTTTGAAAGGAGGGGAAAAATTTAGTGCATTTATTTTCTTTACACAATTTTTTTTTTGAAATGGGCAAAATCATTTTTCACTAATTAAAATGGTAGAACAAAATTTAGTGCATTTATTTTCTTTACACAAAGGGAAGGGAGATTTTCTGAAATCAGCATATAATTCATGCTTTTGAAGTGGAAGGCGTACCTGAATCAGCATATAAAGGAAAAGGAAAAAAGTTGATAGAACCAGTGGGCGATTCATGCAAGACGTATTAGCCAAGCGGGCGTTTCCCAACCAGCATATAGGTGAGAAAGGATAGAGGTAAGGAAAGACTAAAATGCCGGTCGGCGGGCCAAGGAACGACATCAATGCCCGCCGGCTGTTTGTTGAAAGGCACACCGGTATAAAGCCAGTTTGCATTTTGGCTAAGCCCGTGAGGCGGACAAGAATATACGAAGAAAAAAAAATTGGCCATATGCCCCTTGATTTAGGAGGAATGACCATCAGAGATTTATCGCTAGAACGTCCTAAAAGACGATGAAGTAGATTTTTTCTAATCAATCTTGCTTGTTAAGAAAACAAAAGGCTATCAGAATTTTGTCGGTGATAGGATGAAAGGGTAAGTGGTGCTAGGACAAATGGCTTTGTTAAAGCTAAAAAAATCTGGGGAGAAATGCGTTTCTTCATAACTTATGGAGAAACGGAGCTCGACTTGTCGTGCGACAATGCAGGCCAAGGCTTCTGGATATCCAGAAGCTTATGAAAGTGATATCCAGAAACCTTCAAAATGAATATCCAGAAACTTTCAAAATGTTTATGGATATTCATTTGATGGTTTCTGGATATACATTTGAAGGTTTCTGGATATCCAGAAACCTTTAATAAGCAATTTCTGGTCTTGGCCTTGGATTTGGCTTCAAATCTATTTTCTCTGGATATCCGTCCCAAAGGCTTCTGGATATCCGTTCCAAAGCTTCTGGATATCCAGAACCCTTTGAGACTGATATCCAGAATTTTTTTTCTGATTATCAAATGCATAGCTTCTGGCTATTAAAAACACGTTTCATCATAGTTATGGAGAAACATGTTTCTCAGCAGACCTACTATTTGCTAAAATTGACACCGCGAAATGTTTTTTCACTTCTCGGTATGTATTTTTTTTGCTCGGCAACAACAATGTGAATCGAGAAAATGACTAGGGTGAGGATTCAGAATTGCTTACTGTTTAGAGTTTCCATTTGAGTCGATAAATTTATAAGCAAAATTTGTTGAACACCTGCAATTAAATGAGCCGATGCCATATAATGTCAACTAAAGCAAACTTTGCATTATACTTGGGGAAAATGACAATTTAGAGCCTGAAATCAATAGGGGGTCTTCTATATAAGGGGCTGATATTTTTTTGGCCTCATCAGGGCTCGAAATACAATATTTTTGCCGGTTATAGGCTTTTTGTCTGAATTCATTAATGATCTGGTTAAACCCCCATGTGACGAGCACGTGATCATGAAATTGGTTAGTTTGAAGTTGTTATTCCTTATAAGAGATTTAATGAGAATTCCAAAACTTTTAAAGAGTTGAAATTATATTTATTTTTAAAATATTAAATAATTAAACTTTAAAAGGCTTAAAAAAGTAATTATCATCTATATAAAAAATAAACTAAATAAAGTAAATTTTTTTTTTTGAAAACATTAATATATTGTTTTGAAAGTATTAGAATATCAAAACTTAAAATAAATATTTTATTTTTTTGCAATATATCATTATTTCACTGGTTTAAAAATATCATGAGATATTTTTGAAAGCTATTATCTTAGTAGTTAATTTTATGTTCGGTAAAAAAAATATTTTAAATATACTAATCACATAATGAATAAAAACACAAAAATTAAGGTACAAATTATAAATATTTACCAAAAAAAAAAAAACAAAAAAATCCATGTTCATATAATTGTCTAGATTCATCCCTTCACCCTATTACACGACTAGAAAGTGGTTGTTTACCGACGGACGCGCTCCATCGGTATTACCGACGGAATAACAATGAATACCGACGGAATTTTAATTTGCACTTGCCGAGAATTTCTTTTTTAAATTTACATTTTATTCCGTCGGTCCATTCTCTATCTCTACATTCTCTCTCTACAATCGTCGCTCCATTCTCTCTCTAATCCGTGTGTTTCTGTGCGTGTTTTCATGATTGTTTGAGTAATCGATTTTTCGGATCTCTGTTTTTTTTTTTTTTAATTTTTTTTTAGAGAAAAGGGCAATGCCCCCTATATTTTATTGAAAATTAAAAGGTACAGAGAGGTGATGGAGGACTAAGCCAGAACCATCACAAAAGAAAAAGAATAAATAAGAGGAAAAAAAAAAAAAAAAAAAATAAAAAAAAAAATAAAAGGTCAATCAAATTGCCTTTTATTAATCCAAGGCCTTTTAGACTTGAGATTTTTTGATTTAGCTTTCGATCCAGATTTTCCTCGTTTCCCTTTAACCTTTTGAAAGCCATCTTCTTCATCGTAATAATCTTCAAAATTATCGCAGTTAGCCATTGGAGCCCACGGATCAACATGAACTCCTCCAACTATACCCCCATAAGTGCGAGCTTCTTGATATGCCGAAGGAGAAGTAGCAGAAAGACCGCCTTCCGGTTCAGAATTGCATTTTTCCCGAAGAGTAAGAGCTTCTTTTAGGTTTTTTGGGTTTATAAATTCGGGATTAAAGTATTTAGGATTTGGCGTACGAGCAGTAGAGGGATGTAAGTTAGAAGCTGATGAAGCTTGAATTTGTCTAACCTTTTCCCGAACGAGATTTAGTGCTTCTCTATCCAAAGCAGGAGCCGTCATAGGGATGGATGGTGAGGCAGTAGACACATTTTGAATGGCCAAAGCCCCCATCTGCGCTCCAAGCGCAGCGAATCACTCGAGTTTCATCGCCCGTATTTATATCAACAATAGCTGTATCATCCAAGCCTACCAATTCTTCACCTTGAGTGTCAAACGTCTCATTATGGGAATCTACATCTT
This sequence comes from Adenophora triphylla var. japonica, assembly GCA_022495995.1. Taxonomy (NCBI): domain Eukaryota; kingdom Viridiplantae; phylum Streptophyta; class Magnoliopsida; order Asterales; family Campanulaceae; genus Adenophora; species Adenophora triphylla. The sequence goes on from JAFEMH010000228.1 coordinate 361,134, forward strand.
TTGGCTCAGACGCAACAACATCTTGGAAAATTACTTCATTATTGTCTTCACACACATCAGTAGACACTTTAGCAGGAATATCAAGATTACCAACCCCATTGTTTTCTGTCTGCACCATAGAAACTTGGGGATCAACCGAGTCATTGGTCTTTTTTGCCACATACACTTGTTTAACCTTGTCCTTATTCTGTACCATGCTGTCAACAATCTTTGATTGTGTCGTTCCTTGTTTAACCTCATGATTTTTGGGATGTAAGTAATAACAAGATGACATATCATGTCCCAACTTATAACAATGCTTACAATAGTAAGGCAGATTATGAAACTCAAGGGCTTGATAAAAACTAGAAAACTCATCCCCACAATCAATAAAAACTCTAGAAGGGAGCTTCTTCAAGAGATCGGCTTGAACTAGTACTACGCGGCGACTCGGCCTAGACAAATCGGCAGAGTGGGGGCGATTACAAAAAAAAAAAAAAAAAAAAAAAAAAAAATTTGGGGGTGGGGTAGGCAGGGGGTAGGGGGCGATTACAAAAAAAAAAAAAAAAAAATTTTTTTGGGGGGTGGGTGGGTGGGGGGTGGGGTAGGCGGGGGTAGGGGGCGATTACAAAAAAAAAAAAAAAAAAAAAATAATAATTTTGGGGGGGGGGTGGGTGGGGGGGGGGGTAGGCAGGGGGGAGGGGGCGATTACAAAAAAAAAAAAAAAAAAATTTTTTTTTGGGGGATGGGTGGGGTGGGGGGGGGGTGGGGTAGGCAGGGGGTAGGGGGGGCGATTACCAAAAAATTAAAAAAAAAAAATTTGGGGGGGGGGGGGTGGGATAGGCAGGGGTGGTTGTACCGGGCGTAATATGAGTTGTACATTAAGGCCTCCATTTTTCGGAAAATGTTTTACTTAGGACAAGGTCAGTAGGTCGTTTTACTTAGGAAGGGCGTAAAATGTTTTTCGGAAAACGTTTTACTTAGGCAACCAAACAGCGGAAAACGAGTTATTTTTCGGAAAACATTTTCCGGGGGCTAACCAAACACCGTAAAACAGGTTATTTTCCGGAAAACATTTTCCGGAAAATGTTTTACGGTGAAACAAACGGAGCCTTAATTTCAATGCAAAGGCACTTCAAGGATTAAGAAAAAATATTTAGGGTACACAATGCCAAATTTTAGCTAGGTTGTCCAGAGATATTTGGAACACTTCAACCTACTTTAATTTGTTAGAATTTTCCATAAGCAAGGATACTTTAGTTGTGTACGAACTTCTGGTGAGCCGAGCTTCAAAGTAAGCTTTGACTAGCTAGATTAGGTTTATTTCAAACAAACAATTGGATTTTAATAGATTTCAAAATTCTTTGATTCACAATTTCTAGACAAAACAATCTTTATGATGATGTCAAAATCGTCAAATCAGCCCAAATCCAAGTGATCGTTTGCTCCGGAGATTGCTAGGCCTGAAAATAAGATAAAACACGGTAACTAAGCCGGGGCTTGACCGGCGAAGGCCCTCCGGCGTGAGAGTAAGTCACGGTTTTGTGGTGAGAAACTAAATTGACAGAGTTTCTGTATGTAAAAAGTAACGTACCAAATAATGTGCTATATGACTTGTATTTATAGGGATGGTGAAATTACCCGGGATTTCGCGCGGACGCGAAACGCGGTTCTCTTTCGCGGAGGGGTTGGTGTCTGAGACCTCGCTTCATGGGAAGGGAAAATGAGGAGTCGCCACGCGGTTTTTGTATTTTGAGCCCAAACGTTGAGAAACGGCTATTGTGAAAAGGTGTCGTTTTTATTGGTAGCAAAAACTTAGGAAAAGGCTTTGAAAACGGGGATCATTTTTATTGGCAGCAAAAACGAGTAAAAAGCTTTTTTGTACCAGAGATTGTTAGGTTCGGAGGTCAAGTTACGTTTCGGGTAGAGTATTACGAGATCGCCCGAAACGCCTCGCATGACGAGTCTTTCTACCTTTCTCGAAATCGTGTGTGTGTGTGTGTCTTTTGAAATGGGGGCTTGAATGACAAGCTTAATCTTGGTTTGAGTGACAAACGTTGATTAGGTGACTTTGTTTGAAAAGACGAGCGCTTGAATGACAAACGTCGGTTTTGAGTTTGAAATGAGCGTTTGCGTGGCAAACGTCGACTTTGAGTTTGAAATGAGCGTTTGCGTGGCAAACGTCGACTTTGAGTTTGAAACGAGCGTTTGCGTGGCAAACGTCGATTTTGAGTTTGAAAAGGAGTTCGAAGGTCGAACTCCGGTTTTTTGAACCGGGCTTGTCATTGTTAACGATTTTTACGGGAAAAATGCGTATTAAATGATTTTGAATGTCAAATGGCGGCTTTTAGTTTGAAGATGAGCATTCGGAGGCCAAACGTCATTTCGCGCGTTTTGAAAGAGAGTTCGACGGACGAACTCCGGTTTTGAACCGGACATTACATTGTTAACGATTTTTACGAGAAAAATGCGTTTTAAATTATATGCGATCAACGAATCGGGTTGCGACTCGGACTTTGAAAAGTAAATACTATCACGATCCAAACGGGTCGGACTTTGTAAATGACAGTATTTAAAGTGCGGTATCAACGGAATCAAACGATCCGGATTTGTAAATGACGATCAACGAGGCCAAACGGCTCGAATTTGTAAATGGCGATCAACGAGGCCAAACCGCTCGGATTTGTAAATGACAGAAATTAAAATGACGATCGACGGATCGATCGATCCGAATTGGTAAATGACAATAAAGTAAAACGGAACGGGTCGGAGCGCCGTTTTAACTCCGTGATTACTTCTCTTACGGAAAGAGAAGAGGATCGAGGGGCTAAAACGTATCGGACCCCGTTAGACGGAGGCGTCTACATTTCGATAACGACGTTCGAAACGGTTGTAGCGACTGGTGCGTAAACCGAGACGGAACGAGAGTTTTAGAGAGAGGGAGTTATACCTATGGCTAGGGTTGACTCCTTTGGCTCGGGAGGTGTGTACGGGACACGGAAAGTGATTCGAAAGGTTGTTTCGAAGTAGTAAGGTGCGTATTTGATCGAAATACGAAGGTTTCACGCGAATCGAGACAGAACGGAGGCTCGGAAGGGGTGAAATCAGTTTGGGCCGAGGGGGTGGTGAATTTTTGGTGTTAAAATTCCTCCTTTTGCCTTTGACAAAGAACTTCTATTTATAGGGTGAAAATTGCGTAGAGTCCTGACGGACTTGGACTGAATCCAGGGGGTTTTTGGATATTTTGGAAATCTGGGGGACTTGCTGGCAATTTCAGGAAAAGTGCACAGGGAGTCCGGCCGGACTTTGACTGTATACCAGGGGTATTTTAGTCTTTTCCATTTGAATTTGATTGAAGGGTGACTAGAGGGAGGTGGCATGCGTGCCAAGTGCCCCTCTGAGTCACCAGCCATGTGTAGAGCCGTCAAAATCGAGCCCGGCCCGTGGGCCCGGTCCAGCCCGCCCGAGTTTTTAAGGGCCTGGGCCTCAAATTAGGCGGCCCGAAAAAACCCGGGCCTCTTTGGCCCGGCCCGGTAGGCCCGTGGGTTTAGGCAGCCCGGAAATGGAAAGCCCGCATAAGCCCGGCCCGGCCCGAAAAACTGAAAACTAAAAAACCCCTATCTATCTAATATCAATCACCATTCACCACAGCGCAGACACACCTCACTCAGTCTCTCTATTTCTCGCTGATCTCTCTCGTCTTCATCCTCTCTTCCCTTCTCAGACCTTCCTGCGATATCCAGACTCCGATTCGCCCCCAACACCCCACCTGCCGGCGATTCTCACACACACACACACACACGCAGAGTTCTCACTTTAGCAAATCGAAACCTAAATTTGAAATCCCTGAGATCCTTAACAGCGTCGTCGATGGGGGAATTGAAAATGGAAGAGATGTCTCTGCCTAGCCTCTTCGACCAGGCTCGCAAAATTCATTATTTGACATCCGAATCAAGCGTCGACAAGGTTAATTCTAGCGATGATTTCTTCATTTACGAATGCCATCTTGTGTCGTTGAGTGATTTATTTATGTATTTCTGAATTTTACTTATTTTTTTTAGGAACAGTTGAGAAAAGCTTGCGAAGTATTGAAACGGTGCGACCGTGCGAGGAAATGATAAGCCGATTAGGTTAGTTTTCAAGTAACGAGACTAAGGAGGATATTAGCACTACCAATCTCAAGTATCTTCTGGTAAATTTCCTCCCTTTTTTCCTGTGTAATCACGAAGAAATAGAGTGCTCAAGTAGTTTATTTTTCATGCCTGATTCTGCTTGTAATCCATGTTTCGTTATTTTGGGAATTTTTTAAGGGAGGCTGCAATATTTAAATTAGGTTCTAGGTTCAGATTATAAATATGGGTTTGGTATTGTTTATGTGATTAAGGGAGGCTGCAACCTTTTTTCCGCTCAAATCTTTCCATGACTTCTCTACCTTTGTTGTTTCTTCTTCCTATTGTTGATGTCATTGGTACCCAATAAAGAACTTTGATGATACCCATCTCAAATGGCTGATGGTGCTTCTTTGCATTACATTTACATTAACGATCTGTATATATAGTCATTTAGGCCCGGCCCGGTCCGGCCCAATGTCCACATGGGCCGGGCTTGACTTTTACTAGGCCCGCCAATATTTAGGCCCGGCCCGGCCCGGCCCGGCAATAAGGGAAGCCCGGTGGACTTGGGCCGGGCTGGCCCGGCCCGGCCCGTTTGACAGCTCTAGCCATGTGGGATTTTGTCCCCCGGTCCCGGTTTTGTCCGTTTTTTAAAATAACAGTCCGGAAAATGTCCGAAACGCCCTCGAAAAGTGCCGGAAAATGCGTTTTTCAGGGAAAGCCATACTTTTATGTGAGATGACACGTGTTAAGTACGGTTTGACGTCGGGATGCACAGGGCAGTCCCGGGACGTCTCGTTGGCACAGCAACGGGGAGTTTAACGAGTTCCGGTTAACCTGGAGCGGGCCAGTTAACGAATTTCGGTTAACTTTCTGACGGATTTGGATGATCCGGATTTGGGTACTTACAGTTAGCCCCTTAGCGACGTCACTTCCGAAGGAGGTGGGGTCGTTGAAAAAGATAAGGATCCAAATCGGGATGCCTTACTTTGAAAGAGACACAGGCGGTCGATGGCCGGGACCCTTAGCGGAAAGGATTCCTACGTATCTCGAGCGGGAATCAAGCCGATCGTAGTTCGAAAGGGGGCAAGGGCCGCGCGTCGGGACCTTGACCTGAACGAGACATGTTAGGAGGCGTCTGAACCTGAATGAGACCATTCGCGAGGTACCTGTACCTGAATGGAGACTGTTAGGAGGCGTCTGAACCTGGGACTTCTGAAACCTTCGAGGGCGTGTGGTGCCTCAAACCGGAGTTGCGATGCTGACGAGAGCGTTCGTGCCTTGGGTGCTGGGCTTATTGCTGTTGCCAGGTTTATCCTGCTGGGGATGAGCGTTTGGGCTTACCTGGATGGCCGAAGAGGGATTGTTGTGCGGGCTTATTGCAACCGCGCCGAGGTGGAACGATCGGCTTACGGCCGGCGGGAGATGAATGTTCACTTGTCGGTGAAAAGGTGTTCGGGCTTACGAGGATGGCCGAAGAGGGATTGTTGCAAGGCGTTCGTGCCTTGGGGTTCGGGCTTATTGCTGTTGCCGGGAAGACGAACAGCGAAGGTCTTGATAGGAGAGTGGAGGTCGGACCGCGAAGGTCGGGATTGACTGTTTGAGATGGGACCGTGAAAGGTCGAGATTAAGGATTGAGATTGGACCGTGAAAGGTCGCGATTAAGACTTTGAAATCGGACCGTGAAAGGTCGCGATTGAGACTTTGAAATCGGACCGTGAAAGGTCGCGATTGAGACTTGAGATCGGACCGTGGAAGGTCGCGATTGAGAATTTGAATCGGACCGTGAAAGGTCGCGATTGAGAATTGAAATCGGACCGTGAAAGGTCGCGATTGAGACTTGAAATCGGACCGTGAAAGGTCGCGATTGAGACTTTGAAATCGGACCGTGAAAGGTCGCGATTGAGACTTGAGATCGGACCGTGGAAGGTCGCGATTGAGAATTGGAAATGGACCGTGAAAGGTCGCGATTGAGGATTTGAAATCGGACCGTGAAAGGTCGCGATTAAGACTTGAAATCGGACCGTGAAAGGTCGCGATTGAGACTTGAGATCGGACCGTGAAAGGTCGCGATTGAGACTTGAGATCGGACCGTGGAAGGTCGCGATTGAGAATTGGAATCGGACCGTGAAAGGTCGCGATTGAGAATTGAAATCGGACCGTGAAAGGTCGCGATTGAGACTTGAAATCGGACCGTGAAAGGTCGCGATTGAGACTTGAAATCGGACCGTGAAAGGTCGCGATTGAGACTTGAGATCGGACCGTGGAAGGTCGCGATTGAGAATTGGAATCGGACCGTGAAAGGTCGCGATTGAGGCTTTGAAATCGGACCGTGAAAGGTCGCGATTAAGGATTGGAATCGGACCGTGAAAGGTCGCGATTGAGACTTGAGATCGGACCGTGGAAGGTCGCGATTGAGACTTGAGATCGGACCGTGGAAGGTCGCGATTGAGAATTGGAATCGGACCGTGAAAGGTCGCGATTGAGGCTTTGAAATCGGACCGTGAAAGGTCGCGATTGAGACTTGAGATCGGACCGTGGAAGGTCGCGATTGAGAATTGGAATCGGACCGTGAAAGGTCGCGATTGAGGCTTTGAAATCGGACCGTGAAAGGTCGCGATTAAGACTTGAAATCGGACCGTGAAAGGTCGCGATTGAGACTTTGAAATCGGACCGTGAAAGGTCGCGATTGATTCTTGAGATCGGACCGTGGAAGGTCGCGATTGAGAATTGGAATCGGACCGTGAAAGGTCGCGATTGAGGCTTTGAAATCGGACCGTGAAAGGTCGCGATTAAGACTTTGAAATCGGACCGTAAAAGGTCGCGATTGAGACTTGAGATCGGACCGTGGAAGGTCGCGATTGAGAATTGGAATCGGACCGTGAAAGGTCGCGATTGAGGCTTTGAAATCAGACCGTGAAAGGTCGCGATTAAGACTTTGAAATCTGACCGTGAAAGGTCGCGATTGAGACTTGAGATCGGACCGTGAAAGGTCGCGATTGAGAATTGGAATCGGACCGTGAAAGGTCGCGATTAAGGATTGAAATCGGACCGTGGAAGGTCGCAATTAAGGATTGAAATCGGACCGTGAAAGGTCACGATTGAGGATTGAAATTGGACCGTGAAAGGTCGCGATTGAGGATTGAAATCGGACCGTGAAAGGTCCCGATTGAGAATATAATTGATGGTGAAAACCATTAGGAATATTAACGTCTGGAGACGAGCGTTAGTGAAAACTAACTGGGGGATTTATCCTCGGGGGATGGGGTGTTAGAAATGTCTAACTGGGGAAATTTTATACTTTTGGGAGGCCAAAAGAGGTAAAATTGGAATTGCATAAAGCTGAGGGGCCAAAGTGGCAGAAATTTTTACAGTGCGGAAGAGTCCGTGGGACTTTTACTGAATTTGACAAAGTCCTATTCAGCGCCGAGGCCGAGGAAGAAGAAGTCAGTTTCTTTCATTGTTGTCGGCGAGAGAGGAGAGAAAAGAGAGAAAAATTCCAACCCAAATTGCAAGGTTTACTCGAATTTGTGAAGGAAATTTGCTATGGAAGGTGAAGGAGGACCAATGGCTCGTCATGGAAGGACCGATGACGAAAGAACACGGTTGGTTCGGACCATTCGAACCATTGTGCACCCATTGAATCCGGCGGAGTTTTATCCGGCGAGGGATAGACACAACTCCAAGGATGGGATCAAGAGACAAGTAAGTTTCCTACAAATTCCATTAATTTTAAGAATGTGCATTCTTTAAATGTTAGAAATTTGCTAGGAATGAACTTAGGGATTTTGGTGCTTGAATTGGGGCTTTTGAGTTTGCCATGAATTGTTGTCGAAATTGACTAGGATGTAGTTCAATTGACACTATGGGTGGATGACATAAAAATTTTGGTTGCAAAATTCCATGTCTAGATGCATTTTCCAAAATTAAAGTAGCTTTAATTCGGGACGGAGTAAATTTTCGAAAAGTTCGAAAGAGGTTTGAAAGTTCCGGATTCGACGGAGTTTTCGAAAGATTTTGAAAGTTCCGGATTCGACGGAGTTTTCGAAAGATTTTGAAAGTTCCGGATTCGACGGAGTTTTCGAAAGATTTTGAAAGTTCCGGATTCGACGGAGTTTTCGAAATGGTGGGAATATACGTAGGAAATGAATGAGAACCGTATCTGCATTGCATCCTTTTGACATGCGTTGGTGCATTTTGTTGACGTTGCTTCTGTGCTGTTTGTCTGCAGGGGACAGGGACGGTTAATACCCATAACCAGAAGAGTCGGGGTGCCTTTGAGGCGGTGCGAGCATTGTGGGACATTATCCCGGACGTGGCTCGAGAGGGAGAGAGGAGTCCGCGGCAGCTGGTGCTTGACTCCGGGTTGGCTGGGTTCATCAGTGCTGTGGCTGCGACAGCTGATACGCCGAGGGCCAGGTCTATGTATGTTGCTTTGAGCGAGTATTGGTGGGATACGACCCACACTTTCCATTTCAGATGGGGGGAGGCGACGGTGACTCCCACGGATTTTGCCGCTATCACTGGGTTGCCGACTTATGGCAACACGCTGGTGTGGGTTGATGGTTACACCCTAACAGCTTGTCCGGCTGCTGGGTTTTGATATTACCGATGCCAGGGGCTTAGGCATTCGGTACAGGCCGATGGAGAGGCATCTGGAGGCGGGTGTCGCCGATTATCTGGCTGGGTCCTTGAGGATGACCGCGAAGCTGTGATGATGTGTTGCCTTTTTCGCGGGAGAAATTCGATTTTTGCGTTTCTTTGAAAAACCAAATAAAACCGGAAAAAACGGAGTCGCCACGCCATTTTAATTTTGAGGGCCAAAACTTTGAAAAAAGCCCGAGATCAGAGATTTAGGTTCGGAGGTCATGTTACGCGTCGGGAAGGACGTTAGTGTGCACCCGACGCGCCTCGTAAAACGAGTCTTCCAAGCTGAAAATCATTTGTGTGTGTGTGTGTGTGTGTGTGTGTGTGTTTTGGCCAAAATAAGTTGAAACTCAGAAAAATAAAAATTGGGATATCTTTTTAAGACTTTAAACTGATCCCATGATTTTTTGGAAGATTTTTGGATTGAGATTTGGTACTCAAAAGACCTTTTTAAGTTGAGAGCCATTTCTGCCAGAATGAAAAAGGCAGTGGACCTTTGATTTTGAAAGGGATTCAAGGGTCTTAAAACTTCATAATCTGGATAAACTCAGAGAATGAAAGTTGTTCTAGACACCTTGAATAAAGTTTGTGCGAAGGAATTTTCCATTTTGGAGAAGATTTGAGGGGTCAAAACCTTCTGGAAACCTCAGATATGAGATCTGGATTCCCAGAAGCTGATGAACTAGCCTCTGAAAGAAAATTTGAAAATAGGAGTTTTACTCACCCAAAAAATAAGATAAAAATATGTATGGAAAGCTCTGGATGTTGGCTACAAAAAGTATTTTGTAGTCAACACCAAATTCCAAGTTCATCTGTGTCCAAAAATTAAGACCATGGACTGAGGTCTGAGAAAATTGCTACTGGACAGCAACTTCTCAAGAAAGAAAATATGATTTTAAGGGGGGTTTTGCATCCATGCTTGTCCCCATTTCCCTAGGTTTTGGTTAGTGATCACTAGACATTTTAGTGGTGAATCAACTATACCAAACCATCCTTGGGGTACATTAGGACTAAGCATTTCATTTGCTTGGGGAGGGGGATTTTACCCTTTGAAATCAAGATTTAGTGCTTGAAAATGGTTTTTTAGGGTTTTGAAAGTGCATTTTTGCAAGTAAGCAAGAAAAGCTTTGAAAATAATGTTGATCTTTGTAGAAGATCATCCATGGAGATGGTCTTCCATGGTGATCTTCTTAGATCTAGAGAAAGAAGATGAAAGAACTACATTTTGTAGTTTGAAGATGCATGCATGGATGAGATTTAGGGTTAGGAAGAGGAGGGTTTACCAATCTTCCTTGTATTCTTGAGTGTTTGGCTTGAGTGTATGAGTGTTTAGGGTTTGAATATGAGAGTGAGTGGATGAGTATGAGTTGGGAAAGATTGGAGAGAAAAAGGTGACAATTCTTGAAGAATTCTCACTGTTTTCTCTCTATATTTCGCCAGAGGTTCGGTGCAATTGTGTTCTTCCTTTCTATTTCTGTGACTGGAGGGCTCAATTTATAGCCCTCTGAAAATGCATACTTATCCGCGCGGACAAGGTCAGTAGGCGTGCACTGTTCATTAATTACAGCTCCAAATTTTTAGACAGAAGAATAAAAATTCAAAAAACCAAATTAACACCGCTTTTGTGTTTTCAGCCTTTCTATTTATGGTTTTATTCTTTTGTTTTGCTTTTTAAGATGCTTTTCTTGGTTTAACTTCATTTGGCAATGCCCATTCTACCCTCCCTTTGTTAGAAAAGTTAGGATTGTTAGGAATGTTAGTAATTGTTATAACTTTCGTTAATTTTATAACGAAAATTCTAACAAGCTCAAATTGGAGCACTTACAGTAGCCCCTCGGCGACGGCGCTTTCGAAGGAAGCGGGGTCGTCGATAAGCGTAAGGCTCCATACTTGGCAGGATGATCGGGTGATCGGGTGGCCGAACCTAGCGATAGGCTACCTACGTATCCCGAATGGAAATCAAGCTGCCGTAGTTCGGGTCTTTGACCCCGGGAGATGATGGCGTTTAGGTGCCTCGAACCTGGTGAGCGAGTTCTACAGTCGTTTGCTGGAAAGAAACTCTGCTGGGGATAAGAGATGACCATTTTTTGGTCTGATGGGTATCCGCTCTGCTGGGGATAGGAATGACCATTTTTGGTCTGACGGGTATCCGCTCTGCTGGGGATTTTTGCGATTTATCGCTTTCTAGTGATAGCGTCTTAGGTGCCTCGAACCTTGAAGATGGCGTTTTAGGTGCCTCGAACCTTGAAGATGGCGTTTTAGGTGCCTCGAACCTTGATGATGATAGCCTTTTAGGTGCCTCGGACCTTGAAGATGGCTTTTTAGGTGCCTCGAACCTTGAAGATGGCGTTTCAGGTGCCTCGAACCTTGATGATGATAGCCTTTTAGGTGCCTTGGACCTTGAAGATGGCTTTTTAGGCGCCTCAGACCTTGATTTGAAATGGCCTTTCGGTGGACTTCGTCTGCTGCCGAAGGAGAGGGTGACCGTTTTGGTCGAGGGGCTGGACCTAATGATAGGCTACCTACGTATCCCTAGTGGGAATCAAGCCCTTTCGTAGTTCGAGTACTACTCGAGATCTCGTTGGCTTTTGGGATTCCGTTAACTTTGGGGATTTCGTTAGCCTTTCGGGGAAAATCGACGTACTCGTCCTGGGAAATCGGTCTTACGTTTGATCGCCGGGCATGAATTTGATGAAAGATACGGGATCTCGTTATCTTTCTCGGGGCACTCGGTCTTACGTTTGACTGCCGGGGGTAATTTTGATGAAAGATACGGGATCTCGTTATCTTTCTCGGGGCACTCGGTCTTACGTTTGACTGCCGGGGAAGATTTTTGATGAAAGATACGGGATCTCGTTATCTTTCTCAGGTCACTCGGTCTTACGTTTGACTGCCGGGGGATGATTTTGATGAAAGATACGGGATCTCGTTATCTTTCTCGGGGCACTCGGTCTTACGTTTGACTGCCGGGGAAGATTTTTGATGAAAGATACGGGATCTCGTTATCTTTCTCGGGCACTCGGTCTTACGTTTGACTCGCCGGGCAATTTTGAAGAAAGATACGGGATCTCGTTATCTTTCTCGGGGCACTCGGTCTTACGTTTGACTGCCGGGAACAATTTTGATGAAAGATACGGGATCTCGTTATCTTTCTCGGGTTACTCGGTCTTACGTTTGACTGCCGGGGACAATTTTGATGAAAGATACGGGATCTCGTTATCTTTCTCGGGGCACTCGGTCTTACGTTTGACTGCCGGGGGTAATTTTCTTGACAAGGGGCTGACTTTGGTTAACTTTGTCAAGTTGGGGACTGAATTGCAGAGTCCTGGAATTTTAAGGGGCAAAAGGGTCATTTTGACCCTTGCAATCCTATCCGCGCGGATAGGGATGGAAAGTCAGGGGTATTAATTAGGGCCAACGCCCTTCTTCTTCCTCAGTCCAATTTTTTGAAATTGTCGAGAGCAGAGAGAGAGAAACTGTCATTCCGCCATTTTTGGCCATTTAAGCTTCAAAATTCCTCCGATTTTCTTGATTTTTCGAGCAATGGAACACGGGGAAGGCGCTTTTCAAGGCCAAGGACGTGGCCCGGTAGCGGAGAGGCGATTGGAGCTCGTCCGGATGAGGAGGCATTACAATCTTTCGCAATCGGTTGAGGAGGAGCATTACCCCGATGCTTGGCAACATTGGGCTTCGGATCCGCATCTCCGAACGGTATACTTCGAATCCTCTCGATCCTCTTGTCGATTTCTTGCTTGAAATTTTTGGGTGATTTTTGAATATTGAATATTGATATTGATGATATGCAATGTTGCAATGAATTTGTGAGTGTCCCAAAAATGTGCATTTTGCTTGGGAAAAAGAATTGGCATTTTTGCCACATTTTTTTTTTCAATTCGAAAATTACATGTGAAAATTCGAAGAATTGTGATTTTTTTTTTGAAATTGAATATTGCATGTTGATGATGATGATGATTTTTTTTTGAAATTGAATTTTGATATTGATGAATGATGATGCAATGCATGCATTTTGTTTGGAAAGAATGGGCATTTTGCCAATATGAGATGTATGCATGTTTAGGATTTTTTTTTTTGAAAAGTGGGACGGATTTTTCCTCCCGTTGCATGTAAGATGGATGATATGCATATATGCATTTTTTTTTTTTGAAAATGGGACGGAGTTTTTACTCGCGTAGGAATGCATCTTTTTTTTTTTTTGATGAATGCATTGGGACTTGCTGAAAATTGTTTTATTTCATGCGAGAAAAATGGGGCTATGCTCATTGTATGCTGTTATGCTGTCGAATTTTTTTTGTTTATGTAAATGCAAATGCAATCTTTTTGACATTTTCTCTTTTTTTTTTTTTTTTTACAGGCGGAAACCGTTTTGTGACGGAGCAATAACAAGATGAAGACTCGAGGATCGGTGGAGTCTCGTGATTGACTTGTGGGATCGGCTTCCTGATGCGGGCCGAGGAGCTTTGCCGAGTCCGAGACGCATTGTTGTCGAGACGGGGCTCGGGAGTTTGTCGAGTGTTTGAGGGGACCGGTCAAGTTCCCTAAGTGCAAGGGCTTCGATGTTCGCTCTAGCGCAGATTGGTGGGATGCGACCCACACATTCCACTTCTTCCGGGGCGAGGCTACGCTACGCCTTCCGACTATGCCGCGATCACGGTCCTGTCCTTCAATGGACGCAGCATTGAGTGGCGAGATGGTTACAGCGATGCCGATCTCGTTGTGCTCTTCTCGGGATTTTCCCTATTCCCAAAAAGGGGATGGGGATGGAGTATGCCGTGGTCTACGGCAAGATCGTGGAGACCATAGCGAGTTATGAGGGCCGGAAGGAGAGGATAGGCGCCGATCGATTGCCGTGGCCTTCCCGTGGTTTACTTTCTCGAGCACACTCTTTGGTCATGCCGAGGGGACGGCGGTCTTTGCCTTGCCGAGGTCCTTGGAGGACATGGAGACGGTTGGAGATATTTCCCCGGGGGAGGCCGGGCCGGGCCGAGCCGTACTTCGCTCTTGATAGATACAAATGAAGGCCGTGAGCTCCTCAGATCGCTTCGAGTTTGCTCTGAGGTATAAGCTCTCTTTTTGCTTTCCCTCTTTCCTTTGAGCACGCACTTTTCTTTTGCACCGGATTGATTGGATTTTTACCTTTCGCAGTATGGGCGTTGGAGTTTTTCCACGTCACGGTGTGGAGGCACTCGAGGCGTACGTCGGGCGTATCCGACCATGCAGCCTTGGTCCAAGCATGCCCGGAAAAGATAAGCTCCAGGGGCGTACGACTCGTGTACGCGGATTGCCTTCCTTTGACGGAGGCCGAGACGCATGAGGGGATGATATTCTTCCCCGGGATCGCTGAGGTGGCGCAGCTCGAAGGGCGCCGAGATCCGGACAAAGGCGGGAGGATTTTGAGGGGTCCGACTCGCGATGCATATTATCTCGGGAGAGAGGGTGACGCGCCAGCATGGCGTGAACTCGCCTTTGAGGACACCGGTGGAGCCTCCCGCCGATATGATGCACTCCGAGCGATCGGTCCGTGACTGGGATGATTACCGAGCAGCCAAGACTTCTCGGACTTCGTGGCGATCGAGCCATATGCGACGTTTGTCTTGAGGAGGCCGAGGATGCCTCGGGTTTTGGAGAGGGAGGGGCTTGGGATCCCGCGGTACCCTGGACGGATTTTTCCTACATCCAGATGGGGTCCGATTGAGGGTGCAGATCCCTCACCCCCGAGCGGCTTCCACGAGCTTTCCGGCCTCGTCCGGTATGAAGGTATGGCTTCACCTTTTCTTTTGTTTCATCATCTCTAGCATCACTTCTTTTTTTTTTTTTTTGACGCTTTGCTTTTGTGCGCTTTTCGGAGGTGGTCGTCGAGACACCGACGAAGCAAGTGATCGGGGCCAAGAGATTCATCGGGAGGATGGTCGTCTTGCGGGGCTCCTCAGGCTAGAGCGAGGCGACCACGGCCGGCGCCCGTCGACGGGAGGCTTCCCTATTCGCTCGTAGACTTCTTCCGAGACTCCTTTGTCTCCTCTCCTTGATCATCGCGCAGCATCGCCTTCGGATCACGTCATTCTAGGGGATCCACACGGGCAGTGGGACACGTTTGGCGATGGCGGGTCGTCTTCGTACGTGCAGGAGTCCGACGCCTTCACCTTCGGGTACAACTTTTCGCGAGATCTCGGCTTGCCCTATCGAGCGTGCCGGTCGGGTCCCGACGAGCCTCTCTCTCGGAGACGAGGACGATTCCGAGCCCGAGATTTTCGTGGCTCCCGAGGAGGCGGGCCCGAGTCGCAAGAGGGGTCGGGGAGACATCGGGTGCTGGAGACTCCGATTGATTTTTTTTTTTTGAGATTTAGATTTGTACAGATTATGCACATTTTTTTTTGATGTAATAATTTAGGATTTTATTTATGTTTGTTTGTTTGTTTGTTTTTTTTTTATGCACACTCTCTTTTTTTTTAGGAATGTAATGATTTAGGATTTTATTTTATGAATGCAATGCAATATGAATGCAAAGGTTGCATGAGCTCTTGGGTTTTTTTTTTTTTTTGCAAGGGTATTTGGTATATGGACTGGTTTGGGGAGGTTTTTGCACAGGTTTCGAGCAACCGGGACGGAATATTCCTCTTTTGGTGTAGCAGCTTGGACTGTTGCAAATTTTTTTTGGTAATGACACTTGTATCCGCGCGGATAGGGTCGGCTTCGACATTGTCCTTTAATTCCTCGGTTCAGCCTGGTCTTGCTTTATTTCAAATTCAAATATCCTCTTCAACCTCCAAACTTCAAACAAACCATTTTCGGGAGAAAGAGAGAAAAACCATGGAAATGGCCAAAAATTCTCCAAAATTGTCCAAAGAAAGGCAAATGTTGTTCTTTGAAAAGTTCAAGGAGTGGTGTAGGGAGATCATGCACGAGAGAAGATCATTCTTTGAAGAAAGGTACAAGGTACGATGCTTGTGGTCTCTCAAAGAATTGGTTCCGGATTATGACCTCTTAAGAGCTTCTTCTTCGTTTTGGGATACTAGAAGGCATGTCTTTTGCCTTTCCCTCAACGAGATTGTTCCGACTGTCGAAGAATTTCGGGCCTTGCTTGGAGGTCCTGAGGTGGAAGAGATAGCGGTCCCTTTGCTCCGGAGGGGCTTCTTTGCCGACAGATTGTGCGTCCTCCTTCATCTTTCCCTGAGGAAGCGCAAGGTATGATCCGCGGTCCCGATCATTTCGATATTTCCGGTCTTCCCGATGCATTTAGGGGCCTAGGCTTGGTGGATGATGCCTATTGGGATGCCTTTGCACTTTGTATGTTTGGCACCCTGTTCATGGTTTATTCCTTTGGAATTTGCCATCGGTCTCGCTGGATGTCGTCGTTCACCGTCGCCCGGCGTAGATGTTGTTCCTTTGATTCTTGGGAAGACTTTTCATGCTCTCGACAGATTAGCTACCGGACGGCGGTATATGCACTGGGCAGCCGTTTCTCTGCGACCACAGCTGGGCCGATGGAGCGTGCGGGGGTTCTTCGGGAAACCTCTCGATATGATCGTGCCTTGGACTTTTGCCAGAGAGGTGTCGATGTAGATTTTGATGATCGTGGCTCGTGGGCACGTTGGATGGCGGGTCGCCGCAGGCCAAGATATCGAGATGGTTGGTGCCTCATTGGCGGGTGGAGACTCGCAGAGTGCTTCGTGACGGGTCCCATGTGGTTATGCTTCCGGGCTTTCTCGGTCCGGTTTCTACATTCCGGCTCCGGTCCCGAGACAGTTTGGCTTGGAGCAGGTTCCTTTGGAGGGTTTTGATGATATAGCCACTAGGGTGGTGGCTCCTGTTTCCATGGATGATCCCTCGGTGTTTCCATTTCTTTCCCGAGTATGGAGGTACGATGCCTTTCCTCCTCGGGTCATTCTCAGCGTCCGAGGCCGGTGTTCCCGACCACTTGGTACCCGGATTGGTACGAGGGCATCCGGGAGAGACTCAGGTGGCTATTTTGAGACGGCGTGAGGCCATTGTAGGTGCGGAGGACCGCACTCGTTTCTCGAGAGGAGTAAGGGCCGAGGCGAGGGCCAACCCTCATGACAGGAGCGGAGACGCCGTGACCGATTATGAGGCTTACGGCCAAGAGACAGAGAGGAGGGCTCCTATGTTACCGCCTAGGTTACAGGAGATGAGGGATGACGCTAGGGCTACTAAGGCCCCGACAGAGGCCGGTTTGATAGACCCTGTCCCTATACCGTAGCTTGGTAGGAGGAATACCCGACATTTTTCCTGGCTCGTAAGAGAAAGACTCCTGAGGGGGAAGAAGAAGGGAGAGGGCCAAGACGAGTGGCTTGGAGTGACTTTGAGGTTTCCAAATATCCCTTTCTTGCCATGACGGACACATTAGTTTGATTATGTATCTTAGTTTTCTTTTAGCAGGTTGCCAGGTTGTAGGAATGAATCGGGCTTAGACTCATCAAAGAGCTTTTATCTTGTAATGAATATTTGAATTGCTTTAGAGTTTTTCGAGACGCTTTCATGGTCTCGATCAATTGTATTGATGCCAAAGTATGGCTTTTATTTGTGCTTTAGACCGAACCGTTTCCGGCCGCCTACGTTCCCCTCATTTTGAGGAGCTCAGTCTTCGTAGTTCAACCCGGTGAACTCTTTTTTGTTTTTTTTTTTGTTTTTTTGGTGCAACCCCGTTTTTTACCTAGGCCGCCCTTTTCGGGTTTCTAACCTAGTTGGGTATTACTCTTTTAGCACTCTTTTTTTTTTGTTTTTTTTTTGTTTTTTTTTTTTTTTTTTTTGGTGTTTTTTTTTTTTTTTTTGTTTTTTTTTTTTTCACGCGTAGTATCGCAGCCTTGTCACCATTCACCGGGTGTACAAAGGATTCCCGTCGAGGTCCGCAAGTTGCATGGCTCCTCCGAGAAGATCTTACCTGGACGACATATGGCCCGACCCATACAGCTCCCATTTGCCGAGGGGGTTGATACTGGACCGGGGCTTTTCTTTTAGAACGAGATCACCTTCTCGGATCTCCCGATGCTTTACTTTCTTGTCGAAGGCTCTGGCCATTCTTCCTTGGTAGGCCCGGCTGTGTTCCATGGCCTTCAATCGGCGTTCGACGAGTAGGGCCAATTCGTCATGGCGACTCCGGAGCCATTCGACCTCGTTGATCGGGCTTTCCAGCAGTATACTGAGCGAGGGTATTTCCAGCTCGATCGGGAGTACGGCTTCCATTCCGTATGTGAGGGCAAACGGTGTTTCCCCGATTGCCGTTCGACCGTATGTTCAGAGCCCCGAGTGCTAGGTGTAACTTCTCAAGCCAATCTCTACCTTGGATGCCATTTTCCGGATGATATTTTCCAGAGTCTTGTTTGCCGCTTCGACGGCTCCGTTGGTTTGGGGCCCGTAGGTGATGACTTGTGACGGGTTATTCGGAATTCCGCCATGCCAGATTTTTCACATTCCCTTCGAAGTGGGATCCATTATCTGAGATGATTTCGGCCGGCAACCCGTATCGGCACATGATGTTTTCTTTGATGAAGAGGGCAACTTTCTTCGAGTTGAGGATTTTGTAGGACTTTGCAGAGCATCCTTTTCGATTCCTTCGAAGAAATCGCCAACCTGCGTCTTTTAGGCTCTTCCGCAGTTCCCAAATTCACACTCAAAATCTCTTCGGCGGCTTGGGCTCGATTTTCCTCTTCCGGACAACTTTGCTTAAAGATTTTTTTTTTGTTTGATTTTTGATTATTATTTTTTTTTGTTTAATGTGTATGCTTCTTTATCTAATGAATTATTATTAAATTTTTTTTTATTAATTAATTCATCATTAGTTAAAGTGGCAATCAAGGGATACTCAGAAAGGTTCGTCATTTCATTGAAAACGAAAGGGGATACAGTGCTTGCTACAGACTCGTAGTCTTCAGGCGTAAGGCCATCGGACGACCCTAGAGACTCGATCTTAACGAGAGAGGCTGGGAGGACTTGTCCTATATTGACACAAAGGGACGGGGACCAATCCAAGCTTGGTGAACATTTCCTCCTTGGTCGCGGATGGGCACGAAAGTTTCCCAATTCTTTAGCGGCATCGCTATTGGTGGCCTCATGACTCGGGAAGCTGTCTTTGTTTTTGTTTTCCTTTCTCAATTCTTTGCTATCATCTCTTGGGTGGCCAGAGATCAATCAGTGCAGCACCTGGACTTTTCTTCGAACAATTCTTTGCATAATCGAGACCATCCCAATCATGCGAGGGAAATTCCGTGGCCTTAGCTTTTGGCACTTGTCGGTTCGAATTCGGGTTTCGGATCTTCTGGGCGTAGGAATAGTGGTTGTGAGCTTCTCGAACGGTTCCACCGGGTCGAGCACGCCTCTGAAGGTATACTCGCTTTTCATGGTAGTGGTAGCCCCGAGATATCTTGGGTAGGTCCAGGAACATTCTACGGACCGGGTTAGCCTTGGTTCCTCTAAACTTGTTGAGGCTATCCTGTAGCTTTAGCCATCCTTCCGTAGGAGTGGGCTCTGTGATGTTTTCTGGTTGTGTGGGACCCTTTACAAAGTAGTCGGCCAAATTAGGGCTGAAGGGGAGAGATTTAGGGTTGTCAGCGGGATCTTTCTGTGGCGGCTTCAAATCTCCTTCCCTTTGCGGTGTCGGCTGGGAGGCCTCATATCCCGGGCCGTGGCGAGTATTACGCCCTTTCACTTCGATGAGTTTGAAAGTTCCTTGTTGGCGCTTCCCCAGGGCCGAGGCCGGGTAGATAGCTCATTTTTCTCATCATTTTCAAGGCCGGTGGGATTTTATCCCGAGTGACCGTCGGATCTATGTTGCACACTTGGGCCTTGGGAGGCTCGGCCAGTGAAGCCCGTTAGCATGTGACCTTCCTCGTCATGTTTGATTTCGAGAATAGGTATTCCGCAGTATCTGTGCCCTCTAAAGTGACTAAATCCCCATAAATGGTCGTCGAGATCCCCATTCGAGGCAATTTCACACACTTTGGTGGAGGCTTGAGGCGACCCCTTTGACTTGGTGCGACGAAGGTCTTCCCGACGGGGGCATTGAAAGTAATCGGGATGTCGATAACACGGAATTCCACAGGTATCAATTTCTGTCCAAACCGGAGGTCTAAAGTAGCAACTCAGGACCGCTCGGGATGTTGAGTCGTAAGCTTTGGCCGTGAGAGAAGAAGGCTTCAAGTACGTAGTCTTGATATCAAGCAAGCTCATGATCTTTCTTTGGAAGAATGTTCATTAGGACCCATTATCAACCGAGGACCCGAGGAGCGTCGTTCATCCAGTGGGTGTGATGAAGAGAGGCTCATTATGATCGGCCCCAAATTGAGGGAGGTCGAGATCGGTGAAAGTGATTATGTTCCGTAGTGGATGTTTCCAATTAGTTGTACCACATCATCGGGAGTAGCATCAATAGGCACGAGAGTGCGAGCCGGGCTTTCTTCCGGCTTCGGCTTATGGGGATAAGGCGAAGTGAGTAGAGACCGAGAGGAAATGTTGGCTTTGTGTTTGCTTCAGCCCAGGTGAGCACGGGATCCTCTTTTCGGAGTCCTGGAGTTTCAGGTTTGTCTTAGCATAGGGGCGCGATCTTCTTTTGGTGCTTGATGCATGGCCTTCTTATCGCCTTGGGATTTCCTTGGAAGATGCGCCGAGATCGGGTCAACGAGTTAACTTCCTCATCGGTCGTCTCTTGGTGGATTTCTTCAATCTTTGCTAGGGTCAATGGGGGAGCCCTTTTGGCTATTGGCCGTTGGTTACAGCGGAGCTGGCACAGCGGTGCGGGGCTGAGTTTGAGCATCTTGGCCTCTTCACAGGCGGCCCTTATGACCGCTTCCCAAGTTACCGGCTTTGAGTTTGGGGTTGTGTTGTTGCCCCTTGGATGGCCTGAGCTAGGGCGTCCTCCGATTCACTCTCGTGGCCGGCCTTGCTCATAGTTATCATGCGGCAAGAGTCGCTATTGTCGGGACTCGGCGGCTTTTCGATTTCATCCCGGTATAGTGCGGCCATTCTTGGTTCCTTTCTTAATATTCGTAGTTGGAGATGATTATAGCGTTACGTGTGGGAGGCGCATCCGGTATTATGCCGGTTTCTAGGACTTCTACGAAAGGCGACATACATTCGGGGAAGGTGACCTCTTCTTGGGTAACCACGACGAGGAGTGTTACTTTGTTACGGGGTGGATTTGATCTAACCATGGTTATTTTTTCATTTGGGCGGATGGGAGTTAATTTTCCTCTTTCGATCGAGATCTTCGACTATCGGCTGGATCGGACACACGAAAACCCTTTCCCCAAAGCATGGTATGCGGTGTTGAATTCTAAGACATCCACGTGCTCGAGATCCATGAAACTTCATGGCCTTCGTGTCCTCGGTCTCGTATTCGTCTTAGAAGTTTCTTCGTCGTCGCTTCTTGATAACCGGCCATTGTGCACGGCTCCCGTGGGCTCATTTACGGCATGATTGTTCCAGTTGTTTCCGGATCGGGGCCTCGGTTGACTCTTCGCTCTCTAAATGCATCATCATCGTCATCTTTGTCGTCGGAATCTTCTTCCCATACTACGGGATTTCGGGTGAGAGGGAGCGACAGGTCAAATCTGTAGGGGAAGAGGGGTGCGTGCGGCCGAAGTTGTCATATGCTCCCATTCCGGAAGTGATGGTAATTGTGATTGACTTCTCCTCCCGAAATTGCGGGGGAAGAGTGAGAGGGGTGGCACGTATTTGACACCGGGTAGGATATAGAAGGAATCCTCCTCTTAGATTCTTCCTTGTTCTCGGGATCATATTCGGGCTCTCCTAGAGCCAATTTGCGAAGTGTACTAGCTCCGAGATGCTCTTCGGCCTCTTTCTTTGATAAGCCCGATGCACGGGTGCTCGCCGGAAACTTTCTTGCTCAATCTTTCTTGGTAATTTCTAACCATCTTGTATAAATAGTTCTTTCATGTTACGAGCGGAACGGCCCAGTTCTTCGGTATCGGCCTTCCCTTCACCCGAAAAATAGCGGGCCTCGTATTCTTGCAAGGAGTCTACGACATGAGACCAAGATGGGTTGATTCGTTACGATATCCTCGAGGCGGGGAATCCGGGTCGGGATCCTCGACGAGATTGGCCACGGGTATTTGGGGATCTTCATCGGCATCTTCTGGGCGTGTGAAGATTCTCCGCATTCAATCATATTCACACGATTATGGTTAGTGGCGGCGGATTTTTGGCTTGTGTTGGGCCCCTCGGGGCCTTCCAACTTTCCTTGCTCTATTAGCCCTGAATTGCCTTTTTCGAGTAAGCGGTATCGATCGGATGTCAGTGAGCTTGATGAAAGGCACAATACTTTGTAGTATCCACGGGAGCATTCGGATTTACGGGTTGGAAATTCTCCAAAGGCGCGCAGCAAGCCTTCTTTCACCGAGTCCCCTAAAGATGTCATTCGGGGGCATTCCAAAGTTTTCGAGATTTATGACCCGCGATGCAGGCTCGGCCGGTTTCTGGGAGCAAAAGGAGTCGTGTTATTACATTCTGTCCCGCATAGTTAATCGTCTCTTTGCCTTTAGCGAGGCTTGAGGCGGTGTTTGCGGGGAGGAGCCCCGATATACGCAAGCGGAGTGCGGCGGCCGGTTGCGGTGTAGGCCTTTTCAAACTTAGGCTGCGGGAGTTAACCATGGCCCGCAAGTGCAGTATGGGAAGTGGCGAGGAGGCTCTCGAATGTGGTTTCAAGCATGGCTGAAGATGTCCGGTTGTTCCCTCTTCGGAAGGAGGGATGGCCATTTCAGCGAGTTTAGATTCCACCGCTTGTAGAAGTCCCCAACATTCTCATCGGGGCTGAATGCTGGTATTGTTGTTTGTAAAGTCAAACCCTATTTGTTTCCCATTCCAAGTTGGCCTTATATTTTTTACGTGAAGGCATTGGTAATTTGGTCCCATGTAGCCACGGCTTCGGGTTTCAAACGGAAGAACCACTTTAAGGCACTGGACTTGAGGATAGGCGAAATAGTCGGCCAGCTGGCGATTGGTACATCCTTTGGCTTTCATCGCCAAGGTATATGTGTCCAAATGGGTTTTGGGACATGCGGTCCCATCGAAGAGATCCAGATTTGGCATCACGAATTTGTGGGGCGGAGGAACAATGGAGTCAGGGTGCAGTAGGCGGAAGCGGAGCTTCTTGGCGATCGGTTCGGCGATACGCGCTTTCATTTCCTTGTGTTGTTCCATGAACCGAGGCCGGATGAGGGTCTTGTGGCGGAACCATGGCATTCAAGCTAGTGGGTGAGCTAGAGAGAGGAGCTACCCTGGAGGCGGGCGGGTGGAGGGAACGGCCGGTCAGGGGACGTAGGTGAAAACTGTCACAGGGGTGAGATTACCACAGGGAGCATGAGTAGGAGCTGAGCAAAAGGATAGAACCTTGCGGCTTCTTGTTGATTTTCAAGGCGGCAAAGTAGGTGGGGGCAGCCCCGATGTGGCCGGATAACTTGGATTTCCAGTGGGGCCCGTAAGTAGGCTTGAGTGCGAGCTGCTGTCCGGATTGTTGGTGCGTGGTTTGCTTGTGGTGAAGGTGTGTAACCCGGGAATGCTGCGGTCTGGTGATTCGGATGACACCGGGATGGAGGCTTGGTAACCCATAGAAGTGAGTGAGAATGGATTTGTGTGAGGAGCTTGGTGAACTAGTGCTTGTTCGAGGAGGGCTCTGGCTGTGGCCCGAGAACCAAGTTGTGGCGGCATTCCGAGCTGTGGCTGTTATTCTTTGTGAAGGTCCGGATTGATCGGTTCCGAGCGAGGAGGGATCCCGATTAGGCTGTGGCATTCGAGATAGCCCCAACCATGAGAAGACATTCCGTGCGATTTTGCCCCAGCGGATTTGTGCCGTCGGGCTGCATGGATCCGGTGATGCGTGGTTGGGGAGGCTGGTGACCCGAAAATCGAGGAGCATGGGTTACGGTAGTGGCACCATAGGAGGTGGGTGGCGGCATCTGGTGTAATCGGGCGGCGAGAGTGGGGTTGGCATCCTCGTCTTCTTCCACGGTGAAGGTGCCATCCTGGGATTGAGGTGGCGGCCGGGCCGTGACTCTTAATAGCCTCCATAAAGTTTGTTTAGGCTGTGCTTCTGTCGTAACCTCATACGTTACGCTGGCGATTCCCTTTGTTGCTCTGTGCGAGGGTCCGGGAGGCGGAGTGACGTTATCCCCATCATTACCGGGCGATGCGAGACATTACGAAAGCCGGAGTCGGAACAAATGGCGAAGGCGACGATGCGCTTGACTCTTCCCAGCTGATCAAACGGTGACCGGTGCCCGAAACCAAGCTTTGTGCGGAGGCTGCGGGGAAAGGACATGAAGGTTCGAATGTGCAGGAATGGAAGGAGGGTAGGTGTTTGGGCTTTAGGCTCATGCAACATGCGATTATTTGTTCACGTTTACTTAAAACATGTTTTATTAACCTAATCGGTTGGAAAAGATTGCTCTTCTTTTCGCAAACTACTCGATTCTGGATCGGTGGGCCCCGTCACTACGTCTATAAGCCCTCGTATTCCACAGTATTTCGACCTCCCGGGGTGGGCGGCCCGGGCGAGGGTCCTATAGAGGCAAGCGGGTCCCACCGGCCGAAAGAAAAACGATCCTAAAGTCGGCGGGTAATCGAGTCTTAACGA
The DNA here is from genome assembly GCA_022495995.1 of Adenophora triphylla var. japonica. NCBI lineage: Eukaryota > Viridiplantae > Streptophyta > Magnoliopsida > Asterales > Campanulaceae > Adenophora > Adenophora triphylla. The sequence goes on from JAFEMH010000228.1 coordinate 385,491, forward strand.
GCATTCGATGTAAATTACGGACAAAGGCGACGTCGAAAGTCAAGATCATGTCAGGAGCTCGACAAAAAGTCGGCATGATTTGGACCGATAAGCGTCCACGATTGATCTTGACTTGTCGTCGGTTAAGCCGTAATTAGGCATGGAATAGTCATTAATCCTTGATGACTCGGTGTCAATCTTTGGGAGTCGGTGTATAATTTGTGCCCGATCGAGCCGAAGTCAAGGCGCCGGTCAATATCTTGGTCAAAGTCTGCGGCGGAAAACCGGCGAGAACTTCGGCGATTAGGGACCCGAAAGATATTGAGTCGGTATGCCGACAAAGGCTTGAAAGGAAAGGTCTATACACGGACGGGGCATGACACGGACCGGACTAAAAACCAACCGGGTCTCGGACAAAGTGTGTCACGGACAAGTGCATGGTCGACACGAGGCTCCATGGGATGTTTGGGTAGTCCTGTGCTCATCCGAGAGGCGTAATAAGACCAAACGGACCGCGACAAGGATTTCCCGGGTTAAGGGCGTAGTGTGCGGTGTACGGTCACGTGCGCGTAGTGTGCAAGCGATCTATATTCTTTTACGAGTAAAATAGAGATTTTTATGTGTCTTAAAAATATGATGCATGATTTTTTTTTTGGAAATTTTCTTTTTTTTTGAAAATCTTTTTTTTTGGATTTTTTTTTTATGAGCACATAAGCACGAAACTTCCGACAGTTAGGGACATTATTCCGACAGTCAAAATTTTGACTTTCTCCGAGGCGGCCAAAACAACATGAAAAGCGTGCAAAAATCAACACACACACAAAAATGATTTTCAAAGCGGGACGGAAGCTTGACCATCAAAAGCTTTTCTTTTTGAAAACGGTGATACCGGTACGTGGGATTGTTAGACCACAATTTATCCCCGACTCGTGTTAGGAGGCGATAACGGGAAATTTAGTGGTTTCCACCAATATACCGAATACCATCTTTTATTAACAAGCTTAGTCCCAGCGGAGTCGCCCTTTGTGATGATGTGTTGCCTTTTTCGCGGGAAAAATTCGATTTTGCGTTTCTTTGAAAAACCAAATAAAACCGGAAAAACGGAGTCGCCACGCCATTTTAATTTTGAAGGGCCAAAACTTTTAAAAATGCCCGAGATCAGAGATTTAGGTTCGGAGGTCATGTTACGCGTCGGGAAGGACGTTAGTGTGCACCCGACGCGCCTCGTAAAAACGAGTCTTCCAAGCTGAAAATCATTTGTGTGTGTGTGTGTGTGCATGTTTTGGCCAAAATAAGTTGAAACTCAGAAAAGTAAAAATTGGGATATCTTTTTAAGACTTTAAACTGATCCCATGATTTTTGGAGAATTTTGGATTGAGATTTGGTACTCAAAAGACCTTTTGAAGTTGAAAGTCACTTCTGCCAGAATGAAAAAGGCAGTGGACCTTTGATTTTGAAATGGATTCAAGGGTCTTAAAACTTCATAATCTGGATAAACTCAGAGAATGAAAGTTGTTCTAGACACCTTAAATAAAGTTTGTGCGAAGGAATTTTCCATTTTGGAGAAGATTTGAGGGGTCAAAACCTTCTGGAAACCTCAGATATGAGATCTGGATTCCCAGAAGCTGATGAACTAGCCTCTGAAAGAAAATTTGAAAAGAGGAGTTTTACTCACCCAAAAAATAAAGTAAAAATATGTCTGGAAAGCTCTGGATGTTGGCTACAAAAAGTATTTTGTAGTCAACACCAAATTCCAAGTTCATCTGTGTCCAAAAATTAAGACCATGGACTGAGGTCTGAGAAAATTGCTACTGGACAGCAACTTCTCAAGAAGGAAAATATGATTTTAAGGGGGGTTTTGCATCCATGCTTGTCCCCATTTCCCTAGGTTTTGGTTAGTGATCACTAGACATTTTAGTGGTGAATCAACTATACCAAACCATCCTTGGGGTACATTAGGACTAAGCATTTCATTTGCTTGGGGAGGGGATTTTTATCCTTTGAAATCAAGATTTAGTGCTTGAAAATGGTTTTTTAGGGTTTTTAAAATGTGTTTTATTTGCAAGTAAGTAAGAAAACTTTGAAAATAATGTTGATCTTTGTAGAAGATCATCCATGGAGATGGTCTTCCATGGTGATCTTCTTAGATCTAGAGCAAGAAGATGAAAGAACTACATTTTGTAGTTTGAAGATGCATGCATGGATGAGATTTAGGGTTAGGAGAAGGAGGGTTTACCAATCTTCCTTGTGTTCTTGAGTGTTTGGCTTGAGTGTATGAGTGTTTAGGGCTTTAATATGAGAGTGAGTGGATGAGTATGAGTTGGGAAAGATTGGAGAGAAAATGGTGACAATTCTTGTGAATTCTCACCTTTGTTTTCTCTCTATATTTCGCCAGAGGTTCGGTGCAAAATGTGTTCTTCCTCCTCATTTTTGTATTTGGAGGGCTCAATTTATAGCCCTCTGAAAATGCAAAGATGTCCGCGCGGATGGATCCAGCGATGGCGTGCCTTGTTCATTAAATGCGGCTCCGGCCTTGGACAGGAAGAATAAAAATTCAAAAAAACCAAATTAACAGCCAGTTTTTGTGTTTCCAGCCTTTCTATTTATGGTTTTATTCTTTTGTTTTGCTTTTTAAGATGCTTTTCTTGGTTTAACCTTAAATAACAATGCCCATTTTACCCTCACTTTGTTAGAAATGTTAGGATAGTTAGGAATTGTTAGAAATGTTATAACTTTCGTTAATTTTCTAACGAAAATTCTAACAAGCTCAAATTGGAGCACTTACGAAGCGTACGCGTTGGCTCGAGGGTTCCTTTGGTTTGCGGCGTCGGCGACTTTATTCTCGACTTCGACACGTCTTGTCACTTCCCTTTGCTCGGGTGGCTGGTAGACTTGGATTCGAGTGAGGGTTCGCGTGGGGAGGCTGGAGCTGGCAAAAGCTCTACCATTCCACTGGACGAGGTTTTGCGGGGAAGGAGCACTCCTTTAGGCCTTCACGCTTTGTCTTGGATGTAAGTTTACGTACTTTTTCTCTTCCTTGCCTCTTTTATGTACTCGTATGTATACGCTTTGTAGGCGACACTTAACTTTCCATTCTCTTGGCGGGTGCAGTGCTACGAGGTATTCGGTCCGCGAGCTTAGGACATCGAGCCGTGCAGGCCCTTTGTTCCACTGCCATCTTGGTTTGGCGAAAAGAAAGGCGGGCGGTCTCGTCGAAGTTGGCACTTTTCGAGTGTCGTACGAAGAGGTATCTCGAGCGAAGCGGCAGAGTTCTCCCGAGAGGATCGGCTGACACTGGTGGAGTAAGGTTCGTCTTGCGTCACGGCTGTTCGGTGCCGGCGAGACTACACGGCGGCGGAAGCTCTGGTGGGACTTCAACTGCGACGCCATGTATGCGGGGAGAGGGTGACTCGTCGGCGTAGGCCGGGGTCCCTTCCTCTTTGGTGCGGTGGATCCTCCTATGCACATGCGCAGCATCCCCGGGAGATGCCGATAGAGGAACCGGGAGGGGTACATACGGGCGTGTACTACACCGAGTACATCATAGCGGGGGCCGCCTATGATGTTTTCTTGAGATGAGGCGAGGAGCCCGCGGGTGCGGCATAGAGGAAGGCGAGGTCCACAGAGGTCCTCGAGATTTTCCGATCCCACGAGCTAGGTTGGCGTGACGAGGGGCCGGGATGATTCGCGCGGGCGACTTGTGATCCCGCTCACTACGAGCCGAGACCACGATACGGGGCGGACCCCATGCTTCGGTGAGCACCTTTTTATTTTACGCATTTGATAGTAGTATTCTGCAAATGTTGCATCTGTACTTTCTGCTCGTCTTCTGATGACTTTCCTGGTTCGCAGGTGTCTGGCCGTACGTACAACGACGCTATGAGGCTGGTGGACGGGTGGTCCGCCTACGCTAGGAGACTCGTGGAGTTCATGCGGTGCAGTTCCCGGAGGAGTGTGGATGTCCGTGAGCGAGGGCCGTCTAGGCCGAGAGGTTCGCCTGCTCCCACCGGTGGTGGGAGGACTTTGCGCGGGGTTTGGCTCGGTTCGCGGGCGGAACGGCAGGATTTGGAGTTCCTTCTTCTGCGCCATCGGGGCACGAGAGGGGGGAGTCCTCGAGTTTGCATACTCCGAGGAGGCCTTTTGACTATTCTCGGCTGGAGGAATTTGGCGAGTTCTTGTTTGCGACGGATCCGGCAGCGGCGGAGCAGTGCGTCGAGTGCTCGGATGACGAGCAGGACTCAGAGTAGTCCTATTTTCTTGCTTTCTTTCTTCTTTTTGTTTTGTATTTATCGGGAACAAATTTTGATTTGAACCGTATTTGCAAAAAGGCGCCGTGGGGCGGAAACATGCTTCGTATATTTATTACGTGATCACCTTACATTATTTTTGGCAAATAAGGAAGTAGGTTAATCAAAAATAAATAAAATGAGAAATGCATTAAAAATTGAACGGGTCAAAATTTAAGCCTATATGCACTAATTATTAATTATTTGCCTTTGTTGCACGAGCCGGGCGGAAGGGATATTGATATTTGTTGAATGAAACCATGGGCGGCACGCGAGTTTCATAAGGGATGAACAGGAGTTGTTTGGAAATGTTTCCAATTTAGGGGCATTAGGCTGCAGAGTTGACCAAGTCAACTGCGAGAGAATCGGCCGGACTTGGAATGAATTTCAGATTCTTTAAATTGCGGTTTCGGCTTTACAATTGGTTAAGAAAGCGCATAGTTTTTGATCATTCTGGCTGAATTCTCTCAAACTTCCAAGGTTCCCTTCATTTTTCATGGCTCCCTTTCCCAAGTTATCGTCTCGGATGCAATAGCGATATTTGGACAACTTTCGATCGTGGAGTACGGAACCACACGAGGCGAGAATAAAGGGTTTTTCGAAGGTATTACGGGATTAAATCTGTTTGGGCTTTGAAGGAGCTCATGCCGAGATTAGGATCTTTTGAGAGCCGCGTCTCGCTTACGGGACGTACGGAGGAATGTGTACGGCTTTTCGTACAACGAAGTCACTCCTACGTTTGAAGATTTCCGGGCCATTCTCGGGAGGACCTGAGACGGAATAGCTAGTTCTTCCGTATGCTTTGGTGGCATGGCCACTTTGTTGAGAAGCTAGTGTCTTTGTTTGGTATCTCATTTGGAGAAGCATACGGGATGCTTGTCTGAGGATACTGATTATGTTGACATTTCGGAACCGCCCAGAAAGATTTGCCCGAGGCGAGGAGTGTCTTTTCATGGGGACGCGTTTGCTCTGCGTGTGCAATTGCTACTCTGTTCACATTCACGTCTGCAGGTGTGTGCCATCACAGTGTCTTGGACCTGGTGAGCGATGCCGGAGTGGGGAGACATCGTGCCGCTGGTCTTGGGCGAGACGTTCTGGGCATAGGTCGGATGGCGGCCGTGGGCGATACATGTGGGGAGGGAGTCCCGCTATGCTTACCATGTGGTTAAGGGAGAGGCTGCGGATGATGCACGAGGTGCCAATGTCTTGTGACGCTTGGTCTTTCTCTCGACGTCCTCTGGTGATAGGGGCGATCGGGCGAGCTGGAGCTCTGGATGGCCGGACTTTGCACGCATCACTTGCGATGGTGGGTTCCTCGTGGAAGTTACTGAGACTTGTAGGACCGCTCGGGAGGGTCTGTTGGTTGTCGAGTGCGGGGCCGTCTCGGAACGTCTTTCTATATTCCATCGTTGGTTACGCAACAAGACGGACTGGAGCAGTGCCACCGATCGATCCGAGTTATGCTTCTACCTTTGAGGTGGGATCTCTGCGGATGGAAGATCCTTCGACGCTATTGCGATCACCGGTGGTGGCAATACACATCACTTTCTGCCCGGGGTTCTCTTTCACGCGAGAGAAGGCGCTGTTGTCGACGGCAACGATTCGAACCGGTACGAAGAGTGTATAGGGAGACACGAGATGGCTATCTTGTGGAGACGGAGTGAGCTGTTGGGTGCCGATCACACAGACAGCTCGACCTTGAGGAGGGCCAAAGCAAGTGGCTAACCACAGGAATCGTGCGGCGATGCCACGGCGATTATGAGACAAGTGCGTCGGGAGGCCAATCAAAGCACCGTGATGATGGCTCGAAGCGAGGCGGCTCGAGACGAGCTAGAGAAAGGGCTGCGTTGACGGCCACCGGGCTTGACGGAGGCGTCGGGAAGAGTCCCCGAGCCGGGTAGAAGGCCTACCGGAATATTTCCTGCGAAGGTGAAGAACACTCGCCGGGGAAAAGGGAAGGGGAAGAAGGATGAAGGACCTAGTACGGGAAACTAGGTTGACCTTGCGTCCCGGAGTATCCACCCATTGTCATTGCAGACACATTAATTGATTAATGTTTTATTGTAGTTTTGCTAGCGTGTAGCGAGTCAAGAGTTGACCGTGCTTGAACTCATCAAAGAATGTTTTAACCGTTATGAATTTGTAGGTTAAATGGAAAGAGTTTTTCAAACACGAAGCAATTGATGCTTATTGTATTTTTTTTGTTTTTTAGACCGAACCAATGATGGTGCCTACGTTCCCCTTTTACAATTGGACTAAGGGGCTCGGAGTCACCGTAGTTCGACACTTTAGGTGAATTTGAGAAAAATAAAGACAAAAGAAGTGCGACCCTGTTTTTTACCTGGATCATTAGCGGGAATGTATCCAGTTGGGTATTACTCTTTTAGCACTTTAATTTTACTGAGAGGACGGTGTATGGGGAAGGTGAGTTGACTCGTGCTCTTCCTCAAACGAAGTATCTGCGGAGCTTGCTTCCGTTCACGGGGTTAACGAAAGGGTTCCCGTCCAAGTCTGCTAGCTTCATGGCTCCTCCGGAGAAGATTCTTTGTACCACGAACGGTCCTATTCAGGTAGGCTCCCACTTTCCGAGGGGATTGGTCTGCGTAGGAGGCTTTTCCTTTAGCACCAAGTCGCCTTCTCTGATGTCTCGGATCTTGACTTTCTTGTCGAATGCTCGGGCCATTCTGCTCTGGTAGGCTCGAGTGTGTTCCATGGCTTTCAATCTGCGCTCGTCGAGTAGAGCAAGTTCGTCGTGACGGCTCTGTAGCCATTCGACTTCATTGATCCCGTTCTCCAAGAGTACTCGGAGGGATGGAATTTCCAATTCCCCTAGCAACATTGCTTCCATTCCGTAGGTAAGCGCGAACGGAGTCTCCCCTGTGGCGGTTCTGACTGATGTTCGGTATCCCCAGAGGGCTAAATGTAGCTTTTCGGGCCAGTCCGACCTGCGGTGGTCATCTTTCGATTATCATGGCGAGAGTTTTGTTGGTGCCTCTCTTGCACCATTGGTTTGTGGTCCGTAAGGAGAAGACTTGTGACGTGTGACTACGAATTCGGTCGGCGGTTGGTCACAATCTCCTTCGAAGTGAGTCCCATTGTCGGATATGATCTCGTTGGGCACTCCGTATCGGCACATGATGTTCTCTCGGATGAACTCGGCCACCTTCTTAGAATTCAGTACCTTATACGATCTGGCTTCTACCCATTTGGTGAAGTAGTCGACTGCGACTAAGATGAACTCGTGACCATTGCTTCTCGGAGGAGTGATCTTGCCGATGACGTCGATTCCCCATGTGGCGAAAGGCCATGGCGTAGTCATGCAATAGAGTTCATGTGGAGGAATGTGATTGAGGTTGGAGAACCGTTGACATTTGTCGCGGCTTCGGACGAACTGGATGCGATGCTGTTTCCATTGATATCCAATAGTATCCCATACGGAGAATGATGCGTGTCAATGCTCGGGCGTTCATGTGCGGACCGCGAGGTTCCGTTGTGAACTTCGTTCATTAGTTCGCCTGGCTTTTTCTTTGTTTACACACCGAAGGAGTGGCCCTTGGTGGCGCTTCTTGTACAACATACCCCCGGAATGACGAAATGGGATGCCGGGCATTTTAATGCCATCATGTTTTTGGATTTGATCCCTTCTTTGTATTTTCCATCTTCATTTGTGAAGGAAGCTTCTCCGCTTTGGAGGTACTGGTAAATCTGATTGTACCAGGGTTCGTCGATCGTTTCTTTTTCTTTTTCGATCTCACAAGAATAGGCGGGTGTTTCCGTCCGCCTATTACGAGGGTTTTCTTGCTTTCCCATCGGGAATTTCGACAAGAGAGGCGAGGGTTGCCGGGCGTACGAAACGGTTCTGTCTCTTGGCAAGTAGTGAAAAGAGATGTCCTTGAACCGAGCAATGAGCTCCTCCATGTACGTGTGGTACTTCGAAGGCCGAATCTACCGTCTTCCATTTGTTAGATACTTGATTGATGATCAATGCCGAGTCTCCATATACATCCCGGCTACGAGATGTTGCGCTCGAGGGTGGCTTCCAAACTCCGCTGCACAAGGCTTCGTATTCTGCTGCATTGTTGGTCGCTTCAAAATTCAGCTTGATGGCTATGGGAGTATGCTCGTCCTTGGGATCGACAAGGAGAATTCCAATACCATTCCCCTTCTTGTTGGCAGCCCCATCAAAGAAGAGTTGCCAACGATTTGTCGTCAAGTGAAAAGATTCCGTCGTCCAGGAAATTGCGGATCGGGACCCTTAGGTTCACTGCTCGGGAAGTCGGCCGGGTGATGCGCCATGACTCTACCCTTTGTTGATTTTCGACCATGTACTTGATGTCGAACTCGGCCCGGGAAGAATGACCACTTGGCTAGCCGCATTGACGGGGATGGCTTGTCAAAGAGATATCGGACGGGGTCCACTTTGGAGACCAGAGCACCGAATGCGACCGCATGTAGTGTTTCGGTTTCCCGACTACCCATACCAAGGCGGTACAATTTTTCTCACGATGCTTTGAGTAGTTTGTGTTCACTTCCTTGAAGCTTTCGGCTTACGAAGTAGATTGCATGCTCAACCTTGGAATCTTTCTGTTCTTGTGCCGGCATTGCTCCGATTGACGTGTACATTGCTTGTCGAATACGTGGAGTAGTGGCTTGTCTTCATGTGGCGGGCACATAATTGGGGGATTCACCAAGTAGGTCTTGATTTTCTCAAAAGCCGTTTGGCACTCGGAGTCCCATTTGATGTCGGCATTCTTTTTCATCATTTTGAACATGGGCTCGCTGAGAGATGTCAACTGATTGATGAAGCGGCCCGATGTGCGAAGTCTTCCCATGAAGCTCTTCACTTCGTCGGGGTTTGAGGCGGCTTCATGTCGATGATGGCCTTGATTTTCTTGGGATCGGCTTCGATACCTCTTTACGTAACCATGTACCCCGAGTACCTTGCCGCGCTTGACGCCGAAGGTGCACTTTGCCGGGTTTAGCCTCATGGAGTGCTTTCGAGTCCGGTGAAGAACTTTCTCGTATCTGTCATGTGCTTTGCATGTCCGATCCTTTGGAGTGGATGATCATGTCTTCGACATATACTTCGATTTCTTTGTGAATCATGTCATGGAAGAGAGGCTGCGGCCCATTAGTGCAAGTAGCCCCGAGCGTTCTTCGGACCGAACGGCATGACCGTGTAACGGTATGTCCCCCATGGAGTGGTGAAGGCGATCTTGGCTTGATCCTCCTCGGACATTTTGATCTGGTTGTATCCAGCGAACCCGTCCACGAAGGACTTTACTTCGAAATTTGCCGTGGTGTCCGACCAAAGACATGTCGATGTTAGGCGGTGGGAAATCATCTTTAGGGCTGGCCTTGTTGAGATCCCGGAAATCCACACAAGACATCGACCTTTTCGTTGGCCTTGGTGACCGTCACGATGTTGGAGAGCCAAGTCGGGTACTCAATCACTCACGATGAAACCAACTCAGAGCATTTTCTCAATTTCTTCTTTAACTTGCAAGGACCACTCTGGCTTGATCTTGCGCGGCTTACGTTTGACGAGCTTGGATTCGGGATCCAGGGAATTCCCGTGCTCCACGATCGAGGGATAGACTCTGGCATGTCCTGGTATGACCGGGCGAACACGTCAACATACTCCCTGAGGAGGCTAATCGGGGCTTCTTTTTCGCATCGGCGAAGAAACCGCCCACTTCAGGTCTCTTTAGGCTCTTGCAGACCGACCCCGTGTTCACTTTGGTCATAACCTCTTCGGCGGCTTGGGCCGCCGGTTGTCCTCTTGGTCAACTACACGCTCGAGAACTTCCTTAATGTATTGTTCGTTTAATATGTCCTTCTTTATCAATTGAATTATTAACGTCTTTTAAGTTGTTTGTTAACTTATCGGTTGTTAAAGTGGCAATGAGAGGATACTCAGAAAGGTCGGACTTTTCATTGAACAAGAAAGGGAATACATGATTGGCTACATTATCATAGTCCTCCCGTAAGACCGTTGGATGACTCGGAAGGGACTGGACTCGACAAAGACGACTCGAGAGGGTTTGAGACCGGGTTTAGGGAGATGTGGGTGCGGGCCCGGCTTGTCTTCCAATTCCCCGCCCGGCTTGCCCTTGGTCCGGTGAAAGTTACCCAATTCTTCGGTGGCATTCTTGGATGCTTGATGAGGGTTCGGGGATCGAGAGGCTTGGCTTCGCCGTCCCGATCATGGCGATCATGCTTTGTTGTCGGAGCCCCGATCGATCGGGTTTGGCACCTCCATAACTTCTTCAAAAAGACTCTGTAGAGTGGTCCACCGAGAGCGTCTTCTATGAATTTTGGTTCCTTCGCTTTGGAGTTCTTGTCTCGAACGTGGCCTCGGTGGCTGATCCGAACAGTCTGCTTCCCATGGAGAGTACTCTGAGTTGCTCCTCCAAGTCCGGGATTCCCTTGAATGTGTACTCGTGCTGGACGGTGGTGGCAGTTGGTCCAGGTAGAGCTGTGATGTCGAGGAACGCTCCCCTTATCGAATTAGCTTTGAGTCCTGTGAAACGCTTGAGGTCTCGTGCTAGCTGTTCCATTCTTCCTGTAGTCTTGGTGCGGACTATCCCGGCTTCTTTCTCATCTTCATCAGTTCCACTGTCGGTCCCCTCAGTTCTGCTGTCGGTTCCGCTGTCGGTCCCCTCAGTTCTGCTGTCGGTTCCCTCGTCGGTCCCCTCAGTTCTGCTATCGGTTCCCTTGTCGGTCCCCTCAGTTCTGCTGTTGGTTCCCTTGGTGAAATAATGAGCGAGGTCAAAGCTGTAAGGTCGGAGATTGGGTGTGCCGTCGGAGGTTCCCCTTTTTGGGCTGCTGCCTTGGTGCGGGCGAGCCTTTTGTTCTCTCTTATGTCATCCGGTGTTGGCACGTAGCCAAGCCCCTGGACCGTGGTGTGGTCCCTCACTTAGGGAGAACCTCCCCTAATTAACACTCGCTATCTCTCACTAAACTTGCAGATTCTGGCTGCCTTAGGGAGGAAGGAAGGGAGGTTGCTTGGAGGGGTTTGTGAAGGAGAAAGGTGTGTTTGAGCTGTGGGTTTAAGGATTGGATTGGGTTGGAGGAGGTTTTTGGTGTGTCCAAATGAGGCTGGAAGAGGCTGTATTTATAGGGTCTGGAAATTGGCAATGAGGTCCGCACGGATTGGACTTTAATCAGTCAATTGGTCCGCATGGCTCTGACTTTAATCAATCAAACCTCTTGACTTTTGTGCCATTGGCGTGTTGACAATGAGGTCCGCACGGATCAACCATACTTACAAGGTGGTCCATGCAGCTCACTAATCAATCTGTCAGCTATTTTGACTTTTGTGCCATTCCTGCAGAGGTCCTTTTAGTGTTTTAATGCCCGAAAGGTCCTTCCTTCATTTTGCTTGGTCAGTTTGATCCTTTGGGGGGTTATGGGACTTCGTGATCTCGGGGAAGTGAACCCTTAGTGTTTTTCGTATGCCCGGATGGAGAGCGGTCCGGATTGGGGTACTTACACTATCTCCGAGGAAAATGTCATCAATTTTGTCCATGATCACATCTGGTGTCGATTTGGAATACCAAGAGCAATAGTTTCGGACAATGGCACTCAATTCGTAGCAAAATTCAGAGCTGAATGCGAAAGAATGAAAGTCCAACACCGTCATTCCGCAGTAGCCTATCCTCAAGGAAATGGTCAGGTTGAGGCCGCGAACAAGTTAGTCCTTGCTGCCCTAAATAAAAATTTAGAAGGACGAGAAGGACACTAGTTGGACGAGCTCTAGACCGCGTTATGGGTAGTCCGCACCACTATCAAGAACTCAACCGGAGAAACTCATTTCTCGCTCACTTATGGATCAGAAGCAGTAGCCCCAGTAGAAGTATCCCTCCCCTCCTAAAGAGTCACTTAATTCGATAAGACACGAAATGAGGCCGCCAAAAGGGGCGATCTAGAAGATCTCGAAGAGAATGCGGGCAAGAGAAAAAATGGTTAACTTCAAACAAAAGGCCAAAAAGCATATTACAAAAGAGTTAGCAAAAGAAACTTCTCAGTATGAGATTGGGTGTTAAGAAATATTGAGTTACAAGGGATCCAACCCGAATTCCATAAACTCTCCCTAAAATGTGAAAGTCCGTATCAAGTTACCCAAATCATCAAAAAGAGAACCTACAAACTACGGACAGAAGAAGTAAAAAACATCAAAAACACTTGAAATAGCGATCATTTTAGAAAGTACTATTTTTAATCTTTGTATTATAAAAGGATGATAGAGTTAACAAATATATCAAAAGCAAGACATTTTTTGTATACTATTATAACTCAGAAAAACACAAAAATTATATCCTCACTACCGAAGTTGCAGAAGTGAATGCCCGAAAAAAAAAAACGGATGCCAGTACGCGGTCTTAAACCTGCTGATGCGCGGTGATCCCCTTCTGATCGCAGACTGCATGCCCGCAAGGATGCCAGCACACGATCACAAACCTACTGATGCGCGGAGGCCTCATTGGCTGTTTACCGCACACCTATATGTACAAAGGCCAAAATTGAGCCGGTACTCGATCGCCACAAGACTCATAGAGTTTAAATGCGTGAACCATCAAAATAATAGATATAGAAGCCAGCACGACCCAAAACCTTCTGATGTGCGGAGGCCTCATTGGTCGTTGATCGCATTCCCATATGTGCAAAGTCCAAAATTGAGCCCGTACACGATCGCCACAAGACTCAAGGAGACCAAAACGCGTGAACCATCAACAAATGGATATGGAAGCCATCACCGATTACGCCTGTTGATTTGCTAGCCTTGGCTCTTTCAAAATATGCCACGGACTTAAAAATCCAGACAAGCGTACATCACTAAAAGTGAATGGACGAAACTAATGCGCAGTAAAAGCCCACAAGACAAATCGAGGTTAAAACCTCGAAGTCAAAAAAGGCCACAATAAACTGTGATCATAGAGAAACAGGTTAACTCAAACGATTAAAAATCACAAAGGGTTTTTATACAAGAGTTACTAACTTATAAACGCGATCAGCAGGCATTACATTGCCCACGGCCAAAGTATTGAGTTTTCAAAACAAGTTATTCCCAAAGTAATACAAACTTTCCAGTCTTATAAAAAACGTTCGATAATTGCTAAGACTCATAAGTAAAAAGACAGAAGTTGGATCAAACTTTTGATTAATAGATAAAGAGATTACATAAAAAATCCTAAAATCTATTACAAAGAAAAAAGCAAAAGGAAAATCCTAAACTATTGGATGAGCAGACTCTGGAGCAACTTGGGCTTCAGGGGCAGGAGTTGGAGTAGGAGAAGGGAGAGCATCAATTGGAGCAAAGTCTTGAGCCGGAGCCGTTGTTGACCATGACGAGAATAGCTCCCACAAATTGAGATGTGTACTATGCCAAGAGTTCATCCTTATACTCTTGGGAGTTCTTAAACTCCTCAGCACCTTCCTTGCGAGCATCAGCAAGTTGGGCATCCTTCTCAAGCTGGAACTGCCTCAGAAGAAGCAGCTATTCAGAAATTTTATCTACCTGAGCCTCCAAGGCCAAGATTTGTCTTTTGGAGGCCTACAACTTACTCGCATACTCCACCCTCTTCTTCAGCACCTCCTTGCACCCTTGGCCTTCTCCAAGGATTTGAGCACCGCATCATGCTTTTGGCAGAAATGTTTGAGGCCACTATTTTTCTCCCTCAAGGAGTGGGCCAATGCCTTGTTCTCCTCCATAGCCTTCCCCCAAAGACTTTGTTCTCTCCGTCAAAGCAACAGATGCCTCATCGGATATCTCCCTGAGCCTCATGTCATCATTGGACATCTACAAGCAAGAAAAAATCTCGATCAGCGAACAACGGTCATCAAAAGGAAAGTACAGAAAAAGAAAGAAAAGGAATAAGAAGTTACCTCAGTGGCCATTAAGCCAATATTGCCCGCCAAAGCAGAGGCATTCAGCTTGGACCCTACGTTCCCGTAGAAGTCAGGAGCATAGAGCCTATTGAAAAGTCCAAGCCTTATTACCGAGTTATGCCCTCTACGGGAATATAGATCCACTCCTTGTACCGGAGGCACCTCCCCGAGCTTATTGCTCAAACTCCACGTAGCTTCATGAACATCAAAGGGCGCAACTGGATAAGAGCTGGCGCAGATTGACCCCCCTCTAGCTGGTGAGTTAGGGGTAGGAGTGATGACCACTTCAGACCGCTAGACCCGTTATTGTTTGTCTTTTCCAGCGCCCTCAGCCTCTAAGCCATGCGGCCTTTTCCTTGATCGATCAGAAGGAGCAGTGGAAGTGATGCGATCAGGAACGGGGCTGCGATCACGAGTAGATTGCGATCTGGGGGGCAACTTCTTGCTCGCGGGAACCCCGAGGACACCGGACAGCAGATTGCCCGTATTCTTGTCCACCACGGGCAGCAAAACTCCGTGGGCAAAAATCTTCTTCAAGGCATCTTGCCTGGCCTTATTTTCCGCTGTCATTTGGCGCGCTCTGGCCACCTTAATAGCATTCTGCGATAGCTTAGGGGCCATGGTAGGATCTGCTCAATCTGCACTACTAGAAACAGTGTATTTACCGACGGACATTTACCGACGGACCCAGTCCGTCGGTAATACCGACGGAAAACAAACGGATACCGACGGAAATTAATTTCATTTTACCGGGAATTTTTTTTTTTAAATTTCGTTTAGTCCTTCGGTAATTTAAAAATGTCCGTCGGTAATTCCTTGGTATTACCGACGGACAGTGTCCGTCGGTATTACTGACGGCCACGTCCGTCGGTAAAGACGCCCTATATATAATGAAAAAATCCCATTTCTTAATTACGCCTTCATTTTACGTATGCCCTCTCCTCTCTCTCTCAGTTCGCGAACGGAACCCTAGCGCCTCGCCGTTGCCGTCGCCGTCTTCGGTAAGTTTCTTCTCAATCGCTTAATTCCTCTCTCACTCGATTTCTCCCTCTCACTCTCTCTCTCTATCTCATCAGTAATTCGCGAACAAACGCCGTCTCCGCCGTGGAAGCCGTTCGCCGTTGCCGTCTCTGTCGCCGGCCGGTAAGCTCTCTTTCTCTCTCTCAATCCCTTTCTCTCTCTCACTCGATTTCTCTCTCTCACTCGCTTTCTCTCTCTCTCTCTCGCAGTCGCCCTAGTCTTGCCGTTGCCGCCGAGCCCGCCGTTCGCCGTCGTTGTCTCCGTCGCCGGTAAGCTCTCTTTCTCTCTCTCTCACTGGATTTCTCTCTCTCAAGTATTGATTACAAATCTTTGCCTAATTTTGAAAAAAATTACTTAACTGTGTATAATAATTGTTGAAAAAAATTAAGAAAGTATATTTGGTAACTGTGTATGTATAATTGTTTAAAAAAATTAAGAAAGTATATTTGGTAACTTTATTAGTAAAATAATTAACTGTGTATGTAAAATTAATTAACTGTGTATAATTAGTATACTCTATATCCCCCAAATGAGTGTCATTTTCTAGTTTTCAAGGAAATTAAGAAAGTTAAGCCATTTTAGTAGCATATGTACATAATATACCATTAATGTCTACATTATAGGATACAAATGCACATATGAGCAATTTGGTAACTTTATTAGTAAAATAAGGACACTCATTTTAGGGAGAGGGAGTAAGTATATTAAACCAGCTTTGGAAAATGGTTGAATGGGTAAAAGAATATTTCATTGAACTTGATCATTATTAGTTATGTTTTTACTTGATTTTTAAGCTTATGTTGTCATTTTGATTGCGATTTGCATCGAATTGACTTAATTTAGACTGGATTAAAAGGGGTTTACTTCAATTTTGAGTCGGGATTAAGGGATTTTGTATTGATGTTTAATGTAGCTTCTCTACTGAAATCTTGAATGTGATAGTTTTTGCCTACCGAGACTTTCTGATTTTGTGGGTGAGTTTTGTTTAGTTGTTAAAATCTTTCCTTTTGTGAAGGATAACTCGTAGCTCGATCTATAATTTGTCCTTACTTTCTTTTTAGGTTTGGCTTCGTGTTTTCCATGGATAATTTGTTCTTAATTAGCATCACAGATCTCCCCCTTAATGATACCCCCTCCGTTCCAAAATGAATGTCCAAAGTTCCAAATTTACTCTTGGAGAGCAAATTTTAAAAGGTTTTGGATATTCATATTGGGACTGAGGGGGTGAATGTCTAAAAATGAAATAAAAAATAAATAAAATAAATAAAAACTAAAAATAAAAAAACAAAATAAATAAAAAATAAAATAAATAATAATAAAATAATAATAATAATAAAAAAATAATAATAATAATAAAATAAAAAAAATAATAATAAATAAAAAATAAAATAAAAAATAAAAATAAAAAATAAAAAAAACAAAATAAATAAATAAAATAAATAAATAATAATAAAATAATAATAATAATAATAAATAATAATAATAATAATAATAATAAATATAAAAATAAAAAATAAAAATAAAAAATAAAAATAAAAAATAAAAATAAAAATAAAAATATACATATATGTATATATATAAATAAGATGAGAGCCTTTCTCACACACAAACTATCAAAATCCGTCCATCTTTGATAAAAAAGATAGAGCAAATAAGTTCTCCATTGTTTGAGCAAATAATTTTTACGTTTAATAAGAGTTTTCCGGTTTCATGTCCTCTTCTCTCTAAGGATCTGAAACATCACGGCCGTGTTCTTGTCGGTGTCTGTTTTCTCTTGGTGGTATACGGTCACAAGTAAAAACAAGGTAACCGTATAACACGGTGAAGAAAACAGAACTTTCCTCCAATTTTTTTAATCTTCACCTTCCATTTACCCAAGATCCTGATTGCAGAATCTTCCTCATGAGCATGAAAGCTGGCGGTGTTGCTCTCAATCTCATGGTTGCTTCGCAAAACATGCAAAGCAATCGTGAGATTGAGGGCAACACCGCCAGCTTTCAAGCTCATGAGGAAGATTTCGCAATCAGGATCTTGGGTAAATGGAAGGTGGAGATTGAAAAATTGAGGAAGCTTGTTTTCTCTTCACCGGTGTTATACTGTTACCTTGTTTTTACTGGACCGTATACCACCAAAGGAGTAAAACAGGCACTCACAAGAACATGGCTGTGATGTTTGAGATCCTTAGAGAGGAGGACAGTGAAACTGAAAAAACCTATATTAAACAGAAAATCCTTTGCTCAAACAGTCGAGAACTTGTTTGCTCTGTCTTTCTTGGTCTAAGCTGAGAACTTGTTTGCTCTGTCTTTCTTGCTCAGACCCTTTATGTAAGTGTTAATAGTATTTTCTATTAGTAAATTATATATTATCTATTAGTAAATTATAAATTATTTAGTTAAATAAATATTATTTTCTACCATAGTGTATAATGTATTTTTTTTTTCAGGAAGAGTATGATAGGCGGGCTCGTGAGGAGGCTATTGAAGAAGGAAGTTTGGCTCCAGAGAGCACCGAGCGGCCCGCCTTTCGTGAAGAGCTTTGGGCGGCCATTGTCCTCCGAGACAAGCAACCAAAGGGAGACCGCTTTCCTGGATTCGGAGGACATGGTGCGGGGTATTTTAACATGCCATTCCGCAGCCCTACTACGCAATACTTTTCATCTTCTTCCTCCGGCGGCAGTCATCATGTGGATCAAGAAGCGTTTGATGATCGGGTCAACAGAGAGGTTGAGAGGCGAGTGGAGCTGATCCAGAGCCAGGTGCAGGCCCAGGTGGATGCGCGGGTGGAGGCGCAGGTGGAGGCCCATGTGCAGACCCAGATGCAGACCCAGGTTTCAGCCCAGGTGCAGAGGCTAGTGGAGCAACAGCTTGAGCAGCGCATGCAACAATACTTGGCTACCATGAATTTGCAATCACAGCCACAGCCACAGCCACGTAATAGCGGTAACGCTTCTGATGAATCAGTTGGTCAATACCTTAGGCGAAGTGGCGGTGGTAGCGGTAGCGGTAGCGGCAGCGCTCGTGGTCGGGGTCGTGGTTGATTGACATTCATTTTATTTGGCTGGCATGTAATGTAAACAAATATATTTTGTTTCCCTTTCCCTTTCCCTTCCCTTTTCCCCAAGCAAAACAATTTCCTTTTCCCCTTTCCCCTTCCCCTTTTCCCTTTCCCATTACCCCTTATCCCTTTCCCATTACCCCTTTTCCCTTTGTTTGTAGTTTGTTTGTGTTTCTTTTATAATGGGATTTGTTTAAAACAGGTTTGACAGGTTTATCCCTTTCCCATTACCCTTTTTCCCTTTATTTGTAGTTTGTTTGTAGTTTGTTTGTATTTGGGGTTAGGTGCATAGGGATGCATCTATTGAAGTCAAGAAATTGGGCAATGACAAGGTCAAAAGGAAGCCTCAGTCATTCTCAAACTGGACCCCAAAGAATATGCAAGCTTTATTGTCCCCGCGGACATCGACCACAGTTTTTGGCCGCAATTTTCCCTTCACCTCCACCTCCAGCAGCTCGCGGACATGGAAGGAATGAGGGTCAACACCATAAGTGGTGTACAGTTCCATCTCCCAGTCCGTGCACGACGCACTCTTCTTTTTCTTCTGGTCACGTCCAGAAGTTGAGGCTCCAGCAAGACTCTTGCCGTGGGCAACAACATTCTCCTTCGGTCCTTCAGCAAAGGCATTGACTATCTCAACTGCCCGCTGTGCTGTGTCCACCGCCATGCGGTCTAAATTCTTGCGATCATCAACCTCGGTCTCCGAGCTATCAGAGCTAAAGAGACCGGTGGATGATCCCGGTGATGACTCTGCTTCCCCTCCAACTTCATCCACATCCATATTAATAAGCTCATCATCACTACTCTCCAAGTTCACCACCGTTATGGGCTGGGCCTCTATTTGGGTAGCAGGGGCAACTGCGGTCAAAGGTTCTATCTCCATGGGCTCGTTCAGGTCAACTGCGGGGACAATAGTGGCATCAGGGGCCACGTTCGCCTCGGTCTCATCCATCAAAGGCATCTTTTCCCAGTCAGTTATCACCACACCAGTAGGATCTACGCTAGCCCTCCTCACTAGCTCAACGACGCTCAACGCCTGATCTCTCTCTCGAGAAAACCTGCACAACACCGCCATTATAAAATTCCTCAAACGGTGTACATCCCCCAACACCAACATATTACCAGACAAAAACATTCATTTCCTGGCTTCCCACAACTGGGGTGGGACCCAATTCCCCTAGTCATATCTGATCGAGAAATAGGTGAATGCCTCTAGGGATAACCTAATCCAAGAGGTGGCCACCTTCCTATAGATACCACCCGATTTCTTGCAAACGGCGAAGATATCAGAAGTGGTGCCATCACCCAACTCTAAAGGGCGCTCCATCATATAAGTCATCATAGAGACAGAAGAAGCAAAGAGATGAAAAGAAGAGGAAAATGAAAATCAATTAAGGAAAAAAGATTGAAGGAAGAAAGCGCTTAGAAAAGTTGAGCAAGCATTTCTCTTTCTAAAGGCGATTTCAAGCTCTGAATATGATAAAAGATTATGAATGGAGAGGGGTTTGATATTTATAGGCCTACCTATACGGGTTGACCCGTATTAATGAGCCAAAAAACCGCCTCTCTCGAATCATGAACCGGCGTAAAGGGTTTATATTTTGAATTATTGTCGGTTGGCATTTATGACGCCCCTGGATATTTGGGACACGTCGTTTACGTACCTAACATGCGTTGGCGCTTCAACAGTCAAGAGGCCCAACCAAGCTTAACCGGGAAGCAGCCCAAAAGCTTCTACCAGCTTCTACCAAACTCCCCTCACGTGCTACTCACATTTGCCATACGCAAGGGAGTATAAGCAAATACCAGCGAAAAAACACAATACTTGTAACCGCAGAAGCAATCTGACCGCGGACCGAGCTTAGCATCTCTAGCTCCTCGATCAGACCATAAATGAATCCTCACTCAAAGCTAGGGGCCACTGATGAGCCCAGACCTTTCAGACCAGGCCCGAAGCTCGATCTGTTACAAAGGCCAAGTATGACGTGGCATATCTTAGACCGCCAGAGTCAAGACCGCAAGCGCTAGAGTCAAGACCGTGATCTTCAAAACCGTCCAAGTCAATATCGCGGACATCTAGACCATCAGCAAGTTGACCGCGACTGTCATGAACGCGAACCATGCTGACGGCACTCAACATATTGACCGCAGTATTATATCAGACTATCGGTTATTCCTCTAGACTCCCGGTTAAAGGCAAAGCTAATCAGACAAAAGCCTTTACCTACGCTGACACCAAGAAGCCGACTTGTACCAATCGCATTGAATGGTAGCTCAGGCACCCACTACGCACAAAATGGCACGGCGCCAACTAGCGTTTGTTTCCTTTGTATCTATCCAATCAACGACATCCCTATAAAGTAAATCTTGCTTTATTGTACGAGTCTAACAGGCGCGTACACGTGTAATATGTCAAAGACAAAGATATTATACGGGGATGACATTATCAAACAGCTCCCTCTCAATATAAATATCAACATTTGTCCCCATGGATAAGGTAAGTGCAAAATCATTATTGTAAGCCATATTGTCTAAACCCTAAACACACAACTCAGTAAAATATTTCAAGTCTTATTGTTAGTTATAAAACCTATGAGATCTTACTCTCACACCTTAAGGTTTGAGTTGGATTAAACTCCGACTTGATCTCTAATGGTATTTATTTTATTTGTTGTGTTATAGGTACAAAGCAATACTTCCTCCGTCCCAACTCATTTGACACCAACTTTTTGGGCACAATAACTAAGAAGAAGTAATAAAATAAGGAAAAGTTGAGATAGTGGAGAGAGATTAGGGGATTTGACCCCTCTTAAACCCATAGCCAGCCAATTTAAATTTTGGCTCCAAAATTTAAACACAATGTAATATCTTACACTTGATAGTAATATTTAATTTTTACAACATGGAAATTACTGGTTCTGGCATTTAAAATTTGGAGTTCCCTCCAAAATTTCAAATTTGATCCAAAAGTTAAAATCTACCCCTAATTACAAATACAACCTACTATAAATAAACCACCCATCAGTTTCTTCCTTTTTCCTGGTACCACAAAAAAAAATCTAAAATGGTCCATCTTAAAGATATTTCCAAGGAGAAAAGGTTTATGATTGCACAGTTCATATCAATTTCAGCAAAAGGTGGAATGCTTCCAAAATCAAAAGTTGATGAAGCAATCTTCAAGTTTGAAATCTCCAGATCTAGCATCTTCAGATTCTAGGTGAGTGTGAAGAGGCAGATGCAAGCACAACGACCGATTTCTTCACCTATAACGAGAGAAGGTAGATTTACAAGTAAAAAAATCAAAGTAGATGTTGAGTTGAAAGCAATACCTTTTCATAAAATAGGTACTATTCAAAACTTAGCAAATAGCATGGGTGTGAGTAAGAGTACAATTTTTAGATGGAAAAAAAGTGGTGTGATCAGGCCACATTCAAATGCCATAAAACCTGCCTTAAACCCAATTAACAAGATAACAAGGCTGAAATTTAGTTTAAAAGCACTCAGTTATGATGCTGAAACATGTCAACCAAAGTTTAAAAAAATGACACATGTTATACATGTGGATGAAAAGTGGTTTAACATGACTCAATGTACATAAAGTTACTACATTTGTCCTGGTGAAACTGAACCACACAGGTCTTGCCAAAGCAAGAGTTCATAACAAAGGTTATGTTTCTCTATGTTGTAAGTAGACCTATATATCTAGAAAATGGTGAATTATTATTCGATGGGAAAATAGGAATGCGGCCATTTGCAAAGAAAGAACAAGCAAAGAGGACGAGCAGAAATAGGCCAGCAGGAACCATGGTTACCAAGCCGCTAGAATCAGTCAACAGAGCAGTAACAAAAGAAATGATGCTGACCCATATAATTTCAGAAATTTTTATAATTCTCATGCTTTTGATTTTATTATCATTGTCTTAATGCACACATACTTTTATTGATTGCATGTTCTCCCTGCAATCAAAGAAAAATGGCCAGCAACAGCAAGTAAAGATATAACAATTCAGTGGGACAATGCCCCACCACATGTCTCCCTACATGCTGATCTAGAGTTTATAGCAGCAGCAACAGAAGGTGGATTCAACATTAAACTAGAGTTCCAGCCACCAAACTCATCAGATACCAATGTAAATGATCTAGGATGGTTCATATCAATAGAATCATTGAAGACAGATGTGCAAGCAAGGACTATTGATGAGTTAGTGTATGCAGTGGAGCATTCTTTCAACAAACTATCACACAAAACACTAAACAAGGTATTCCTAACCTTGCAATCATGTTTCAAACAAATCATGACGAAACGTGGATCAAATGACTACAAGATTATACACATGGGAAAGGATGTTTAGAAAGAAGAGGGTTACTACCAAAGGATTGTAAAGTTGATTTGTAGTTGGTGAGAGAATGTATATTGCATCTAATGGAGGGAGGAAATACAGATGGACTTGAGGGCATGATGGAAGAATTTTCTTAAGTTGAAAAAGTGATCTTTTTGCTTATGAAAACTGCCTTTTGAAACTAGGAAAAAGTGACATTTTGGTTGTAAAAAAATGGCCTTTTGGTTGTTAAAAAAGTGGCCTTTTGGTTATTAAAAATGTAGCCTTTTGGTTGTACAAAAAGTGTTCTGTAAGTGTAAAGAAAATGGGCTTTTGTAGTAGAAAAAGTGCCCTATATGTAGTAGGTCAAAGTGGCCTTTGTAGTGGTAAAAAAATATAGCCTTGAAGTAGTAAAAATTGTGGCCTTTTGGTTATAGTCAAAATTGTGCCTTTTTGTAATAGATGTGCAAGTTTTTATAATTCAAATGGCATTTATTCCATCTCACCAGCAACAAGTAATCACAAATTTCATCTTAGACACCACGACCCATAATGGCAACAAAGCATCAAGTAATCACAAATTCCATCAGAGACACCCCATAATGGCAAGAATGGCAACAAAATCAACATAATGTATTCTCACAAGGCAACATCTGTTCTTATTCAATTTTAAGTAACAGAGGTACTTTTAGGCTCCGTTTGTTTCACCGTAAAACATTTTCCGGAAAATGTTTTCCGAAAAATAACCTGTTTTACGGTGTTTGGTTAGCCCCCGGAAAATGTTTTCCGGAAAATAACTCGTTTTCCGCTGTTTGGTTGCCTAAGTAAAACGTTTTCCGGAAAACATTTTACGCCCTTCCTAAGTCAAACGACCTACTGACCTTGTCCTAAGTAAAACATTTTCCAGAAAATGGAGGCCTTAATGTACAACTCATATTACGCCCGGTACAACCACCCCACTGCCTATCCCCCCCCCCCCCCCCCCAAAAAATTTTTTTTTTTTAATTTTTGTAATCGCCCCCACCCCCCACCCACCCCCCCAAAAAATTTTTTTTTTTTTTTTTTTTTGTAATCGCCCCCTACTCCCTGCCTACCCCCTCCCCCCCCCCCAAAAAAATTTTTTTTTTTAATTTTTTGTAATCGCCCCCCACCCCCTTTACCCCACCCCCCCCACCCCACCCACCCCCCCCAAATTTTTTTTTTTTTTTTTTTGTAATCGCCCCCTACCCCTGCCACCCCCACCCCCCACCCCCCCAAAATTTTTTTTTTTTTTTTTTTTTTCTAATCGCCCCTACCTGCCTACACCCCCACTCCCCACCCCCCCAATTTTTTTTTTTTTTTTTTTTTTTTTTGTAACGCCCCTACCTCGCCACCCTACCCCACCACCCACCCACCCCCAATTTTTTTTTTTTTTGTGGCTCTCACCTCGCTTACCACTCCCCCCACCCAAAATTTTTTTTTTTTTTTAATGCTCCCCTACCTCGCTTACCCACCCACTTCATTTCCCCAAAAAAATTTTTTGGGGGGGGCGGGGGGGTGGTGGGGGTGGGTGGGGGGTGGGGGGTGGGGGCAGGGGGCGATTACAAAAAAAAAAAAAAAATTTTGGGGGTGGGGTGGGGGGGGGGGGGTAGGCAGGGGGTGGGGCGTTTACAAAAAAAAAAAAAAAAATTTGGGGGGTGGGGCAGTGGGGTGGTGGGGCGATTACAAAAAAAAAAAAAAAATTTGGGGAGTGGAAGGGGGTGGGTGGGGTAAGTGGGGGCGATTACAAAAATTAAAAAAAAAAATTTTTTTTTTGGGCGGGTGGGGGGTGGGGGTAGGCAGGGGGGTAGGGGGCGATTACAAAAAAAAAAAAAAAAAATTTTGGGAGTGGGGGTGTGAAGGGGGGTGGGGTAGGTCGCTGGGGGCGTTACAAAAAAAAAAAAAAAAATTTTTTTGGGGCGGGGGGGGGGTGGGGGTAGGCGGGGGTAGGGGGCGATTACAAAAAAAAAAAAAAAAAAAAATTTTTTTGGGGGGGCGGGGGGGTGGGGTAGGTCACCTTGTGAAATATGAGTCGTTTTACCAAACACCCGAAAACATTTTACACCCTTCCTTCGTAAAATATTTTCCTCCGTAAAATATTTTACGCTCTACCTCCGTAAAACATTTTACAGGAAAACATTTTACAGGAAAACATTTTCCAGAAAACGTTTTCCGGAAAACATTTTACGTCGAAACAAACGGAGCCTTAGTCTCATCAAATTCAGCATAGACTCCAAATAATGGCAACAAAATAAGCATAATGTATTCCCATGAGGCAACATCTGTTCTTATTCAATTTTAAGTAACAATTTTATTTTAGTCTCATCAACTTCATCATAGACTCCAAATAATGGCAACAAAGCATCATAAAACCAACAAAATCATCATAGTGCACACATAAATCAAATACTAAGCCTTTTAACCAAGTCACAAGATAACAAGGCATTTTATGACTCCAAACCCAAATGGTAACAAACAAATCATCATTTCACTCCCAACAATAGATTTTCAAACAAATTTTGTACTCTTAATCACATAAATGCACGAAAAAAATGAAAAAGTAGAGATATGACCTAATACGCAGAGGAAATGGAGGTACCAAACTTGATTGACCTGGGCTCTGAAAACAGCATGATCGCTATGATCGGGACAACAGAAGCCAAGCCTCTCGACCCCCGAACCCTCATCAAGCATCCAGCATCCAGCAATGCCTCTGAAAAACTGGGTAACTTTCACCGGACCAAGGGCAAGCCAGACAGAAATGGAAGACAAGCTGTGCCTGCACCCACATCTCCCTAAACCCGGTCTCAAACCCTCTGAGTCAGTTCTTGTCAAAGTCCAGTCCTCTGAGTCATCAAACGGCCTCACGCCGAAAGACTATGATAATGTAGCCAACAATGTATTTTCGTTCGCATTTAATGAAAAGTCTGACCTTTCGAATTATCCCCTCATTGCCACTTTAACTTTAGTCGGAGCCGGATACAATGAACTGTCAATGGCGTCCTTACCAATCCATTTTGATAAGAAACAAGCTATTATTCTTAGGGAAGAAAGGTATTCCTCAGCAGCTAATTCAATGGACTTAGGCTTCACCTCTATTGAAGTCGTCAAAGCATATTGAGCCTCCAATTCAGCCATAATCGATTCGTCAGAATCACTCATTTGTGTCTCAGAAACTTCGGTGTCAAAATACAGTGGATCTGAACCAGAGTGATCGTTGTAAGGGGACGGCGTATCGGGAACTACCATTCCATAATAGGATCGAGGAATTGACAAAAGAACTTCGGAATCAGGGCATGGATATTCAGATTCGGCGACAAGAAGAGAAGGAATCGCCGCCACTGTATCATCTACGGGCAACGAAGCCATGGAATCTAAGTTTGTCTCCTTCAAAAATGGCAAATCCATTGAAATCGATGGTTGCTAGACAGCGGGGAGTGAGGGGCTAGGGTTTGTAGACGAATGTGAATAACAAAATGATAAATGAATGGGTAGGGGTATGATAGAGACGGAAGGTTATATGAGAATGAGAGGAATGACTGAACGGAATTTAAGAAAACAAGACGGGATTTAAACCCTCAATAATAGTTGCTCACAGCAAAACTATATTTCATAAATCAAATATCAAAGTCTGATTTTCGGATTACAACTTTGAGGCTATTTTATAGCACTCATAAAACTTAGAAAACAAGAAATATCCTCCTAAAATAAAGCCTAACCTATAAGGTAACCTAATAGAAGTCTAAAACTACTAAATCAATGCTAAATCTACTCTAAAACCTCTTATAATCATCCTACTACATTTAATTCCGAAAATACTAATAAAATAACAATTAATTAAAATAAAACTCATATTTATCCCATCATACTGCATCATTCTCCTCTTCTTAGAAAAATTCGACCTCGAATTTGAGTCGTTGCTCTTCGGAAATATCTCTGAAAACTTAAGCTTCAAACGTCTTCGAACTGTATACTTAGTAGCACTTCTCATCACATCCATCCAATCTGTCCATCCGTTTACTAAAAAACTCTCAATGAATAAACCTTTGAAGAACCCAGATTGCGAAATAAACGAAACTTCAACATAAAAGGGATTCTCATAACAATAAGAACCAAAAATACCTCCTTTCAAGAAAATAGATGAACCTGCAGAAATCACAACCTCGCTCCTGTGTTCGGCCGCAACACAATGGCTTCGCCGGGTCAAAACCCTCAATATCATCTTCATAATTATCGTCATCAAAGATTGGTGGTTTTGACCAATCAATGACAACGCTTAACCCGTCAAATCAACAAAGCAATCCACGGGAACAAGATTCAACCGGCCACAAAACTCGTCAAGAGTCGTAGGATCGGCCTCTCTCGCACTCAAGTTCTTGATCACGATCGAAAGGATAGATATCCTCATCATCATCGTACCACGTATCCGACTCCGAGCCCTCTTCATCGACGATACGTCGATCCGAGTCCTCCAACCGCGCTAGTTGTCGCTGATTCGTCGACCCTCCACCCGATCAAAGTGTCTTTGGAGTTCTCGAATCTCGGAACGCAACAAACGAAGTTTGAGATCTTGAATCTTTCTTCAGTCGTCCTTCTTGATTTCATATAGTTCACGCTCGTGATGGGGATCGTATTCCTGGGGATTCGCTGCACGAACCCTACTACGAACACCATGAACACCACGACCACGCCTTCGTTCAGCCATCAAAACAACCAGGGCTTTGATACCAAATGATAACGAAGGAAGGTTATATGATAATGAGAGGAATGACTGAACGGAATATTAGACAACAAGACGGGATTTAAACCCTCAATAATAGTTGCTCACAGCAAAACTATATTTCATAAATCAAATATCAAAGTCTGATTTTCGGATTACAACTTTGAGGCTATTTTATAGCACTCATAAAACTTAGAAAACAAGAAATATCCTCCTAAAATAAAGCCTAACCTATAAGGTAACCTAATAGAAGTCTAAAACTACTAAATCAATGCTAAATCTACTCTAAAACCTCTTATAATCATCCTACTACATTTAATTCCGAAAATACTAATAAAATAACAATTAATTAAAATAAAACTCATATTTATCCCATCATACTGCATCAGGGTAGGGGTAGGTTTTCTCAATTTGGGTGGGCTCTCATTAAATTAGGTTAGGTAAATAGATTGGGTAAATGGATTTTACTAATGGCCCAATTAAGATTAGAGTTAGTTTAATTATGTTCATTTGGAATTAAATGGGTGGGTAGGTTGAATATAAAATAATAAAAAGTTTGCTATTTTGAACAATATCAAAAATTAAGATGAGACAAATGAAAAGAGAAATAAGTGTCAATTGAGGTGGAATTGAGATAGGAGTATACAATACAGATTTCCCTATAAAGTACGGATGTCGGCATCATATAGAAAAGGGCACTTGAAGGAACTTAATAAATGGTGGGTAGGTAGGGGGAAATGAAATAAAAGAGGGGGGGGGGGTGTAGGTGAGAATATAAGGAAAGCAGAATAATACGGTTGTCAGGTTGATAAGGTAACGAGGAGTATTACTAATGGCATATTTCTTGATCCAAATTAAATAAGGGGTGGTGCCGTGGCGTCGAGGAGTACTACTAATGGAAATAGAAACAACGATGTGGTGGAAGATGAAGAAAAGCCTTTTGATGAAATGGGGTTAATGTTTTTAGAGTGGCTTAAGTCAAACAAGGATACTATTTCTGCTGAAGATTTGAGGAGCATCAAGCTAAAAACCTCCACCGTTGATTGTGCAACCAAGCGATTAGGCAACTCAAAAGAAGGCCAGAAAAAGTTGGTCAAACTCATTCTTGATTGGGTCGCCAAATGCCAACTCCGTAAGAAGAGAGAAGAAGCCGCTGCAGCAGCAGCGGCAGCCGCCAACCAATACCCCTATCCATCCCATGAACCGCCGCCACAAATTTTCCCAAACCCTAACCCTAACTACAACTATGGGCCACCTGTTCCGACTGCTGACCCCAATTTCCGATTTTCTCCTCCACCTCCTGCGCCGCCAATGCAGTCTTATGTAACAGATCCGGCCGGTAACATGATGGCGGCACCACCACCGGCGATGACTTATATGGGTAGTGCAAATACCTATAATAACCCTTCTTTGAATTGTGCTAACCCTTATAACAACTATGAATATCAAATGCTTGATTCTTCTCAGCCATGGAATCAATCACAGATGACAATGGCAGCTCCTCATTTCACCAATCCATATAATGATCATATGGGTAATACTAATATGGTGGGCCCGGGTCATGTAACGGAACAATACCCGTATACCCAAATGTACAATGGAAATGGTGATCAAATGCTGATAAAATCAGGTTCTTCTGCAACTAAAGAGGCTAGGAAGAAAAGAATGGCTAGGCAGCGGCGGTTTTCTTGGAACCACCACCCCCGCCACCACCATCCGCAGCAAAATAATCAGAATCCGGCTAATTTTGATAATTGCTCGAATAAATATATGGGAAATTGGGGATACTGGGCTCCGGCTGTTGCTGCCCCTGGTGTTACCACAATGCAGATGATGGCGGCTCCACCACCACCACCGCAAATGGATGCACAGCCCCCACCGCCGCCAGCGCAGCAGGTTGATCAGTCGGCAACGCATGGTCAAAATGGTCCTAAACAAACTCCTCCGGCCGATAAGAAACAGGTTTGTTTTCTTAACAACTTCAATTTGATCTAGCAATGTGAAAACTTGTACTTGGAGATTTTGATTATGATTTCAAACTGATTGATTGAATTAATTGTGTGGAATTTGAAAATATGATTTATATCGATTACCAAATGTGGATTATGTTTAATTTTTTGTGTTTTTGACGACCAATTTAATTTGAGTTGAGGATGTATTTTTGTCACAAATTAACTAGTATTGTTTATTGGGTATTCATGATTGTTGTACAGGGATGGAAATCCGAGAAGAACTTGAAATTCTTACTTCAGAAAGTGTTGAAACAAAGCGATGTTGGCAATCTTGGAAGGATTGTTTTGCCTAAGGTAATCTAAATCAGTAGAATTGTGCTTATAATGTTGTCTAATTAAGGGGTTATTGAATATATTTTTGTTAACAACGGGATTAATGAATTACGCAGAAGGAAGCAGAAACTCACCTCCCCGAGCTGGAATCAAGAGACGGCATTTCTATTTCAATGGAAGACATAGGAACTTCTAAAGTGTGGGACATGCGCTATAGGTACGCTAATATATTTGATAATGTAAGATTAATAATGCTACAATCTTTTTTTTTTTTGAGACTCTATGTCCATAAAACTAAGTCGGTTTTACATTATTTTTTCTATTGTGGAGTCTCAGATTTTGGCCAAATAACAAAAGCAGGATGTACGTTCTCGAAAACACAGGTGTGGATGAATTATATCTTCTTTACCATTAGATAATTTCGTATTGTGAATGTTTTAATTTCAACTTCATTTATAGGGGATTTTGTCAAAGCGAATGAACTGCAAGAGGGAGACTTCATTGTGTTATACTCTGATATGAAGTATGGGAAATATGTAAGGCTTCAATCTTTACCTTCTTGTTTCTTGGTTAATTTACCCATTTTTTCGGATCCTTCTACTCCACCTGCCCCGTACCAAATGTTGTACTTTCCATTTTTTGTCCGTCAAATGTCTCATTTCTAAATAAGAAAACAATGTTAGTACAATCTTACCTACAAATGAGGTACAAACAAATAGAGCATATTACTTAAAAGTATTGGCAAGTCAAATGTAACATTTATTATAGGACGGAGGTAGTATTATTTATTTGATTGGATCCTACTAATATATAAATTAAAATGATTGAACAGCTGATAAGGGGTGTGAAGGTGCGTGAACCGGGCAAAAAACCGGAGCCTACGAAGAAGCCTACAAAGAGAAACCAGCGAAATGGCACTTCGTCGTCACCAAATAAGAAGCACCACAAGAAGGAGAACGAGAAGGAGAAGGAAGGAGGGGACAATGTGTAACTATGAATGGATGCTGAAGATATAATTTCTCCGTTGTGTTTATGGTAAATGATTTCCAACTTTTAACTATCGGCTTTTTGGCGTTGTCTTTTCAACGTTTCTGTTCAAAGTCTGATTTTAGTAGAGCTAGAAGAAAATGAGGATTGAAGTGTGTGTTGTTGTTAATTAGGTGTTGTGTTTGTTGAGAGGTTTCTGAGATAAATTTGTGTAATATTCACTCTATTTGGACAAATTTCTTGTTCATGTTTCTAATTAGCGGAGTCGTTTGTTGTAAAACTGATGAGTATTTGATTGTTCGGAAGCCAAGAATTTCTCCGTGAAGAGGCTTTTATCAATGCTCTTGAGATTATTTATTGGTTCTGGATTTAGTTGTGTGTGAATTATAGAGGTCTCCTTCCAGGGTTACCTGCTTGATATCTCTTGTTTGATATTTGATTAGTTTACATTGCCCAGTTATAATGTACTCTTTCGGTCCCGGAATGCTCTGATGATCGGACTATCTGATTTATTTCGTCGTATTTATGTCGGACACTTCTATTTTAGTGTTATATTTTAGTATTGTTGACAATGATTCATAGCGAGTTAAACCAAAGAGTAAAAGCATCGTCGTAGCCAGAATCCCATCGTAGCCCGAATCAATGTTCGTACTGAAGGTCCATTTTTTTTAAGAGGTTCGTTTTCTTTATTATAAAAAGCGGAATGAATGTTCATTTTTTTTTCTAAAAGAGTTCCATTATGCTTTGATTATTGGTCAACTGGATTGGCATTGCCGCAAAAAGATGATCAAAGTCTTTTGCCGGTAATTCTAAGCAGTTGGAAGTGGCACAAACGATGACCAAATTCATTTGCCGACAAGATCGGATAATAATCTTTATTGAATACAAAAGGAGGGATATGGACCATATGGTGCTTTATATTTTGATAGTCCAAGTATGATGTTGACGTCGGTCGATTTGATTCGGTGTGAAATATGTGAAATATGTGAAATATTTATACTAGTTCCACTTTTTTAATGGTTAAAATTGATTCGGAATGAAATATCTAATCTTTATTATTATTAGTTCGATTCTTCTCGGTTGAACTGGGTTAGTCCCGGATGCTAAAGTTGTTAAATTTTCGTGTTCAAATTGGCGAACCACAAATAATAATAATAATAATACACTATTATTATTATTTAAGCAAACTTATACCAAGACAATGTACAAGTTCTTAATCCACACACTACTAATAGACTCCCACACTAGATAATAGCTCACAAGGAGAAGTTCCCCACACACTCACGGCCGGACTCTTTATTCTAACTACACAATTTGGAGAAAATCTAAAACCCTTATTTATAGACAGCCTAGGTCGGTTAAGGGAGCTTTACAACTTATCCGGAATGTTCCCTGCAAGTCGGCTCCTAAGAATCGTCCAGAACAATGGTAAGCTTCCCAATTCTTTAACTATGGAAACATCTTCAACCTTCTTCAATAGTGAATTTATGAAACTTTTTAGAGAGCAAGTGTTCATTCTCAACACTCCCCCTCAACGCCAACTCTTTCTTCTTGAACTTCACCAATGATTTTCTTTTAAGAGCTTCCGTCTCGAGTTGTTCTTCCATGTTACAGTATGACTCTTTATGTGACTCGTTAACAACTCCACAATAAAGAACAACTATCTTGTTGTCACGTTGCCTTGGCCAAATGACTTCCTTGACTTTGCATCTCGTCTTTGTACATTTTGGTATCTCAAACAAGCTTAAGCTAAATGCTTCAAGACTTGATGAGAGCTTTAGTGTCTCGGATATACCTTTCTCAAGTGTCGAGTCTTCTTGATATTGCTCCCCCTTAATCTCTGACTTCTCCTTATCCAATAGCTTTGGAGTATCTGGACGTGTCCAAACGGTTATAACCGCCGAACGGTTATAACAGCCGGTTAACGGTTATAACCGTCAGTTAAAAAAACCGTTAAAACTTAATCGTAACCTAACCATTAACCGTATACTAACGGTTACGGTTATCCGGTTAACGGTTATAACCGGTTAACACGGTTTATCAAAACGGTTAACTGAAGCCCTTTTTTTCAGATTAGTCCTTTTAACGGAATTTTTAACAGTTTCTGTTAACTTTTGTACTCTATATGCCTTTTTTTTTTTTAATAAAGAATACTATTTGAGATGTTAGTTATTAGTGATTTTTTTGGAAAAAGTTATAAAATTTTTTTTAGAATTTTTAAAGAAATGAAATTTTAACTGAAAGTGTGTTTAGCAGATTTTTTAACAGTTTTATTTTATTTTATTTTTGTTGGTTAAGCAAAGCTATTTGAGATTATGGTTTGTAGAATATTTCTTTTAAAAAACAGTTTTTAACATTTTTTTTAAGAAAACAGTTAACTTTTTAATAGTTTCTGTTAACTTGTATACTCTATATGCCCATTAAGAATTTTTTAAAGAAATTAATGTATATAAAAGAAAAAAAGAGACGGTACCCTTAAATTTTATTAATTAAAAAAAATTACAAAGAGGGGGATAACCAACCTTACCCTTTTATAATTAAGGGGGGACATTTAGGAGCCTTTACCTCAACCTAACTATTACAATTCAATAAAAATAAACCAAAAATAAACCTAATCTAAAAAATTAAAATTAAAAACTAATCTAATCCTCACTCACTTCCCGTAGAGTTATCCACATCGTATTGATATTTTGGGTCTAGTGTATCCTCTTTATAAGACATATCTTGTTCTCTCTTTTCTGATCTAACACAATCCCCAAGTAATAGTTGATTTTTCAAGTTTTCAACCGTTAGTTGGGAACGTCTTTCGTCCAAAATATTTCCTCCAATGCTAAATGCCGTTTCGACCGCTATCATTGACGCGGGAGAAGCTAAGGCTTCTTTTGCAATTATAGAGAGTATAAGATAACTTTCGTTCCTTCTTGACCACCACTTTAAAACATCAAAATCATTTGAATTTGAACTACTTTGATTCCATTCAAAAGTAGTGTTGAAATATGTTCGAACTCCAAGAGAATGTTAGAGGAAGAAGAAGTCCCTACTCGAGGACGTTTTTTGCTATACAAATTAGCAGGGCCGGTCCTGATAAATTTGTGGCCCTAGGCTAACTTTTTGGACGGCCCCCTTTGAAGATATCGTATTTCAAAAATAAATTTTTGTCAATCTTGACTTCGAAAACTTCTTTCACCGGAATATTCAACAAAATCCGATAAACAATCTCCGTGTTGGACCACATTTGTACAGTTGCACTAATACTAACATTATTTATTCTATTCACTAAATTTTGTGCAAGAATCCCTTGGTATTTTTGGCCATCATTTGTAAAATTGGGATTTATTTGTTTGAATGAATTTGTTTGACAGTTATTTATCAAAGGCATGCCATTAGGGGATGGAAATGGGGCTTTTCGAATTATGACTTCTAAAAAAACCACAAATCAATCTCAAATCACATTATACAATTAGGCCTTTTCAATTAGGGGTTTTCAATTAGGGCTTTTCGAAATCAATTAGGGATGGGGATTGGAGAAAAAGAACGAATTACCTGATTACTTGATTGCGGCAGCGGTAACGGTAGGTGTTGGACTTAACGTAGGTAGCGTAACTAGCCAAGAGCGTCGTTCTTTTTTCTCCCATTAAATCTTTATTTTCGTTTTTTTAATTAATGCCCGATAAATAGAATTTAGGGGAAAATTAAATTTGGACTTTTTTTAATGTGAGATGTTGTTGAATTTGTGCGGGCCAAATATTGACTTGTGTATAGTTTTTGGGTTAAAAGTGGACTTACCTAATACATATAAACAACAAATTTTGAGACCCCTAAATTAGCCCATTTTTTTGTGGCCCTAGGCCATGGCCTCACTTGTCTTGTGCCATGGCCGGCCCTGCAAATTAGCAAAAAAATGATACGGATCCACCTCAAAAAAATTATCACCAACATCTTGAAAATAAGTACTTGAGTCAACATTTTGAGAAGGATTTTCATGAATTGCATTATATTCGTTAAAAAGAGACACCAAATCATTTTTTGTAGTAGCAACAATATTCGACGGAGTTTCATTATCACCGTCACCTTCGGGGTATAAATTCAAATAATAAAAAGCTAAAATTGCTTCCAACTCATCTAATTTAACACGGGTATCTAATACTTTTGCAACAAAAAATAAAGACGGAATAGTGGCAAAATATTTAATCCACTTTTGTCTCATGGAAAAAATGCATTCTTTTAAAACCAAGCAATCTTTTAAATTATTAAAACTAGTAACATTTGCAACACATTGCTCAAGAACCAAAATAAAAGTTGGATAATAAACTTCTGATAATGTCAAAGTAGCGGTGTTAAAAATCTTTAGCAATTTACACAAATTAGTGCATGCATTCTATTGATAAGCAAATAAAGATTGATTATTACCAATTGTAGGAAAAAAATCCATAAGAAGCTCTTTATACTCAAAACCATCTTTTAACATTTTATAGGTGGAATTTCACCTAGTTGGAACATCGGAAGTAAAATATTTGTCACCAAGATTTTGATTTCTTAAAAACTTAATCCATTTTTTTGTAACACTATTTCTTCTAGAAATATATTCAAGAGCCCCTCTAATTGGGGAAACATATGTTTCTAATGCATGCAACAAATCTTTAACACATAAATTAATAATATGACATAAACATCTAATTTGAAAAAACTTACCAACAAATGACGGTTGACAAACTCTAATCTAATCCGATAAACTAGCGGTATTAGCACTAGCATTATCAAAAGAAATAGTAAATATTTTATTCGTAATCTTATATTTAAAAAAAAAAATTCCATGTAACTTTGAACAAATTGCTTCGGCGGTATGGGGGGGATCAAAATTTTCATATGCAATTAATCTTTTTTGGATAGTCCAAGAATACTCTATCCAATGACAAGTAACACCCAAATAACTATTTCTTTGCCAATGATCACTCCAACCATCGGCACAAATTGAAACTTTATTTGGTAAATTTGATAAAACCTCAATTAAAGTTTTTCGATATGTCAACACCACCTTATGAATATCACGTACGAGAGTCGAACGTGGTACTCTTGAGGCGGCGAGATTTAAAGAAAGTCGTATAAATCTTTCATAAAATTCATCATTCGCAAAGTTAAAATCAATTCCTTTAACACAAACAAATTTGGCCAATTCTTGCCTATAAATGACCTTATTAAATTTAAATAGGACGGAAGACGAACCTTGGGTGGTGGTTGGAGCTAATTGAGTTTGATCACGCAAAATGCCAAGTTTATCGGGATGTTATGTGCGTGTGTGGGTGTTAAGTGACCCATGCCTTCCACCCTCCGTAACTGGGTAGGATTTTGAACAATAGTTGCAATGCGCTCGATAATAGCGGTCGTTATCGGGATCAATTTGCACTTTTCGAAAATGAATTGTAAAAGTATCGAACGTAGACTCTCTAGGGGAACGTGAACGTGGCACCGTTGGCGGTTGTTCTTGTTCTTGTCCCCGAGCACGACCACCTCGAGCTCGGCCGCCCCTACCCCTTCTACCACTTTCAACAACATTTTCATCTACATCTTGCTCATTTTGTGAAAATGGTTCCTCAAAAAATTCGGATTCTTCTTCGTTATGATGGGAGGAAGAACCAACGGTTTCCTTGCCTAAGTTGCTTCTTCGAGAAGAAGACATTTTCGTTAAAAAACTGACTGGAATTCGAAAAAAATGCTAAATTTGTTAAAAAAAACTAACTGAAAATCTTTAAAAAAATTGACTGGAATTTCAAAAAACTAACTGAAATTCTGAAAAACTAACTGGAAACGATAAAAAACTGATTGAAATTCTAAAAAACTAACTGGAATTCTGAAAAACTAATTGGAAATGTTAAAAAACTGACTGAAATTCTAAAAAACTAACTGAAATTCTGAAAAACTAACTGAAAACGTTAAAAAACTGACTGGAATTTCAAAAAACTAACTGAAATTCTGAAAAACTAACTGAAAAATGTTAAAAAACTGACTGAAATTCTAAAAAACTATCTGAAATTCCTAAAAACTAACTGGAAACATTAAAAAACTGACTGAAATTTCAAAAAACTAACTGAAATTCTAAAAAACTAACTGGAATTGTTAAAATACTGACTGGAATTCTCGAAATAGAACAAAAATATTAATTTCGTTAAAAAAACTAACTGTGAATTGTGAGGAAACTAACTGAAAATCGAATATGAGAGTATGAGAGAGGCTTAGGATATTTGAGAGTAGAGAGAGAGAGAGTAGAGAAGTAAGGTGAAAAATGAAAATGAAATGGTGGGAGGGAGGTGATATTTATAAGGTTGAGTTTTTTCAAGAAAAAGATTTTTTTTAACTAAATTGAATGGGGTCAAACTGTCAAAGTAGCTGTTGGGAGGGAGTATTGAATGGGGTCAAAGTAGCCGTTGAGAGGGAATTTGAATGGGGTTAAAGTAGCCGTTGGCTACTCAGTAGCCGTTGGGGAGTATTAAATTTGGCCAGTTAATCCGGTTATAATCGCCGGTTATTTATGTGAGGACCTCTCCTAACCCGGGACCTATAAACTCATGCCCCAGCTGGAGGGTCCCCAAACCACCCCCTAATTAATTAAAACTTTTCCTTTAAATAATTTAAGAGTGGAATAAATTTTCGAAAACCAAACTATAACCTGTTTTAATTTACAACATTTCACTGAAAATATTTATAAACTTTATACATATTTCTTTTTCTCAATATAATAATAACCACACTTATTCCCAACTCCCAAACAGTACACATACCCTGACACCCATAAGACGGTCCAACTCCTTTCCGGCCTCACCGGTCTGGTCTACCTGTCTCAGCTGAAACTAAAAAAAATTAAAGGGAGACGGGGTGAGAAAGAATCTCAGTAAGCTATTATGCATGCAGCAAGATACCAAATAAAATGCAACACATAAACAAGTTGTTCAACATCATATTTGAAATACGGTAAACACATTACGTTACCTGATCTTACCTTTTCCCGTCTGAACAATAAGTCGTACTACGTGGGTATGGGCATACATCCTCATGGAAACCCATCCTCTATATGTGTGAACGGCTTAGGCCTATTCACGCCTTACAAGACCCATTTTTCAGGGAACCATGAAAGGTATCAGTATCCTATGAACTGCTTAGGCATATCCATAGTAACTGAGCCCCAAACTGTGGCCACAGTAGGGGAGGAGGTCACAGGTATAATGTAATCCGAGCACCTTATGGAACAATTTCTCATAAGTGATCGTATTCCATTATACCCCAAATCACCCGATATCAAACATAATCATAATCACATTCAAGCACATAACAGTTACTTGAATTTAATCCACACATAGGGATAACCGTATATAACATGGTACGACTACTCATGTTTAACAACATATACAACATGGTACAATTACTCATGTTACCAACATATACCACATGGTACAATTACTCATGTTACTAACATATACAACATGGTACAATTACTCATGTTACCAACATATACAACATTGTACAATTACTCATGTTTAAATCTCAATTAGTGTAACCTATATATATACACTAATGAGACAATATAATCCACTTATGGCATGTATGCTCATAAACAATACAATGATGACGTGCAACAAATATTTCACGCACCAACTTAACATATAACCATTTCCAAAGTAATCACGTAGGGTATAACAACATACAAGTACTCTACGCGTTCACAATATCACATTTCACGACTTCCTTTTCAAATTCCATAATCAAATATCAAGTTTCTATAAACTTTGGCTCTCAAACCACAATGACTTTCAACCCGGTTCAACGCGATATTTAGACTACTTCCCCAATTTCATTTTAACTACATGAGACCTCATTATGTAGCTAAAGTGTTCTAGTTCATCCTATGCTTAAGAGGGTTCAATCTTGTTCTAAGTTGAATTGGTTCTTAAGCTTTAAAAGTAAATTCAGAAATTCTGATGCAGGGCACGACTCGTGCCCCTTGGCACGACTCGTGCCTTTTCCTTCCCATTCTACTCAGAATGACTTAGACCCTTGTTCACGACTCGTGGTCACGAGTGGCAAGAAGGGCACGACTCGTGCCCCTTGGCACGACTCGTGCCAAGACCAAAATCAGATACCAGATCGCAGACACCAGCAATACTCTTTCCAAACCCATTTCACCCCTTCCTCTGTTTCTTTCCAAGGCCAATACCAATTCCAAATATACCAAAACTAGTTTATATCTCATTTTTAACACATAACAACACTCAATCCATAACTTATAACATTTATACTCCACTAATCCCAAAGGTGACCCACTATTCCATTACCCATTAGATGTTCTTCAACTCCAATTCTTCACTAATCAATTTTCTTAAGCCAAGAAGGAAGAAATCAAGTCCCAAACATGGTTTATAACATATTTCAACATTATATAACTTCATATGCTCAAAATCGGAAAGAATCATAACAACTTACAAACCACAACCATACTCTATATCATTCTTCCCATCTCATGCAAATCGTACCCAACCATAAGTTCCCTCTTTACCTACCAATCTACCACTAACAAATTCTCATCCGTTCCAAGCCAAGCCAAATAATCCAACATTTTTAAGTAATAGTAATAACACATTGTAACACCCTTTAACTTCATATGATATGATGATTCCAACTTAACAAAAAAATGGTTCTAGCACTCCCAACCATTAAAACATCAACTTTATCACTTTCACTTCAATTATCCCAACACTATCTATACAACCTTAACTAACTTTATTATAAGTTCCCGATTCAATACCCAAAATTTTCCTCCATGTCATATAATCATTTTACACCCTTTTTCCCTACTTACTTTCAAAATCATTTCAAAGCCAATCAATTTATCAATAATCATTTATAGTGTAATAACAACATCAAACAACACATTTAATCACAACTTTACAACTTAGATAATTTCATTATAAAGAACCTCACCCATTTTATCACCCTTTACTCTACTTCCTTCCGAAACCCTATTTCCATCTTTCAAAATCCAAATAATCATACCCAAAATTATCAAAACTTATTTATAACAACATAATATCATCATTATATATATTATGAACAGTTATAGAAGGAAATCATAATAACTTACCCAAAAATGTGCCGGAATAAAAATAGAATCTGATCGGCTCTAAACATTCTCCTCGCCTTTCTGATCGCTCCGCCGCAGTCGGATCACAAATCGAAGTAACGGTTGATTTTTAGAAATTTTGGAAAGGTAATAAATAAAAAGGGTTTTGGGAACGAAGGAAGTACTTCTTTCCTCTCTACCGAGCTCCACCCAGGAAAATGAAGAAAATAGAAGAATTGAGAAGGAGAAAGAAGGTGAGTATATATATTATATATATAGGTAAACTTTTCACTTAAGCCCTCCAAGATTGAAGCTATCTCCATTAACTAGTTTAAGTTTCCCAAATTACACCTAAGCCCCTCAAAATCTTGTAAAGCTTTTTATTATAATATTTTTTTAATATTATAACTTTACTATAAAATTCCTTTTTATTCCATTTAGACATTAAGTAATTAAAATTTATTTACTAACACACTTAATATATCACACAATTAATTAACATACTAAAATGTTAAACAATTTATTATTAAAATGTTAAAACTAACACATAAAAATCTCACTTATTATGAAATGCAACCAATAAAATGCTACGGCCCCGCTTCACGTGCCCAACACGTGAATAAAATGGAGCCTAGGTTTCGGGTCGTGACATTCACTCCCCCTTAAAGAAAAATTCGTCCCGAATTTTTAAACACACTTACCTGACTACTCAAATAACCACATATAATTCTCACGCCTCTCGGATTCCCGAAACCCAAGTGGCTTCTTCACTAATATAATTCTTCCACTACACTTTCTCAGCTCGA
Organism: Adenophora triphylla var. japonica; assembly: GCA_022495995.1. Taxonomy (NCBI): domain Eukaryota; kingdom Viridiplantae; phylum Streptophyta; class Magnoliopsida; order Asterales; family Campanulaceae; genus Adenophora; species Adenophora triphylla. The sequence continues at coordinate 425,965 of JAFEMH010000228.1, forward strand.
ATATTCTAGGTTTTGAATTTCCGGACTTGATTCTACTAACTCTCAATGGGTTTTCCACATAAGTCACATCCACAAGAATAGCCTCAGTTGAAAAACTCAATATAAGGAAAGGATCATCAAGACTCTTCTTCCACTGCAATGCTGCGTACGGTGTCACTTCAACACTGGACTGATCACGATTGATATACATGCTTCAACTTAGGTTACACGAACTTCTCAAAATGAATGGAAATCCATCGAATACGCGCATACCACATTCTCAATATTCTGGATAGTTCTCTCTGCCCGACTGCCCAATCTATCGGGAAATATAACGCAAAACTGCACGCACCTGGAAATCCCAAAGTCCCGTACCTGGTCTTCCGAAATCGCAATATGAATCTCGAACCCCAATCTGATATAAGATAGTTATTAATACTCCGTAGAATCGATCAATTCTCTCGCCCATACACTGGTGCTAACTTCTCTGTCAATGGTTCATCACTCTTGGTATAACTGAGCCGACTTTGATCAATATATCCACTATTAGTCGAAGTCATCCATTTTCTTCGATGTCGAAGGTAGTCCCAATAATAAATCCATCACAATGTCTTCTCATCCTTATTCTTCTAATCTGTTCTCAATTCTTGATACATCTTCAAATGTCTTGAATTCATCGTAAGCCTTGATTTATGGTCTTCCTCTAAAAATAGATCTCTTATTCTCTTATAAATATGGTACATCAATTATGTCGTTGAAGGTTAATACTCCATCATCCTGAAATACACTATCTTCGGTTCTTCCATCTTGAAATGTCAGATAACTCCCTCGATTCAGAATCATTGGTTGAACTTCCATAAGATCTTCATTCCAAGTAGGTGTAGCTCAAACATTTGCAATTCACATCTCTTCTTGCACTCACAGGATAGAAATGTTGATAAGAAACCTTTCGGATAATCGCGTCTGCAACCTCAACAGCCTTCTCGGATGGAATGTAATAACACAAATAAGTCTTTTATTAACTCCCACAATTTCTCCACCTGTTGTTCAATCCCCTTTGATACATAATACTTCAGCTCTTATGATTTGTACAGATTTCAAATTTAACTTCCTTCAAAGGATGTTTCCACTTAAGTAACGCAAAGTAGTCGTAATCCATTCCACGCTTCCGCTGCGCCACTCTGATTCCATTGAAGCATAAGCTATCGCCTTCCCAGTCTGTATAAAGCACAACCCAAATCCTTCTCTTGACGCACACATGACAACTAATAGTTCACATCCATCAAGTAGGGTAAAGGTCGAAATTGCAGTCGATTCATTCTTCATTTCTGTAGAACTGATTTCACCTTTAGTATTTCACCTAAATGATATCTCCTTCGAGATCAATTGAATCACTGATATTACGATTCTTGGAAACTCATCAATACTCTTTTGATAATAACCTGCCAGATCCATCAACTACAGAATTCTAATACTGCCGAAGGTTGTTCCATCAGATCGTGGTTTCAATCCTCGAAAAATTTAATACAATATCTCCTCGAGTCATACTCACTCTTACTGAATTTTACTAACATTTGATCCTCCAGTAACATAGATAACCTAACTTGCAGTTGATTTTCAAAATCTTCCCACGACTCTGGACATACAAAGATAGCATTCATCGAGCTGACCACCAAAATATCAAAATCGGGTTTTAATACTCTACTCATCATATTTACGATACAGCCAATGCCTTTCTATGAGGGTTTTGGATATGGACAATAATCCTGACATCAAATCAATACGGAATTCTACCGCCCTAACTGGCAACATGAACTACTCTGATGAAAACACTTTATCAATTCATTTACCAACATTACATGAGGTAATTCAGGTGACTTTTACTCACTTCTAATATATAATCATATTTAACTCTCATATTATTTAAACTATACTTATTGACATTTAATGCATATATGACATAAATATCAATTACTAACTTATCCGCCTCAATCAAACACAGAGGCAATTCCACCATAGATAAGGAGACTCGCTTCTTGCGACAGTCCTCCCAACACACAACAACTACTTAACCAATTTCGGTCAAGTATAACAATAAATCACGGATTGGTATATCTACCACATCCATTGGCAATACATGCCCACATAATCACGACTACCATGATAATCAAGGAAGATTCGAGGTACTCTCCTATAGGAGTAGACACCTCCAGCACATAAGGCAACTCTGGAGCAAATTATGCAAATAAAAACAGAATTACAATGCCACATAATAATGAAGCGAACGGGGATCCATACAAGTATTGCCCCTACTTCCTGAGACAGGTAATATACTTCTAATGACAGCGGAGGAATCTATCTCTCCATATTACTCACGTTTTCTTAATCTCTTGGGGTTATTACTATTTTCTGTCATTGAACAAAATCTTGCACTAAACACTCGTCGTCAGGTATCACACACTCCCCCTTAGACTAGACTTCTACCCTTGACTTCTAACCTTAGCTTTGATACCAACTGTGAGGACCTCTCCTAACCCGGGACCTATAAACTCGTGCCCCAGCTGGAGGGTCCCCAAACCACCCCCTAATTAATTAAAACTTTTCCTTTAAATAATTTAAGAGTGGAATAAACTTTCGAAAACCAAACTATAACCTGTTTTAATTTACAACATTTCACTGAAAATATTTATAAACTTTATACATATTTCTTTTTCTCAATATAATAATAACTACACTTATTCCCAACTCCCAAACAGTACACATACCCTGACACCCATAAGACGGTCCAACTCCTTTCCGGCCTCACCGGTCCTGGTCTACCCGTCTCACCGAAACTAAAAAATTAAAGGGAGACGGGGTGAGAAAGAATCTCGTTAGCTATTATGCATGCAAAGCAAGATGCCAAATAAAATGCAACACATAAACAAGTTGTTCAACATCATATTTGGAATACGGTAAACACATTACGTTACCTGATCTTACCTTTTCCCGTCTGAACAATAAGTCGTACTACGTGGGTATGGGCATACATCCTCATGGGAACCCATCCTCTATATGTGTGAACGGCTTAGGCCTATTCACGCCTTACAAGACCCATTTTTCAGGGAACCATGTAAGGTATCGGTATCATCCTATGAACCGCTTAGGCATATCCATAGTAACCGAGCCCCAAACCGTGGCCACGCAGGAGGAGGTCACAGGTATAATGTAATCCGAGCACCTTATGGAACAATTTCTCATAAGTGATCGTATTCCATTATACCCCCAAATCAGCTGATATCAAACATAATCATAATCACATTCAAGCACATAACAGTTACTTGAATTTAATCCACACATAGGGATAACCGTATATAACATGGTACGACTACTCATGTTTAACAACATATACAACATGGTACAATTACTCATGTTACCAACATATACCACATGGTACAATTACTCATGTTACCAACATATACAACATGGTACAATTACTCATGTTACCAACATATACAACATTGTACAATTACTCATGTTTAAATCTCAATTAGTGTAACCTATATATATACACTAATGAGACAATATAATCCACTTATGGCATGTATGCTCATAAACAATACAATGATGACGTGCAACAAATATTTCACGCACCAACTTAACATATAACCATTTCCAAAGTAATCACGTAGGGTATAACAACATACAAGTACTCTACGCGTTCACAATATCACATTTCACGACTTCCTTTTCAAATTCCATAATCAAATATCAAGTTTCTATAAACTTTGGCTCTCAAACCACAATGACTTTCAACCCGGTTCAACGCGATATTTAGACTACTTCCCAAATTTCATTTTAACTACATGAGACCTCATTATGTAGCTAAAGTGTTCTAGTTCATCCTATGCTTAAGAGGGTTCAATCTTGTTCTAAGTTGAATTGGTTCTTAAGCTTTAAAAGTAAATTCAGAAATTCTGATGCAGGGCACGACTCGTGCCCCTTGGCACGACTCGTGCCTTTTCCTCCCCATTCTACTCAGAACGACTTAGACCCTTGTTCACGACTCGTGGTCACGAGTGGCAAGAAGGGCACGACTCGTGCCCCTTGGCACGACTCGTGCCAAGACCAAAATCAGATACCAGATCGCAGACACCAACAATACTCTTTCCAAACCCATTTCACCCCTTCCTCTGTTTCTTTCCAAGGCCAATACCCATTCCAAATATACCAAAACTAGTTTATATCTCATTTTTAACTCACAACAACACTCAATCCATAACTTATAACATTTATACTCCACTAATCCCAAAGGTGACCCACTATTCTATTACCCATTAGATGTTCTTCAACTCCAATTCTTCACTAATCAATTTTCTTAAGCCAAGAAGGAAGAAATCAAGTCCCAAACATGGTTTATAACATATTTCAACATTATATAACTTCATATGCTCAAAATCGGAAAGAATCATAACAACTTACAAACCACAACCATACTCTATATCATTCTTCCCATCTCATGCAAATTGTACCCAACCATAAGTTCCCTCTTTACCTACCAATCTACCACTAACAAATTCTCATCCGTTCCAAGTCAAGCCAAATAATCCAACATTTTTAAGTAATAGTAATAACACATTGTAACACCCTTTAACTTCATATGATATGATGATTCCAACTTAACAAAAAAAATGGTTCTAGCACTCCCAACCATTAAAACATCAACTTTATCACTTTCACTTCAATTATCCCAACATTATCTATACAACCTTAACTAACTTTATTATAAGTTCCCGATTCAATACCCAAAATTTTCCTCCATGTCATATAATCATTTTACACCCTTTTTCCCTACTTACTTTCAAAATCATTTCAAAGCCAATCAATTTATCAATAATCATTTACAATGTAATAACAACATCATACAACACATTTAATCACAACTTTACAACTTAGATAATTTCATTATAAAGAACCTCACCCATTTTATCACCCTTTACTCTACTTCCTTCCGAAACCCTATTTCCATCTTTCAAAATCCAAATAATCATACCCAAAATTATCAAAACTTATTTATAACAACATAATATCATCATTATATATATTATGAACAGTTATAGAAGGAAATCATAATAACTTACCCAAAAATGTGTCGGAATAAAAATAGAATCTGATCGGCTCTAAACATTCTCCTCGCCTTCCTGATCGCTCCGTCGCATTCGGATCGCAAATCGAAATAACGATTGATTTTTAGGAATTTTGGGAAGATAATAAATAAAAAGGGTTTTGGGAACGAAGGAAGTACTTCTTTCCTCTCTACCGAGCTCCACCCAGGAAAATGAAGAAAATAGAAGAATTGAGAAGGAGAAAGAAGGTGAGTATATATATTATATATATAGGTAAACTTTTCACTTAAGCCCTCCAAGATTGAAGCTATCTCCATTAACTAGTTTAAGTTTCCCAAATTACACCTAAGCCCCTCAAAATCTTGTAAAGCTTTTTATTATAATATTTTTTTAATATTATAACTTTACTATAAAATTTCTTTTTATTCCATTTAGACATTAAGTAATTAAAATTTATTTACTAACACACTTAATATATCACACAATTAATTAACATACTAAAATGTTAAACAATTTATTATTAAAATGTTAAAACTAACACATAAAAATCTCACTTATTATGAAATGCAACCAATAAAATGCTACGGCCCCGCTTCACGTGCCCAACACGTGAATAAAATGGAGCCTAGGTTTCGGGTCGTGACAATTTAAACAGTTATAACCGGTTAAATAACCGACGGTGATAACCGCCGGTTAGCCGGTTTAAAAAACCTATAACCTTAACCGAACCGGTTAACCGCGGGTTTCGGTTTATCCGATTACGGTTAAACCGGTTAACAGGTTTGACCGGTTAGTTGACCGGTTAAAAACCGCCGGTTAGCCGGTTCCGGTTAGATTTTGGACACGTCTAGGAGTATCCAAATTCATGTCGGCCAGTTCAAGTGTCTTTTCCTTCGAACCAACTTCAACCATGCTAGTTAATGATTTTGAAATGTCGTTATTGTCTAGAATGTCCTTACATCCAACGTTAATCATGGCAGCTACATCTTCAAACCATCGACCTTCGTTGAAGTCAATCTCTTCTTTGCTTTTCACGTTGTCATCAATCCAACATTCTTCGATAGTAACTGGATAAGCATGGTCCTCAAACCATTCTTCCTCTTCAGGGTCGTCTTTATGAATCCTTATATCTGCGAAGGATGCTTCCATGTCACACTCTTCTTCGCTATCATAGGTGTCTTGATTGGTAACTGCATTTCCTTCGACAACCTTTTTCCTGAATGGACAATCTTTTAGGAAATTCCCCTTACGACCACAGTTGTAACATTCGTTATTTCATTTCCAGTCGTTTTGTCGAGAGTTATCTTCATTTCTCATCCTAGCTCCCCATGTATAAGAGCATCCTTTGTACCTCGGACCTTCATGCTCATCTTGGATCTCATCTTTCTTTTTACATCCCGTAACAACACGTCCTTGTTGCCTTCCGCGACCTCGGTGGCTAACGAGTGCTTCCTCTGAATCCATTGGTTTTGGCGTTGAAGGCCTAGATGTATGTTTGGCTAGCGTTTCTTAGCTGGCCAGCAAACTTTCCAACTCTAAAAGAGATGGTTGTGTGGCCCAACCACGAATCTCAGTAACTAAACCCTTAAACTCTTGTCTCAACCCGTGGATGATTATTCTTTTCATCCTCTTTGAGTCCACATCTAACTTCGAGATTTCATGGCACAAGGATTTAACTTTATGGAAGTATATTTGACTTACAATTAGATTTTTTTGCGTAGTTGACATTAGCTCATTCTCGAGCATCTGTAGACGAGCCTCATTAGTCCTCGAAAATAACATCGCATATGTATCCCATATCTCTTTTGGAGTTTGTGCATCCTCGACATGCCCCAAAAGTTCATCCTCGACGATAATCTTTAGCGCGTACATAGCCTTCCCGGCTTTCGCTTCCCATTTTCGTAATGCTTGAGTGTCCTCCTTTTCTAGTGGCGTGGTCTCACTACCACCCACGACATTCCATAACTCTTGTCCTTGTATGTACGACTGCATACACGTTCGCCAATACTTATAATTGCCAATGTTAAGTCTCCTGATTTCACCAAGTGCGCTTGCCGAATCTACCATAGTGACTTGGTACTGCCTCCGTGCACATCACCGAGTAAGTCTGGTCTCCCACCACGAGCTTCACAGTCTCCTAATGTGCACCTTCAACGATCTCGAACAACGCCTCAACAACGATTTTCGCGATCCCGGGTCATACCGCTCTGATACCACTTGTTGAATTTTCGTACCCGAATTAGCGAACCACAAGTAATAATAATATACACTATTGCTATTACTTAAGCAATCTTACACAAGGACAATGTACAAGTTCTTAATGCACACACTACTAATAGATTCCCACACTAGATAATAGCTCACAAGGAGAAGTCCCCCACACACTCACGGCTGGACTCTTTATTCTAACTACACAATTTGGGGAAAATCCAAAACCCTTATTTGTAGGCAGCCTAGGTGGGTTAAGGGAAAAAAAAAAGGTCGGTTAAGGGAGCTTCACAACTTCTCCAGAATGTTCCCTGCAAGTCGGCTCCTAAGAATCGTCCAGAACAATGGTAAGCTTCCCAATTCTTTAACTTTGAAAACGTCTTCAACCTTCTTTCAATGATGAATTTATGGAACTTTCTAGAGAGTAGGTGTTGATTCTCAACAAAAGCTATCGTCTAAAATAATCTTTCTATTTTTTTTTTTTTGTTATTATGAAGGTAGTAATTTTAGACTAATTTGATTATTTTAGTGAAAATCTAAAAATTATTACTGATAATATTTTTAGTGGTGCATTAATAACAATTTATAAAGTTTTATAAGGATGATGAAATTAATTTAACTCTATTGCTCAAAGTAGATTTGTAATGATAAGATAAAAAATAGGAATATCATTTAAGAGCGGAACGTGGGGAGTATTTTTCTGGTTTAAAATATGTAAACGTGCGCATATTGTAGCCTTATAATTTTATTTTATTTTAGAAAAGTGTGCAAAATTAGGGGTGGAAGAAGAAAGAAAGAATAGTGTGATAAGAAGGAAGCTGAAAGCTAACCAATAAATTTGCCAACCTACTCACTCTCTCCTCCCTTTGCATACAGACAAATTGATCTATTTATTTGAGCAATTGTTCTTCTCCTTATTTGTAAAATGGGTTATGGGGAAAACCAACAAAGAAAAAGAAAATTGCTTTTATAGATAAAGACAAAGGGATTGCATCATTCTTTAAGAAGTTGAAAGTTTGAATAAGCAACAAATTTTGTCATACGGTGTCATGAGGTTTATCACTTTGTTTGGATGAACAAATCAATGCCCATCACTTCCAAGACATGGCCATTGGTTCAGAAATAGAAGAAAGGGGAGAGCAAGAAAAAAATTGGAAAAACTAGAGTAAAAGATTGATTTAGGCCGCTGGCCCCAAAAAATTTTTTTGGTTGTTTATTCCAATACAATAGTATAACTTTAGATATAAATATAATTAGGTTGATCTCTAGCCAAGTGATCTGAAATCATGAACAAACGACTAGTCGGAGTGGTATCCGGCTAATACCCTCTGGTGTGATGATGAGATAACGTGTTATAAGTTCGTAATAAACTGTATGAAAACGACGTAATCTCAAATATCTAAGATGACATTACCTTTTAACGTTGTGAGTTGTCTGGTATTTATAGTGGTGTCATGGGATCATTGTAAATCCCTAGAATCACGGATATGTTGTGGGTGTAACTGTCTCCGAGAATGTAGGAGGCGGTTACAAATAACGACGTAGACGGACGTACGCGTTGGTAGGTCAAAGTCGCTTGAGTATTCGAAGTCGACCTGACTTTGTGCTTTAACTTGATAGCAATTGTACAAGTAGATGATCGTATGTCAGACAAAGCTAGATCGGGATCACAGATGGTCGGACAATGAGCTAGGTCGACTAATCTTTGTCGTTGGGCCTGTATTGAAGCAATTGGACTGGCCCATTCTAGGGTAGTGTCTTTATAGCGTCTAAAATGTTGGGCTGAATTTGTTGGGCCTGACCCGTCACTTTTATTCTGATCATTGGCCCCCAACTTTTTGTGTTGACTTTGTCAACCAGGAAGTTGTAAAAAGTTTCAAGTAAGCTTAACACAGCTCGCTGTTGGATGGTCGACTGAGTAGATGTAGGTCGATCTCGACTATTGATTTTTGACGGTCTGACACGCTATTTAATGCACATCAATTTTCCTAATGATGGTACGATTCTGGCGATTGGACATCCGTCTTAGGAACCGTAGTGGGGCAATAACTGACAGAATAACAGTTGTGTCCACTACCCTTTCCAATTCCGATAAGGTTTTGGAGACATTTAAAAGGAAAAATCATTTTCCTTCTCAAATTTTACAAATCCCAAATTTCTCAAGTACTCAGCAATAACAAAAAGCAAGGAAATCGAATTTCTGGCGTAATCGAGCTTTCATTTCACCTTCAAATCCCTTCTTCTCCGAATTAATCAAGGTATCCCTCAATTCCTCTGTATTTAGGCTCAATTTCAAGTTTTTCTTTTAATTCTGCCATGGCTAGAACCTTCGGCTGCGAGCCAGGTGTTAGGTATGGACACAACTCCATGAACCTTATAGTTTATAAACGGTTAGAAGGTCCATGGGTGGAATTGACGAGGAAGGAGTGTATTACCATCTTAGATAAGTGGGGTTTATTTTATGGTGAGGTAGGGTTTTCGACTGGAGAGAGCATGGGTGATTTGAAGGCGGACGATCTACGTTCGTTTTTTCATCAAACTGATAGATCACCTCATTATCTTTTACATCAAATCTAACAAACCACCTTTTCCTATAGAGAGATTAGAATTCCCAGGGGAATCTAGATTGGCCATAGGTAGTTCGGAATATACATCAACTAGGACTGATTCCCCTATTTTTGTCTCTTTTGTAGATATGGCAGCTCAAGGACCATCTGCTTCTGCTTCGTCGAGCTCCTCCTCCGGAAATATAGTTAATGCGTTTTGCTCGACGGTTATCCCAGGCCGCAATGAGAGAGGTTATTTTGCCCCCAGGCCAGCAATTGATAGGAAGAATGCAGAATCAAGAATCAATATCTTGTACAACTTCTTTGATGTCCCTAGAGATGACTTCCACCTTACCCACTTTACTAAGAGGCAAAGGAAAGCCCAATCTTGGATGCACTGGGGTCTGAGCTCCTCTAGGGTAGCTTTCTACTACGGTCAATTTGAGGCCGGGCTACGACTTTCCCTCGATCCATTCATCTGTGAATTTTTGGAGTGTTTGGCTGGGCGCCAACACTGTGAGGGTGCTGGTCTATTTTGCCATGGTTTGCAGGTTTATAGGGTACGAACCTTGCATGCATGTCTTTAGGAGGTTTTTTAAGGTGGTGGTGAATGACAAGACCTTTGGGATTAGTACCCCGGCCAAAGCTAAGGCCCCAAAACTGTTCATCAACCTGCCCAACAAGTTTCTGGGTGGAGAATACCCACGTGATATTAGTGGAGAGTAGGAAGGGATGGGAGTTCCCTTTGCCCGAAGCTGATTCACCTCCAATGAGGGAGGAAGATTACTGGGTCCCGGATTGGAGTGAAGAACTCTATCGTAGGTTGGTGCTGGTGGCTCGGAGGAGCACCATTAGTTGGGCCGCACTTGGGTCGGATAAAGACTTTTTTATCCAAGCCGGTATGATGTTAGGAGGAGATGGGAAGGTAGCCCCTTTAGTACCAATAATTCGTAGCTTGAGATACCCAGATTGGGTAATCCATGAGAGAGGGAGGTTTGAGTCCCAGTGCCATCACTGCAAAAAGAAGCCGAGCCATTGTAGAAATGTGTTTCATTATGGTGGTTAAGTACCTTCATATTTTGCTGTAATTTTTTCTGTCACACTCGTATGTTTCTTTGCTAACTGCTTTCTTTTTTATCGTGCAGTCCTTACTCCCGACAAAGAAGCTAATATGAATCCCATCGTCGATTTGGGGGATAAAAGGAAGAATAAGAAAGAAAACGGAACTGCCAATGCCCGTGCCAACCGTGACAAGGAGGCTGAGGATAGGAACAAGCTGCTCCCCAAGGCAGGAGTGGGGATGGTCCCCATAGATGGGACTGGGCAAGTAGAGCCTGAAATTGTCACGGTCAGAATTACAAGTGATATCCAAGGTGATAACAGCACCAACGATAGCACTTGGGATATCACACACACTTCGAAAATAAAAATAATTTTGTAAAAGAGATTGCAGCGAAATAATAACACCAAATTTTTTTTTCTCAAGTTATATAAATGATATAACTTGAGGATGCCTCTTAGGCAAGACTTTATCACTTTATAAAAGAATTACACAAAGCCAAAATGTTTCCTAAGACTAATACAATGTATGCTCTATGGAACAAAAGATAAAGAACGGAATCCAATCCTAGCCTACACACAACTTGATACCAAGGTAATCAAGTGCATAATTACAAGAGAGGATGGATGAAAAGAACCAAACAAAGAACTCTATCTCTCTAGGCTTCAAAGGTGTGTATAAATGGTTTTTCTTGGCATATCTTCAAATGAATCCTTCCAAGCATATTTATAGTCTTCAATTACTTGAAGGCTACTCAAATAAACAGCCTTGGGGCTGTCTTTAACGTTGAAGGAGAGTGGGAAGGTGGTTGGTGTGTTCCTCAATCCAAGCGCCCCCTTTCCTCATAAATAGCAGCCGTGTGCTTGATCTCCAAGCTCATGCTTCAACGCCTTGTACTCCCAAGCGTTTTCAATCTTGTACTTTCTTTGAATCAGCAACAATCATCTTGACTAAGTCTTCACACGTTTTTAATTGTTGTTGACAAAGTAACTCGTGGAAAGATATATGCATAAAACGTCATTTATGCATAAACCATTCTTTTCTAAATTCCCCACGTTTCTAGTTCTTTCTCCAATCATATTGCAACCTGAAATATGGACATACATCATAGACTATACAGATTATATTAGCACATTAGTACATAAATTAATAATCAAAAAATGTACAACAATATAAATTCCAACACAGAAAATCATCTGCGATATCATCTACAATTTACACTAACAATCTCCCCCTTAGTTGGATATTTCTTCTCAAACCTAATGTGTTGCTTCCCTGCAATATGTCAGTCCATAAACAGAGCATATAGCATAGAAACAAAGTATAATATCTTCATGAAAATTAACTCTCCATTAATCAAGGAGCCAATCTAAACAATGATTTTATCAAAATAAACTAATTTATTTCAAACTTAAAAAAATTTCGAAATAAACTAAGTTAAACATTTAAGCAAATAAACCATTGTACCAAAACATAATCCAAGCAAGCAAAACTACCTAACGATTAAATTTTTAAACAACCCATCTAAATTGTTTTGCAACCTACAGATTACCACCATAAACAAAATAAAAAGTAAATTGTTTAGGAACCATATCACCAAATAAAAAGAAATTGTTTAGGACACCACAAACCAAATCCACCAACACAGTAGTGGCAACATCAACCTTCAGGTTCAACAACCTTCAGGTATTCAACTTTCTTCTTCTTCGAACTCCTCTTCTTCTTCCTCCTAATCTCCATCCCTATCACCTCCACTATCACTTGGGCCACCACTGGTGGTAACACCTGCAGTAGAACTAGCTCCTGAAGCTGTAGCAGCAGCACATCCTCCCCCTGTTTGGGAAGAAATTTCATCAATAAATGTATCAGTTGTTTGCTTAAGCTTGACTCACCCATCAACGAGTTCTCCAATAACACTTGATAGTTTGTGCAAGAAATAGCAATGTCGTCTTTGGGATTGATGGAGAAGTGTTGCCCAGAAGATTGATCATATTAGAAAGAATACTTGCAGCATCAGTTCCTGCAAAAGTATTAGGGGCAACACCTGGGAAAGCACTTGGAATATCATGTGAGATAGTACCAGGAAGAACAGAGGTAGAACCAACAGTTTCATCAGATTTTTTCCAAGGAATGTCTTTTGTATACTTGTTACCCTTTTTAGTTGAGGATCAATGGTATAATACTCAGGTTCAGAGGTGAAAGTATCAGAGGCTTCAATAGGCAGGGATTGAAAGATTAAAACTTTGAAGATCAAAGAAGGAAAAGGGAAAAAGGAAATGTTCATTTCTTTCTTTCTACCCCATGAAGCTAAGTGTTTGAACACTATTCTTCCAAAGTTAATCCTATGATTTTTGCCCAATCTGTACAAAATATTAGCATGCTCCAAGGTAACAATAGGTTTATTTGTAGTAGGAAGCCAATTAAAAATGCAAAGCTTGTGAAGCACAGAGTACAGAGAGGTAAGCCTAGAAGTATGAAGCTTTTCCTTTAAAGGCCAGGACTGGATTTTGTTGTGGGTGAGGACCTTAACCATTTTATCTCGATTAACCCTAATGCTCTCATCATCTACATTTGGGAGTCCTAGAACCTTGTTAATGATGGCTAGAGTAAAAGAATAAACCTTACCCCGCATAAAGACTTTCCCAAATTTCTCAGATCCTTCATTATTCAAATGAGCATGTAGGTTAGCAAAAAAGTTTCTCACCACACTCTCAACAAAAACTGAGGCATGATTATTTGTCTTAAAGAAATTTCTGTCCTTTAAAAATTGAACCATCCCTTCCTTTTATAACTGGACCTCATCAATATGCTTTTCTTTTAATAATTTCTTACTTAAATTGTTAAGACAAAACTCCATGTTTTCCTTCTTATAAATTCCAAAGTAAGAAAAGGTTTTGAAAAAGCATTATTCTCTTCAGTATGAACAAACTCATCACCAGAAAATTCATGATCAATAGGAACAGATTTTATAGGAATAGAGGAGGGGGCAGGTGTTACCTCAGATGGTATCTTCTTCTTGGTAGCGCCCTTGGTAGCACTCACTGAAACTTTGGCCTTGCCCTTTCTCTTCTGGAAATCAGACAAAGTTTCCTCCTCATCAGCATCCACCCAGGCATCAAATGAGTCCACAGAAGGTTCCTTCTCCTTGTTAGCATCAAAATTCTCATCACTTAAATGAGGTGATGACATTTCTAAGGAACTTTCTGAAACATCAACCGGATCAGAGGTAGTATTTGATGTCGCCTTGGACCTTATTGACCTGATTCGATTGGAGGACCTCCTCTTTGCTACTTGAGGAGACAACTTGGCTGAGGGAGCTTTTCTTTTCCTCTTCTCTTTAGGTTCGGCTGGGATGAGACTAATCTTGGGAATGCCTTGATCAAAGGATGAAACAGGGGCAGCAGATGGAACAACGACCATTATGGAAGGAGAAGAGCTTGATGTAATCATGGGAGAAGTCTCCATGGCTACACGAGAGGTTGTACTTGGTGCAATGCTAGGAGAGATGTCCATTTGGTCGGTGTTTGAGGATTCGGTGTTGATTTTAGATGGAGATGCCATGGTAATTTTTGAAATGAGTTTTGACCTAGAATTTGAGAGAGAGGAACGACGCTGAAAGGGTTTTAAAAATGGAGAGAGAGAGAGAGAGACAGTTAGAGAGATAAAAGATTGAGAAAAATAGGGAGATTAAAGAGGAAGAAGTGGATAGGGAACAAAGGATTAATTTGATTTGACAACTTAAAATCCATCCCATTTTAAATCTTATAAACCCTCTCAATATCCCTACATTAAAAAGAACTCCTAATTAACCTTAACCACTCATTTTAATAACCCTAATAGCTCAAAATAACTATACGGCTGGCTGTTTAAAAATAAAAAAAATAATATTTTTTTTTATTTTTATTTAAGTAAAACGAAAATTAAAAAATAATAAGTAAACAAAATTTTTGTAACTATATCCGAAAATTATGAGAACAAAAATCAACATAATAAGGATTAGTTACTCAACAAGGTTTACTCAAAATAAAGAAAACTTGTTGAAGACGTTTTCAAAATCGTAAACTCTTTTGTTAAAAAAGACTTTCAGATTTTAAAAATTTAATCAACAAAATTTCAAAAATAAAGAAATAAAAAACTAATGTAGCACACACTAATGTGTTAAGATAATGATGGTAACACCTAGGATAACACATGTACTATAAATCCCCTTGATAAATATTTTCATTTTCAAGCATTTCAGGCATAACAAGCTTAGCCATTTTCACGCATTTCAGGCATAACAAGCTGAGCAATTTTTATGCACTTTAGGCATAAAAAGCCTATTTTTTTAAGTGCATTGCTTGTTATAAAAGATCAATACACTTCTTTAAACAAGAAAGCATCGTAGTAATGAGCTCCCCGAGTTTTATTTCAAGTGTAAAGATACAGTGATTTATGTCTTTCAAGTAGGGTACAGTGTAGTAGCAAACTACATGTCCCTAATACTAAGAATAGATCTCCTCATACATTCTCATTGGCAAGAGTACATCGTTGCAGCGAACACCGTGCCTCGAGCTTGAGAGAATAGTATGGAAAATTAGCCTTTTGCCATTTTATTTATCACAACACAATATTAGTGACTTTGTCACTTTTAACATACGAAGGGAAATGATATCAAACATGTTAACCCAAGTAATAACCTACCATAATAAAAAAGGTCAGCATGTGCCACGTTCAGAACTAAGCTAATCGGAGTAAAAGAATATAATTTTTTTTTTAAATAAAGAGAAAAATACACTAATATACAAGTGTTACCCTGAGTGATAACATCACCTGGGGATAGCACTGACAAACAGACTCAGAGATTATAAAGACCAAGAGATCTTTTCAAACTAGAAAATCTCTCGTGGTCTAAGACCTTGGTAGAGATGTCAGCCAGTTGATACTTAGTATCAATATGATCAATGTTAATTAGGCCTTTATCTACCATATCTCTCAAAAAATGATGACATATATCTATGTGCTTAGTACGGAAATGCTGAACAGGGTTTTTTGAAATGTTGATAGCACTCAAGTTATCACAATACATAGTCAATGAATTACTTTCTAGGCCATAATCAACTAGCATATGTTTTAGCCAAATAAGTTGTGAGCAACAACTACCAGCTGCAACATAATCAGATTTAGCCGTGGAAAGAGAGACACAGTTTTGTTTACGACTATACCATGAAACTAAATTGTTACCCAAGTAAAAACACCCCCCACTAGTACTCTTCCTATTATCCATATCCCCCGCCCAATCCGAGTCGCTAAAGCCTACCAAATTGGTGTAAGTATCCTTATTAAACCAAATCCCTAATTCACTTATTCCCGAAACATATTTAATAATTTTTTTTTGACAGAATTAAGGTGGGAGACTTAGAATTAGCTTGATAACGTGCACAGACACACACGCTAAACATGATATCAGAACGACTAGAAGTGAGACAGAGAAGGCTACCTATCTTGGAACAATATAATGTAGGATCAACATCCTCTTCTACTTGGTCTCTACCAAGTTTAAGAGATGAACACATAGGGATTTTCGAACTCTTTGGCCCTTCCAACCCAAACCGTTTCACTAAGCTTTTTGCATACTTACTTTGTGAAATAAATATCCCTTCACTAGATTATTTCACCTGCAAGCCTAAGAAAAATGTTAACTCACCAATCATGCTCATTTCAAATGTTGACGTCATAGCCTCTACAAAATCTTTTAAACAAGTTTGAGAAGTAGAGCCATAGACTATGTCATCAACATATATTTGAACAATGACTGTTTCTTTTTCATGCCTTAGAATGAATAAGGTCCTATCTGCTTCACCTCTTATAAAACCATATTCAAGTAAAAAAGAGGTTAAGCGACCATACCACGCACATGGAGCTTGTTTCAAGCCATATAAAGCTTTATCAAGTCTATATACGTGGTTTGGTAGATGAGGATCTTCAAATCCTTTTGGTTGTTCAACATAATTTTTTTCTTTTAAATAACCATTTAAAAAGGCAGCTTTAACATCCATTTGAAACAAGGTAATTTTTAGATAACAAGCTATTGCCAAGAGGAGTCTTATGATTCAATTCGAGCTACTGGAGCATAGGTCTCGTCAAAGTCAACACCTTTAATTTGTGTGTAACCTTGAGCCACGAGACGGACTTTATTTCGAACAATATTTCCTTGCTCGTTCGATTTATTTTTGAAAATTCATTTTGTACCAATTACATTAGTGTTAATGGGACGTGGTACTAAACACCAAACTTTATTGTGAGCAAATTGTTCAAGTTCCTCTTGCATGGTATGTATCCAAAAATTATATTTTAAAGCTTCAGAAATATTTTTGGGTTCTAAAGAGGAAACAAAACAGGAATATTTTACCTTATGGTATGTGGTGGACATGCACACATACCTCACCATTTCACGATTACTGAAAGACTCATTGTTCCTTGTTTGTACCCCTTTATTTGCTTCTCCAATAATCTGAGAAGAAGGATGATCTCTTCTGATCCTAGTTGGTAGATCCCTTCTTAAATCTCCATGCACATCCGTATTATCATCATCATGTTTGTCATTCTCAGTTGCTGGACTGGCTTCAGGTGATACCGGGAATAATATCCCTTCAGTGGCAACACTCTGGTCAGCCCGTTGTATCACTTGCTTTACTTTGTTCCTCCAGCTCTTCCAGCAATATCAATGGAGATTCCTTCACTCCATCACCTGTAACACTTGCTAAGTCATCAAAAATGACATTAACTGATTCTTGTATGGTTTTTAACCTAACGTTATAAACCCTATATACTCGACTATCCTGAGCATACCCAAGAAATATAGCCTTATCACTTTTAGAGTCAAATTTGGCTAAGTAATCCCGATCATTTAGAACAAAACACACACACCCAAACGTATGAAAATAATGAACTTTTGGTATCCTACCATTCAAAATTTCATAAGGTGTCATTGTAGTACCGGGTCTTAGAAAAACTTTATTGACCGTGTGGTAAGCCGTGTTTAAGGCCTCAACCCAAAATCTTTTTGAAATTCTTTTTGAAAACAACATCACACGGGTCATTTCAAGTAAGGTCCTATTTTTTCTTTCAGCCATCCCATTTTGTTGAGGTGTTTTAGGAGCAGAAAATTCATGTTGAATTCCTTTTAATTCACAAAAGGTTGAAAACAAAGAATTATCAAACTCCTTTTCATGATCAGACCTTATTTGCATGATAAGAGCACAAAGCATGTTTTTGATTTTAGCATGTAAGATCTTAAACATTTCAAAAGTTTCTGATTTTCTTTCAAAAAATACACCCAAGTAAATCTAAAAAAATCATCAACAATGACAAAAGTATATCTCTTACCTCCTAAACTTTCTACCTCAACTGGACCCATTAAATCCATATGCACAAGTTGGAAACAGTGGGTTGTTCCAGAGTACTCCTCATGGTGTTGGGTAGCACTATGGGCAACACGCGTCTGTTTACCTTTGAGACAATCTTCACATGTGATTTTCTTACTTATGTACAGACTAGGTATACCACTTATAGCTTCAGTCTTAATAAGTTTTACAATGTTACGAAAATGGACATGATCCAACTTTTTATGCCACAAGGTAGCATCATCAATTCTAACAGAATGACACACTTGTTTATCCTCAACAGGATAACAGTTATTACTTGACATAGTACCTGACATAACACAGTTATTGGTACAATCAAAAACTTCACAAGTGTTTTTATTGAATTTCACTTCAAGATTGTCATCACAAAGTTGGCTAATACTGATTAAATTAGTTACAAGTCCATCAATATGCAAAACATTTTTCAAAGCAGGAAATTCAGGTATATTCAATATGTCTTTTCCTACTATATTACTCTTGCCACCACCACCATATGTTACATTACCACCTTGAATATGTTAATATTCCTTTAAAAACATTTTTGTTCCAGTCATGTGACGTGAACAACCACTATCAAAATACCATGAACCTTCAACATTAGTTTTTAAGGTAGTGTAAACAACACCACATCTCAGGTTAGACTTAGGTTTCCATGCTTTTCGACTTTGATAATTTCCCTTCTGACTGCGAGTGATATCTGAAATGCTAGGCAACACTTCAGGGAGCACTGAAGAACTGGACTATTTCTTTAAAACCGTTTTACAGATATTTTTCAAATGTCCAGTAGAGTAACAATAGTTACATACTTTAATTTTGTCAGAAGACTTATCAGAAGACAATAGTTCAACATTATCTCTTTCTTTAACAAAAACTATTTTATCTTCCTTATTAGCCAAAGTAGATGTAATAGCATTTAAAGTCTCTTGAAAACCCATACCTGCCTTGAGTGGTTTGCTCAACCCAAGAATTTCATCCAGTTTGGAAGAACTCGTGTTGAGTTTCTTAAAGGTGACCTCGGCTAGAGTAAGCTTAGCCTTGACTTTGTCCAGCTCCACATCCTTCTTTGTGAGTTGAACTTCCAATCTAGTCAAGTCATCAGTCAGATTTTGAACTTCTTTGGACAGAGACACCACCTTCTTGTTCTCTTTCTTCCACTCGTCAACCAATTCTTTGCAAAGGTCCTTAAGACCGTAAATGAGTTCATCCTTGCTGAACTCCATACTTTCTTCACCCTCTTGTGAACTACCTGCATCTATGTTAACAGAACCCACAAAACAAACAGCATTAATTAAATTAAAATTTGTACACCTGTAGGATGATATCTCAGGTGCTATCCCAGCTTGTATATCACATGAGGTATCACTGTCAGTATCCGAGTCACAATTTGTGACCACCATTGCTACTTGATCTGAATCTTCAGATTGGTTGGTCTCCTCATCTTCATTGTTACTGAGGGATATCCATAGGTTCTTACCCATCTTCTTTAGAGTGTTAGCACACTCGTTAGAGTAATGAACCCACCCAGAGCATGCGTGACATTGAATTGATTTAAGGTACTTCAGATCAGATCTAGATTGATCTGATGATGCTCTTCTTATGGGACCACCTTTCTGAGTAGATGGAAATACCCTCTTCGGCATTGAATTGTACACCTTGGTTTGTTTCTCTTTAGCCTTAACCTGCACATTTTCTTTGTTAAACTTTCGTAACATAGAATTATATTTCCTAGCAAGCAAGGCAACACTAGCATCTTCACCTAATTCCTCAAAAAATTTGTCATCCTCATCAGTTGGTAAACTAGAGGATTGAACTTTTAAAGCAACACTCTTGCCTTTAGAAGCTTCACTTTGCTCAGCAAGATTTGACTCAAAATTTTTTAAAATACTCATTAAGGAATTGATGTCCATAGTAGAAAGGTTGTGAGCCTCTTCTATAGATGAAACCTTTATATTAAAATGCTCAGGGAGAGTTCTAATAGCCTTTGAAACCATTTGTTTATTTGTAAAAGGTTCACCTAACAGTTGACAATCCTTATCTATGTCAAACAATTTTTCAAAATAAGAGGAAATTGTATCATTTTCACCCATTCTCAACCTTTCAAACTTGCCAGTAAGACCTCTAAGTTTGTTTTCACGCACACTAGAATCACCTTCATAAAACCTTTGTAAAATATCCCAAGCTTCCTTAGCTGTGGAACTATTTTGAACAAGTTAAAATATGTGCATGTCAACCCACTCAAAAATAGCATTAAGAGCTTTCTCATTATAGTTAGAAAGGACAATCTCTTCATTAGTCCACTCGCCTTCAGGTTTAACCTGAATATCACCATCCTCATCAGGAGGTAATAGTGGAAGAGTATATCCATCAACTACAGATCGCCATGCTCGAAGATCAATTGATTTGATATTCGAGCAAAGACGGATCTTCCAATATGGATAATTCGAACCATCTAAAATAGGAAGACGTTTTTGATTTGGATTTGCAGGATCAAAAGCTATGACACCTAGAACAAACACTTAGTAATGTCAAGTGACCTGCTCTGATACCAATTGAAATTGTCACGGTCAGAATCACAAATGATATCCAAGGTGGTAACAACACCAACGATAGCACTTGGGATATCACACACACACTTCGAAAATAAAAATAATTTTGTAAAAGAGATTGCAGCGGAATAATAAAACCAAAATTGTTTTTCTCAAGTTATGTAAATAATATAACTTGAGGATGCCTCTTAGGCAAGACTTTATCACTTTATAAAAGAAATACACAAAGCCGAAATGTTCCCTAAGACTAATACAATGTATGCTCTATGGAACAAGAGATAAAGAAAGGAATCCAATCCTAGCCTACACACAACTTTATACCAAGGTAATCAATTGCGTAATTACAAGGGAGGATGGATGAAAAGAACCAAACAAAGAACTCTATCTCTCTATGCTTTGAAGGTGTGTATAAATGGTTTTTCTTGGCATATCTTCAAATGAATCCTTCCAAGCATATTTATAGTCTTCAATTACTTGAAGGCTATTCAAATAAATAGCTTTGGGGCTATCTTGAACGTTAAGGGAGATTGGGGAAGTGGTTGGTGGGTTCTTCAATCCAAGCGCCCACTTTCCTCAAAATAATAGCAACCGTGTGCTTGATCTCCAAGCTCATGCTTCAACGCCTTGTACTCCTAAGCTTTCTCAATCTTGTACTTTCTTTGAATCAACAACAATCATCTTGACTAAGTCTTCACACATTTTTAATTGTTGTTGACAAAGTAACTCTTGGAAACATTTATGCATAAAACGTCATTTATGCATAAACCATTCTTTTCTAAATTCCCCACGTTTTTAGCTCTTTCTCCAATCATATTGCAACCTGAAATATGGACATACACTATAGACTATACAGATTATATTAGCACATTAGTACATAAATTAATAATCAATAAATGTACAACTATATAAATTCCAGCATAGGAAATCATCTGCAATATCATCTGGAATCTGGGAAATCATCTGCGATATCATCTACAATTTACACTAACAGAGCCAATCGAGCAGGCCCCTCAAGTTCAAGTAATAGGGGCAGAGGAGGAGGTCGACACTTCGACTGAGCTAGCGTCAGGCTTCGAACCCCAGCATGAATCAATTGGGGCATACCCCCTTAATTTTGTAGACTTGATGCTCGAGGATGTCGAGCAAAAAGATGATGGGGATGCCCTTCCTCTGAATCGGCTTAAGAAGAGGTCGCGTGTCGACCAAGGTCCTGATGGAGCTGGCACCTCCCGAGCAGCGGCCTCTGCCTCCAGCCAACCTCCACCTCAAGCTCCTCAATCTAGAAGCACTGACGAAGTACAGGCCTTGGTGGAGAGGCTAAGCGATGTCCCTACCCTTTATGGGATAAATAGCTTGTGTCACCATTATCCCGATCTGGGATTGGGGCAAGTTGTGGTGAGATGGGCTGCAAATAGGGATCTGCCAGCCCAATTTGCTGAGGATGGGCTCACTCCTGAAGAGTTTAGTGACATATCGGGCCTCCTTCATTCTGAGGTACCACTTATGTTTTTCACACTTTCAACTTTCTTTCTGTTTATTCGCTGTACTTTTCTTCGCTATTCATCGTATGACTGTTTATTTACTATCCTCTTTTTGTTGTGTAGTCTCTTGCTCTAATTGAGCAAGCCAAGAGTAGGTTGGAGAGCTGCTATTGAGAAGGAGCAAATAGCTTCTAGAAAGTACTCAAGGAAGGCCAGGGAGGCCCTCCGCTGAGCTAAGGGAGAAACTTGCAAACTTCGATTCCGAGCTCCGTGCTGTCCGGGTTGCCTATTCAAATTCTGAGAAAGAGAGCGATGAAGCTCTTACTGACCTAAAAGTTACAAGGGAGCGGCTTGCTTCTCTTCAGGAGCAGGTAGACTCTTTTGCTTCTATCAGGGCCTAGATGGAGGAGGAAGCTGCTGCGGCCAAGCATGAGAAGGCCAACCTGGAGGGAGATTTGGGTCAACTAACTACACTGGTCCAAGAGCGTAATGCTCGCGTGATCAAGATGAGTGAAGACCAGCGGGCTGCCCGGCTGAAATGGGAGGAGGAGGCCTAGGCCAGAGAGAAGGCTGATGTGGAGGCCTTCAAGAACAGTGATGAGTATGACATCATAGTATCCCGAGCTAGGGATTTCTATGATGTCGGACGCCAACACATGGCCCGCCGTGCTGTGGTGGATCCTTCAATCGAGCTTCCCATTGAAAAACTAGCTGAATGGGCCTATGAAGAAAAGTATGACATGTCAGCTCGAGCTGATCACTCCCTCGTGCCTTTCAACGACAATGACCTATCCGTCATAGCCAGGCAAGATATTGAGGATGGAGTGGAGCCTTGGGTCGCCCCTCCTATTGAGCAATGGAATTTCAACACTGTACTTTAGGAGCTAGAAGACGCTGATGAGGACGATGAAGAAGATGAGGTCACCTAAGACCATGTCTTTCATGATGTCGAGCACCAAGAGCAGCAGCAGGAGCAACCCAATGATGATCAAGAGAGCTGATCTTCTTTTTATCTTTTTTTTGGTTTTGTAATGAACAAGTCCCAAACAATCTTTCCTTGCTGTACTTTGTTTGTCACTGCCTTGGTCGGTTTTGGGAGGCAGTTCAATTTATACATTTTGTATTTGAATCAATCCTAGCCCGCTTTTGGGAGACTGGACATCTTTATGCTAGTTCACGTTGAATCATTTTTGTCTAATCCGTATAGTTTTAATTTAGTGTTGAACTAGCATAAGTAAGAGATCGACCAAAGTCTTGGTTGGATCAATTTTGCAAGCTAGATTGACCAAGGCTTAGGTCGAACCTGCTCTAAGAACGAAGTTGACTAAGGTTTTAGTCAAACTTGTTAAAAACGAGACTGACATAAGATATTAGTCGAGTCTGTTTAAGGAACAAAACTGACATAAGTCTTCAGCCAAACCTGTTTAAGAACGAGGTTGACTTAGGACTTTAGTCGAGTCTATTTAAGGAACGAAACTGACATAAGTCTTCAATCGAACCTGTTTAAGAACGAGGTTGACTTAGGACTTTAGTCGAGTCTGTTTAAGGAACAAAACTGACATAAGTCTTCAGTCGAACCTGTTTAAGAATGAGGTTGACTTAGGACTTTAGTTGCGTCTGTTTAATATGTCGAGATCAACTAAGAGTCGGACCTGAATTGAATAAAGTACAAGAGTGAACACAGTTTGTGGATAGAACTTCCATTTTATTGATGAAGTAGATCGGTACATAGAATGCTTAACCAGAAATAATATCTAACTAAGTGGCTAGCATGCGAAGGATGTTTTAGCTCGTCACCATCTGGATGGCCAATCATGTAGGTTCCCTCCTTAACAATTCTAGTGACGATGTAGGGTACTTCCCAGTTCGGAGATAACTTATTATGTTCAGCTTTTCTTCCAGTTACCCCGATCTTTCTTTGCATGTAGTCCCCAACGTTGAATGACCTCTTCCTGACCTTCTTGTCTTGATAACCCTTAGTTTTCTATTTGTAGTTTACCATTCTAAGATGAGAAGTCATTCGTTTCTCATCTAGTAAGTCCAAGTCGAGCAGCCTATTGGAGTCATTCTGATTTTGATCGAATAAAGCCACCCTAGCCGTAGGAATTTGTAGCTCTGCAGGTGCCATAGCTTCCGACCCAAAAGTAAGGGCAAATGGGGTTTCCCCTATAGGCCCTCGGGTGGTTATGCGGACGCCCAAAGAGCAAGGGGGAGTTCGTTCAACCTCCTTCCAGCTCAACCAATGAGGCCCTTACTTAGTGCTGTCAAAACCAGTTTGTTAGCTGCTTCTGCTTGTCCGTTACCTTGTGGATAAGCAACTGATGACTTCCAATGTTTCACCCCTAGTATATTCATTTTTGTCTCGAAAGCTGTAGAAAATTGTAGCCCGTTGTCCGAAACAATTGAATGTGGCACCCCAAAGCGGCACCAAATGTAATCGTGGATGAAGTTGATGGTGTTTTCCTCTGTTATTTTTGCCAAAGGCATTTCTTAAATCCACTTTGTGAAGTAATCAATGGCCACAATAACTTACTTACAACTACCACAGGTGGGTGGGAAGGGTCCAATCAAGTCTACCTCCCACATGTCGAACGGCCAAGCTGCGATCACCGGTGTTTGTTCGATTGTTGGGAGCTTTGGTAGATCGGCATACCTCTGACATTTGTCACATTTTCTCATGAACTCACGAGCGTCCTCCCTTAGATGAGGTCAATAGTATCCCATAGTGAGTATCTTGTCTGCCAAAGTCCTGGCCCCCGGGTGTCCAACACATACCCCACTATGCACTTCGAGCAAGAGTTGAGGAACCTCCAACACACCTCAGTAATGGTTTCACAAACGATCTTCTGAACAATGCGTCCCCATGTATAGCAAACCTTGGGGACTTCTCCTTGATCGTTCTTGCCTTTTGCTCGTCAGCTAGTAGCTCGCCTGTTTTGATGTAGGCCTTCATTTTGTCAATAACAATTAGAGTTGTTGACCGAGCATAGAACATGCACTCTTTTGTATGCTGGATGCTCTAAGTATGAGATTGGTTCTCCATGCTGCTCGTTCGAAGTAGCCAGTTTAGATAGTAGGTCAGCCAATTCATTTTCTTCACGGCCTACCCTTTGTATTTCCCAGAATTCTAAGTCTTGGATCAACTTTTTGACTAGCTCACAATACTTGATCAAGATAGGGTGATTGCTTCATACTCACCTTTGACTTGATTCACGACCAGCTGGGATTCACAATAAGCTTTGATCTTTTTCGCCCCAAAGCATCTGACATATTCAATCGCTGCAAACAAGGCCTCATACTCAGTCTGGTTGTTGGAGGCTTAGAATTTGAACCTCAAAGCTTCCTTCAAGGCCCTTCCAGTTTCTGGCTTGTTGGGTATGCATATTTTTAACCCTCCTATTTTAGATTAGATTTGATTGATACCATAACCTCCTGTCTATTTTACGTACTTTAGGCCCATATGTAATGAAGCTTAGACTTCAATTTTTAGCTAAGTCCATTTTATAGAATAGGTTAAATTAGGCTTGAAGACTGACACAAGACTCATTGGATCTGAGGATGCAGTTCAGATGTTTCAGACCACTTTATCAAAACCAAATCGCGTCTAGCATTTGCACTGTGCAAACTCTAGTCTGAAACCGCTCCTGAACCCATATATGCAAATCGCAGTGTGAATCGCTCCATGCAAACTGCATTGCAGTTTCAACCTTGAGTCCACACTGATGGATCCTCCACTGGTGAAACCGCTTCTACACCAGGACCGCTCCAATTATTGAAGACTTAAAGTGAACCACATTTGACCGTTGGAATCCACGTCAGCAATATCAAATGTCAACCACCACATCTTGTCACGTGACTCAATGTCAGAGAAGATCTGCAAGGATCTTGAAAAGGTGACAGATGTCCTAACTACCTTATTTGCAGCTGGAGCCTGATCAGCTTTACCTGCAACTGCTGTACCTAAGGATAAAAGTGGTTACTGTGGACCAATGGGAAAGCATCAGTATAGTCGTTGCAACAGCTGTGCCCAACGGCTATATCCTTGATGCTTGGGTATAATTAACCCCAATCTTTACCATTTGAAGATTGCTTGAGAAATTGATTTGTTGTGAGTTCATACGAAGTTGAAGCTCTGCCCAGAAAATTCTAAGTCCATTAAATCATCATCTTCTACTTCAAGAAATATATCCCAGTCCAGAAATCAAGCCTTAACACATCAAGAATCATTGTGCTCTACATCTCTTAGATTCAAAGAGCCTTGATCATGAACACACACACACACACCTCACTTGTTTAATCACATAGATTATTCATTTGAGATACACTAGTTATAGTCTAGGATTCGATCTTCATAGAATAGATTTTAGATTTGAGTATCAATCTTTATAACTTATAATCTCTCATACTAAATAGTTAAATCACTCTTAGAAAATCCAAGACTAACCATCTTGATAGTGGACGTAGATCGTTTATCGATTGAACCACTCCAAATATTGTGTTCTTACTTTTCTGCATTTATTATTTCTTGTGCTTATTAATTATCTACCTTTTTCTCTATTTGATCTAAATTGTAGTTATCCTTAATAGTGAATTGTGTTTGGAGTTAACATTTTCAAACCTCATTTTAAGTTTTATAACTGCCCACAAAACTGCACTAAAACCGCTTTGCAAAACCGCCTATCCAAAACCGCTTTGTAACTCAAATATTTCGCTGTGCATTTTACATCTCTACTTGCAGTTTATTATCAACTGCAAGCGGTTATTTAAGCTTAGAGGTTTTGTTTTTAAAAGAGGGAAAAAAATTGTAACAGCTATTCACCCCCCCTCTAGCTGTTTTTCACCCTTGTTGCCACCTTTGGGACCAACAAGTTGTATCAGAGCAAACACATTTATAAAACCACTGTTTTTCAAGCTTAACAGCTTGTGTGCCGATTCGATATGGCAAACTCAAAGACAATGACAACTGTTAACTATTCACACATTCCAATTTTGGACGAAGACCACTTCGACATCTGAAAGTGCCGAATGCTTATTCATTTGGAGACTATTGATGAGATGCTGGTGGAATGCGTGATCAATGGCCCGTTCGTTCCCATGAAGGCCAACACAGATGCAACCACCAGTGCAGAAACTCCAGAAGTTAAAAAGCCAAAAGGCAAGTGGTCAGATGAAGAGAAGAGATTAGCTGCCTTGGACAGCAAGGCGTGGCACATCATTTCTGGAACCCTCCCCATTTCAACCATTCAAAAAGTGATGTATCTGAAAACCGCAAAGCAGATGTGGGATGCCATAGTGAGCTACCTCGAAGGTGATGACGAGTGCAAGGAGAACAAATTATATACTGTTGAAAGATCCTACAACAACTTCAACAGAAAATCCAACGAGACCTTGCGTCAGACCTACGACCGCTATATTGAGGTAGTTAATGCTTGTAGATCTCTTGGCAAGACTTTAACTGATAAAGAAATCAATATGTTTTTCCTAGCTGCTTTAGATTCTATATAGGTAAATAAAGCAACCTCTCTAGAAGACTCCAAAGTTTTGAATACTTGGTCGTTAAGTAACTTGTATGCAAATCTTAGAGTCTATAAGCTTAAGTTAAATCATATTGAAGAGATTGAAGGAAAAACCAAATCGCTTTCCATGTCCGTCGTGGAATATGAGGAGAAACCAACCACATCCAATCAAACCGCTGATCCTTCCATATCAACCTCATCACTCATCGAGATGGATGATGATGATTTTGCCATGTTTGTGAAAAGATTTCAAAAATTTAGAAAATCCTCAAAACCTTTCACTAAAACATTTTCTAAAGGCAAACCTCCAGCAACGTTTTCAAAGGTTGCAGATACAAAGAAAAAGAGTGATCTAGTTTGCTACAACTGTAGAAAACCTAGTCACTTTGCATATGAGTGTCCACAACCTAAATACGAATACATGAAAAAGAAAACCTCTCCTGCGAAATTTTCTCGACGCAAGGGAATGGTTGCTGAGGAGGAAGAGAATTCTAAGGAATTAGCAACTTGGATTGAAACAGACTCTAATGATGGAAGTGATGAAGAAACCGAAGAGGTTAATCTCTGCTTAGTTGTAGATGCTTCCGATGAGTCAGATACTGAGTCAATCGAGTCGCTAGATATGAAGGATGAAGAGGTTTCTACAAAAATTCCAAATTTTAAATTGGATGGTGATGTCAAACTTACTCCTAGCATTAAGATAGGAAATTGTTCGTATTCACGTCCTATTTTCTCTCCTAAAAATGCTCCACCTTCAAAAGTAATTCCAAATAAGAAAATTTTGAAAAAGGTGGTGGAAGAAGTTTCTCCCATGGATCATGAAAGGATGTTCAAGGAAGTAGAAATGATGATCCAAAAATTCTCTAATGTAAAGAAAGCTTTAGGATTAGCTCATGATGAAATTTCTTAGTACAAGATGGAGAAAACTGTTATGAGGTCTGAAATTTCAAATCTTAAGGACCAAATCAAGAATATGTCTCCTCTTGCTGATCAAAACCGCATCCTTGAAACTAAGGTTGCCGCACTTCAACTCAGGAATGATGATCTGGTCACCCAAATCAACGATCTTCAGAAGATTATTGATGGGTGGCTCAAGTCAAAATCCACCATGGATCAAATTATAGATTCCCAAATGACCAGTGGAATAAAGAAGGTTTGGGATTTGGATCAGCTGAAGAGGAGAAGTGTGCATCCTGTTGTGAAAAGGATGAGGAAATTTTAAAACTAACTAATGAAATTCCTAAGGGGAAGCATGCTGATTCTAAGGGTAAAGGACAACTTAATTTCAATTATGTCTACCCAAAGAAACAGTATGGGAAAAACTCTCAGATGAAAGGAAAGGATTCTGAGAGTGAAGATACAGAGGAAATGTCTTATGGAGTTTACCGCACCTCTACTCCAACCGCTTCTGGTGGAATAGGTGGTGCTGCCAACTGCAAGGCTGACCGCCCTTCTTCTTTGATCGCTCCTCCTGCCTTCAAAAGCCAAAAGAGCGTTCCTAGAAAACCTGCGGTCAAACCAAAGACAGTTACCTTTGTCAAGGCTGAAACCGCTGTTCCCAAACCGCATGTAGATCCTAAGAAAAGTAAGGAGTTAGTAAAACCTCATGATGCTTGTAGCTTTCATAGATTCTCTGTGTGTGATGATTTAGGTCACAAGGCTGCAGAATGCCTTTTGCGGTTCACACCCAATGCCAGGAAGAGTAAACCTCCTTCTGTCAAACAGGTATGGGTCGTTAAAGGTTGCTAACCTCAGGACCCAAGGAATAAAGGGGGACCTCGTTCTTAATGTTAACATTTCAGGTCCTCTACTTAATGGCTGGTCACTCCAAGGATAATGAATTATATCTTGACAATGGCTGCTCAAGACATATGACTGGAGATAGATCATTACTTCAAGATGTCATTGAAGCAAGTGGTCTGTCTGTAACCTTTGGTGACAACAACAAAGGCAGAACCATTGGGTATGGTGTAATAAGGAGATGAAACCTAACCATTGAGAAGGTTTCTCTTGTTGAAGGACTCAAGCACAACCTCCTTTTAATTTCTCAATTCTGCGACAAAGGAATGCTTTGCAACTTCACGTCATCAAATTGCTTTATCAAAGATAGCATTTCCGGAGTCACCCTACTCACAGGGATTCGTAAGAGTAATATCTACATTATTGATCTAGATTCTGCATGTAGTATTACTAATCTCTGTTTTGTAGCTAAAAATGTGAGCGAAAATAGTTGGCTATGGCACAAGAGGTTGAGCCACTTGAACTTCAAGTATCTAGCAAAGATTCTAAAGCTTTTCGTGTTTTTAATAAAACCAGTTTAAAAATAGTAGAGTCTGTCCATGTTACTTTCGATGAGCATTCTCTCCTTGAGCCACATTTGGCTCCAAATGTTGCTGATGATTTTGTTGAGCATAATGAAACAGGTGAACCTCAAACCGCACCTGAACCTCAACCTCAAAATCCAGCACCCTCAACTGACCTTCCCTCAAACCGCACCTTTCAAACCGCACCTGAAGTTCCTACTCTAGATGCAACTCCCAGGGAAGAAGAAGTTGAAAATTCCCCTATCCAGCTCGTAGAACCTCTTCGTCAACTTACCTTCCATGACTTCGCTGAAGGATCTAACGATGTTCCAATTGAAGATCTTCAGCAAACCTCAGTCCAACCAGACTTACCCCCGGAGGTTCGTGAAGTCAGCAGTCACCCCCTCACAAATGTGATTGGTGATCTGTTTTCCGGTGTTCAAACAAGGAGATCGAATTATGACGAGCATACTTCACTTTTATCTCAAGTTGAACCCAAGAAGATTGATGAAGCACTCCAAGATTCCAGTTCGGTCGTTGCTATGCAAGAAGAACTCAACCAGTTTGAAAGATGCAAGGTCTGGACATTGGTGCCTAGACCTCAGGATCAAGGAGTGATAGGAACTAAGTGGGTGTTTAGGAATAAGATTGACAAGAATGGAAGCATCACAAGGAATAAAGCAAGGTTGGTTGCACAAGGATATAGGCAAGAAGAAGGAATTGATTATGATGAAACCTTTGTTCCAGTTGCAAGATTGGAAGCTATCAGAATCTTCTTAGCCTACTGTAAGTACCCCAATCTGGATCACCCCTCTTCCGAGCATCCAGGAAACACCGCATACTCACTCAAACGCAGTCTCGAACACTCGAAACCCTCAAAAAAACCCTCAAAACCCTTCAAAAATCCTCAAAGGCCCAAAAAACCACCAACCAAACTAAGAGGAGGCCTTTCTGGGACAAAAAAAACACAAAAGGACTTTTTGGGAATTATGCAGAAATTGGAAAAGCATAAAAGGTCCGTACGGACCTATTTGCATGCTAAAAGGTCCGTACGGACCTTCTTGCTACCAACTCTCATAATTACTAAATCCCTCTAAAGTCCACGAGATTCCCCTAAATCTGGGAAAATCAAAACTTTATATTACCTTGGAGGTCCGTACGGACCTTCTTGCCAAAATTCCCACACTATAAATAGAGGGCTTTCCCTCCCTCATTTTACACACCATCCTCTTCTACTCTCTCCCTAAGCCTTCTGGCTCCCCTTCTAAGTCCTTCCGAGGCACTCTCGGCCCCTTTCGATTCCTTTCGAGGCCTTCCGAGCTCCCTTGTGGTGTTCCGAAGCCCTTCCGAGCGCTTCCGAGATGCTTCCGCGCTGCCCCGAGGCACTCTCGAGGTACTCTGAGGCCCCTCGTGGTACTCCGAGGCCTTGCCTGGTCTTTCCCGAGGCGTCCCGGCTCTTTTCGAGTCAAACCGGCAACTCGAACGCACGCCAGAACTCTGCCCGAACGCAACCGACGATCCCGACGCACGCCGAACCTCTGCCCGAATCCAACCAACAATCCCTACGATCCTAACGCATGCCTAAATTCTGCCCGAGTGCACACTTGACAATCCCGAGGCACGCCGAAGCTCTGTCCCCAGACAACCGGCACATCCCGAAGTAATCCCAGTCCGTCCCGGAACACTATTCCATCCTCAAACACTATTCCCCAGCGGAAGACAAACACGAACCAACATTGGTAAGGCTTCCTTCCTACACTATTTCAATACATTTCAATAAGCAGTATACAATGTAGACATCCTACACAGCATGCATTTTTAAAAGCACACACACACAAAACATTTAAAGAAAGAAGGGGTATCGAAAGACTCGTTTTTACGAGGCTACTCGGGTGAGCTCTAATATTCTAATATTCTCTTCCCGAGGAGTAACCTGACCTCCGAACTCAAAATCTCATCACACAAAAACAGTTAATTTTAAGCTGATGCCTTTTCTCAATGTTTTGGGCTTAATCAAAACGGCGTGGCGACTCTACAAGCAAAACACAGTGAGACACTTTCCAATGCGAACTCAAACGCAGGCGAAAGGCGCGAACGCAAATGCGAAAATGCCAGATGCCGGGGCGCGATCGCGCTGCCTCTCGGATCCGGGCAATTTCAGTTGGTGACTCCCTGGGGATTGTTTTGTTTTAAAAAAAACTTTTAAACAAAACAAAAGGTTTTTTTTTAAAACAATGATGAGGGTCAAACTTTCATTTTACCCCTTTCTTTAACTTTTTTATGTGTGTGCATGTGCTTTACTTTTTTATTTTACAAAAAAAAAATACAAAAAAATGCATCAATATACATCTGTGTACATACATTTAAAATTCTTCAAAAACTTCTGTTTTACTCAGAAAAAGAATTTTAGAGAACGCACACTACTCACACTGGTGCCTTGGTACACCGCACGCTACTCGCACTGCTGCCTCGGTACACCGCACGCTACGCGCATTGCTGCCTCGGATACACTGCACACTACAATCCTCAACCCGGGGTGGTCTCAGTTGCAGTTTGTTTGGCCTTCCTACGCCTCTCGGACGCGCACGGGATCATTCCAAACATCCCATCCTAGCCAGTGTCAACCATGCACGTTTGAGTCTTGAGTCACACTCTGTCCAGACTCGGTTGGTTTTTACCCGGTCCGTGTCATACAACCTGGATACATATCCCATGCCGGCCATTTTCTGAGTCGAGGCTCGGAACTCAAGATCCCTTGCGCAAGCAAAGTGATGAAAGGTCATGCTAAAATCTTGACCCGATCTTGATTTTCCGAAGCTACACCCAGATGATGTTCCGTCCCGGATATACATCCATGCCCACATGACACCATGTCATCAAGCCTTTACTACGTCAGTCATGACAATATAACCCAGCCAATGCCTAACGTCACAGATCTCTTGCGCAAGCAAGGTAAAGAGAGGTCATGCCGAACTCTTGACCCGATCTTGACTCAGGTGCCGGCTCGGCTCACTATTCATATGGCTAACGCATTAAAACGAACATGACAGGCTCGGTTCTTATTTTCGATTTTTCTTTTAGGCTGGTGGAAACCGCTTGCCCTATAGGACCCTCGCCCGGGGCTGTCCACCCCGGGATGTCGAAATACAGGTGCAAAACGAGGGGCTTATAGCCGCACAGATGGTCTCCACTGACCCAGGATCTAGCATAGTTGCGAAAAAGAAGAGAAATCTTTTCCAACCTACCTAGGATTCTGAGAAAACACTGTTTTAAGTAAATTAAAAAAAGCGGAAAGCGCATGTCACGTGAGCTTTCCCCCTTTTTATCCCTAAAGGCCTTCCCGTATCTAAACCTTACCCGTCACCCCCCTCCAGCGAACCGAGAGTGGTTGAGAATACCCGGGAGCCGCCTTTTCAGTATTAAGGTCACATGGTCCGACAGCCCTTCCAGCTCAGCGGCCCGCACCGTCCGCCACTCCCCCATGGCGGGATCAACAGATAACAGTGAGGGAAACGGAACCCCACCACTAAGAAACCTTTAGACAATGGAGGAGGTGCTGCGAGCCTTCGAAACTCTCAAGAAGCGCCAAGAGGAGCAGCAAGCCTGGATCGTAGACACCCTGGGCCTTCGAGGAACCGTTGTTGTTCCCTAACCTGACGGGACCTTCGTTCTCATAGAAGATGAAGAAATACCAGCTCCCCCGAGTCCTCAAAGCTCTCAGTAGGTCCCACCTCCACCAAGCTATGAGATCCCAGCAACGCAAAGCAGCTCTCGCTCAAAGCTCCACTCGGGCATCAGTCAAGCAGCTCTGACAGGCCCGCCGCAGCACAGTCAATTTCCCGGCCCTGCGCCCCAAGCTCAGTATCAACAACACACATACAGGTCTGCTCCACCAGACCCCAGTGCATCTCGGTACCCCCCCCCACTATTCAATCCTCTGCTTCTATTCGAGCCCCGAAGCCATAACCAAAAATCCCAAGGCTTACCTGGGACGGGCCTCCCGAGTGGATATACCGACATCTCAAACCTACCACCCGCTAGTCTACCACTTGGGGCTAATGAAACATTTTCCCAATTCCCAAACACAACCCTTAGCGGCCCGGGCAATCACGCCCTCAATTTCAACAACCCAGGGTACGGGATAGTATACACTCAACTACCTCCCCAAGACTCCCGAATGGCGATCCCATCAGCCAATCCACCTCCATCTTCGGTTTCCATCCCCAAAAATGGCAACCCGCCTCAACCTGCCGATCCCCACATGGCTTGGTTGATCGAGCAAATAAAGGACATGCAAGGCAAACTAGCCAGTTCTCGAAAGGACTCCCTCATGCCCACTGATCCAAACAAGGTGGTCCCGCTTCCTCAAAAATTCAGGATGCCAAAAATGGAAAAGTTCGACGGGACAGAATGCCCAAAAACCCACATCGACATATATGTCCTCGGTATGAGAGCAAAAGGGGCAACCCCTCAACAAATGGTGGATCACTTCCAGCATTCTCTTAAATCCACAGCGCTAAGGTGGTTCATCAATGTAAAGGTAGAAAACCGCTCCACGTGGGACCAAATCAGCGAGATCTTCTTGGAGAAGTACCGCGCCAACCTTGAGTGGGAGACAAACCGCCACGATCTGCAAGCCACCGAACAAAAGGACGACGAGCCTGTGGGTGAGTAATACAAAAGATGGAACTGGAAGCTAAGCGAGATAATGGATCCGCTTTCCCAGGAAGAGCAAATGAACATCTTCCATTCTTGCCTTAAAACTTCTCTAAGGACCTTGATCAGCCATCTCCAGATCTCTGTGCCATGGTCAACGCCGAAACCAAGTTCGAAAAGACCCTGAGCCTTCAAAAGACAACAGCAACCCCTGCTTCGTCTTACCGCTATCGGACAAACCTGTCAAATCCAGCACCTGTCCCGAATAATGGAAAAGAGGCAGCCGGAGCGGTACACTACATCCAGAACGGAGCTCAAGTAAACCGTGATCAGGCACCCCCGAGGAACAACAATCCCCCTCGCATCCCACAGTTCTAGCATTTAACAACCTCAAAATGCCTCTGGGCCAAGTATTCGAGGCATTGGTAAAGCGAAATCTCCTCAAGCCTCTCGAGAATTTCCAACCAAAGACTCTCAAGCCCAATATGGATATGAGCAAGCACTGCGCCTTCCACAACTACCTCGGTCACACCACCGACAATTGCTTCGTGCTAAAGCAAGTGGTCCAGGGGCTAATCGAGGAGGAAAAGTTGAAACGCCCTCGTGGCCCCAACACCATTGGAAATCCATTCCCCCGAAATGACAGGGTGAATATGATAGCCTTCGATGAAATTCCAAGCGAGAGTAGGCCTCCTGCAGTCTCCGAAATCGTCAACATGCTATCCCGCTACGACTGGGAATGCGAAACCAGAGTCAAACGGTCTCGTGACCGGGAATCCAGACAAGAATGCCCAAGGGAAAGTGTCTGCCTATGATCCCTACCCCGATCAAGACACACCAATGGATGGATCGAGCGCTCCTCGGTGGAGACTGAATCGGATGGCAGCACCAGAAGCGGTCTAGCCTTCACAGATAAAAATTTGCCGATATGTGAAAATAGACACAACGAGGCTCTTCTCATCCTCATAAAGATAGAGATGTTCTACCTCCCGAACGTCTTGATCGATAACGGCTCCGCAGTCAACATCATTGCCTTGAGGACACTGAATCGCCTCTGCGTCGACCGCTCCTTGATGAGACCTTCGCCCCGAATAATCCGAGCTTACGACTCCACTCCACGCCCTGTCATAGGAGTAATCAATCTGAGGATCCAATTCGACGTACAATTGGAGTCGGCAGAATTCCAAGTGCCATCCCGGGTTACGGGTCGTAGTGTGCAGTGTACCGAGACAGCAAGTGCACGTGAAGTGCGGTGTACAGAGGCAGCAAGTGCGAGTAGTGTGCGGTCACTAAAATTCTTTTCTGAGTAAAACATAGATTTTTCAGAATGTGTCTTAAAGAATTTTGATGCGCAGTTCAAAGATAGCATGAAGATCAAACATGAATGGGGATGCACAAACATGGTATGATTTTGAAAAGACAACAATGAATGCCTTTGGACAAAACTGTTCGAGGTTTAAAGTAACACACGCACACGAAAATGAGGAAGGGTAAACGAAAGCTTGACCCACGGAAGGCTTTTTTGAAAACAACGACAGTTTTGAAAAAAGTATCCTTTTCCCCAACGGGGTTACCAACTGAAATTACCCGGGATTTCGCACGGATGTGAAATGCGGTTGTCTTTCGCGGAGGGCTGGTGTCTGAGACCTCGCTTTTCGGGAAGGAATGAGGAGTCGCCATGCGGTTTTTGTATTTTGAGCCCAAAACGTTGAGAAACGGCTATAGTGAAAAGGTGTCATTTTTATTGGTAGCAAAAACTTAGGAAAAGGCTTTGAAAATGGGGAGTCATTTTTATTGGTAGCAAAAACGAGTAAAAAGATTTGAGTACCAGAGATTGTTAGGTTCGGAGGTCACGTTACGTTTCGGGAAGAGTATTACGAGATCACTCGAAATGCCTCGTATGACGAGTCTTTCTACCTTTCTCGAAAATGTGTGCATGTGTGTGTGTGTGTTTGCATTTTGAAATGGGGGCTTGAATGACAAGCTTAATCTTGGTTTGAATGTCAAACGTTGATTAGGTGACTTTGTTTGAAAAGACGAGCGTTTGAATGACAAACGTCGTTTTTGAGACGGAAATGATCATTTGCGTGGCAAACGTCGGTTTTGAGTTTGAAAAGGAGTTCGAAGGTCGAACTCCGGTTTTTGAACCGGGCGAGTCATTGTTAATGATTTTTACGGGAAAAAGCGTATTAAATGATTTTTGAATGTCAAAAGTTGGCTTTTAGTTTGAAGATGAGCGTTCGGATGCCAAACGTCATTTCGTGCGTTTTTGAAAGAGAGTTCGAAGGTCGAACTCCGGTTTTGAACCGGGCATTACATTGTTAAAGATTTTTACGGGAAAAAGCGTATTAAATGATTTTGCAATCAACGAATCGGGTTGCGACTCGGACTTTGAAAAGTAAATACTATCACGATCCAAACGGGTCAGACTTTGTAAATGACAGTATTTAAATGCGGTATCAACGGAATCAAACGATTCGGAATCGTAAATGACGATCGACGAGCCAAAATGGCTCGGAATTGTAAATGACGTTCAACGAATCAAAAGGTCCGAAATGGTAAATGACAGAAAAGTAAATGACAATCGACGGATCGATCGATCCGGAATGGTAAATGACAGAAATTTAAACGGAACGGGGTCGGAACGCCGTTTTAACCCGTGATTACTTCTCTTACGGGAAGAGAAGAGGATCGAGGGGCTAAAACGTATCGGACCCCGTTAGACAGAGGCGTCTACATTTCAACGGTGTTCGTCTGAAATGGTTGTAGCGACTGGCGCGTAAACCGAGACAGAATGAGAGATTAGAGAGAGGGAGTTATACCTATGGCTAGGGTCGACTCCTTTGGCTCGGGAGGTGTATACGGGATACGGAAAGTGGTGTGAAATGGTGTTTCGGAGTGGAGGGGGGCATATTTGATCGAAATATGAAGGTTTCACGTGAATCGAGACAAACGGGAGCTCGGGAAGGGGTGAAACTGGTTTGGGCCGTGGGGTGAGGTAATTTTGGAGAGTAAATATGTTGTTCTAAATGGCTTTGACAGCCCTTCTATTTATAGGTGAAATTTCAGCATGAGTCCGGCCGGACTTAGACTGAAATCCAGGGGGTTTTGTGAAACTTTGGAAATTTGAGGGACTTGCTGGCAATTTTTGAGAGTCTGAAAGGAGTCCGGCTGGACTGAGACTGTATACCAGGGGTATTTTAGCCTTTTGGCCTTGATTTCTGATTGAAAGGTGACTAGAGGGAGGTGGCATGCTTTCCACGTGTCCCATGACTCACCAAATGTGTGGGAGTTCGTTCCCGGGTCCCGGTTTTGTCCATTTTTTAAATAACAGTCCGAAAAATGTCCGAAATGCCCCCGGAAAGTGCCGGAAAGTGCGTTTTTCAGGGAAAGCCATACTTTTACGTGCAATGACGTGTGTCAAGTACGTTTTGACGTCGGGATGCACGGGGTAGTCCCGGGACGTCTCGTTGGCATGGCAACGGGGAGCTTAACGGGTTCCGGTTAACCTGGAGCGGGCCAGTTAACGGATTTCGGTTAAGTTTCTAACGGATTTTGACGATCCGGATTTGGGTACTTACAGACATCTATTGTAATGACCCTAAACCTAGGCACATTTTGGTCACACGTGAAGCACGTGGGGTTGGGTTTGCATTGCATCTCATCCTTTCTTTGTGTTATTTGAATGATTACGTGTTCATTTTGACATTTGTGATGAACTACGTGAAGTTAGATGTGTTAAAGTGATTTTGATCATATAATATCTAAATAGTGGAAATGGGAGAATAGTGTAGTAAAGTGATAACACTTGAATTTTAAATGGAAAGTGTTATGAAAGTGTCAAGGTGCTTAAGTGTAAATATAACCTAAAGGTAGTTGTTGGTGTGATTTCAATCTTGGAGGAGCTTGGTTGTAAATTTGTTTATATAAATCTTTTAAGGCTTCTTCAAGAAGCCACATTACGTTTCCTCAGTTTTCTACTTTCTTCACTCAGCCAAGAAGGTTCCTAAACCCTAGTTTAACTTCTAAAAATCCCATAAATTCATCCCTTGGGCTGTTATTGATTTCAACTTTGAATTCTTGCTAAGGGAGTTGAATAGAGCAAGTATATTCGATTATATCTTTCTTTTATTTTGGTAACAATTGGTAAGTTGTTATGGTTCCTTTCAATACCTATTCATAACATGTTTAATGATGTTATTATGATGTTGTGAATCAGTTTGGTAAAGGTTGGATCATTCACTTGGGGTTTGGAATGAAAGGAAACTAAGTTGGTGGAAGAACATGTTAAAGGGTGATATAATATGGCTTGAATTGTATTGGGAACTTGTTATATACATGCTATGGGGTATGAACAGTGGGTATTTATGTGCTATAATAATGTTAGGGTGGAGTTAGAATCACTTTACCATAGCTGGACTGAGAACTGGTAGTGTTGTTGCTGTTGCTGATGTTGTTCAGCACAGAATTGCAGTTTCTGGGCTTGGGCATGACTCGTGCCCTGAAGCACGAGTCGTGACCTTGCTTCTTGGAGTCATACGACATAGTGTGTCTGGTGGGAACAGTTGTGATCAATCCTAGGATGACTGTATCTGGTGGGGGTGTAATAGGGCACAAGTCGTGCCCTACCCTGCAGCCTGTGAACAATGTTGGAAGCCTTGTGCACCTATTCTAGCAAGCCTATAATGGTACACTCTTTAACTATGTTTCTAGTACAACTTTATTACTACACTATGGAACTTGAAATGGTCCAATTGGATAATGGGAAGGTCTTTAAATATTGACCTAAAAATGCTTGGAAGGCAATTACGAAACTTGAACCAAAGTTTATAAAACTTTGTAATTGAACTTGGAACCTTAAGAGAAGGTGTTTAATGTTGTATTGTGAACGCGTAGGGTTACTTATATGATAGTGTACCCTTACGTGGTGACCTGTATAGGTTTATTTGTTCTTATAGTGCATAAAATGTATAGTGCACTACTTCATTGGTTTGGATAGGAGTGATAATACCCTGTTACTGGTTTCCCTAGTGGGTAATGGATATGTAGGACTTATGTGATATACTTGGAGCCATAAGTGCTTACCTGTTCATAGTTGGTTGTGCACATAGTGTTTAAATACGTGTTGCACTGTTTCATTTGTTGAGCATGAGTATTAATACCATGTCATTGGATTGTTGTTATTCAATAGTGTTGAAATGTATGTGAACTATTGTGATTGGTTTAACATGAGTTGCAGTACCATGTTATATATATATATATGTGTTGATATCCCATTGGGTGGACTTAATTTCAAGTATCTATTATGTGCTTGAATATAGTTGTATCAGCTGAGATTCGGGGGTATAGGGAATACAATCACTTATGAGAAGATATTTCATAAGGTGCTTGGATGTCCTTATACTTGTAACCGTTCACTCCCTTTTGTGGCCACGGAGAGGGGGTACAGCTTCTGTGGATAGGCACGACCGTTCACAAGATAGCGAGGTAGCTTATATAGATCTCTGTAAGGGGGTCGTATAAGATGTGGATATGCACTAGCAGTTCACAAAATGAGAGGAGTATGACTCCCACTGTAGTACTACATATGATTCAGATGGTACAGGTAAAGGGAAAGGTAACGTAAAGTGTTTACTGTTTTCCCAATGTGGTTATTGAGCAACCTATTTGGTGTTGCATATTTGTTATTGAGCAACATGTTTATGTGTTGCATCTTGTATGGCATATTGTTGCATACATAATAGCTTGCTGAGATTTTATCTCACCCCTTCTCCCTTTATTTTTTTAGATCCCGCTGAGATAGGAGGACCGGACCGGTGAGGCCGGGGAGGAGTTTGGACTTCTTTTGGGGTTGTCAGGGTATGTGTTGATTTGAGGAGTTGGGATTGTCATGGTTGTTAATTTTTTTTTTGGGAAAGGTTTTATATATAAAATTTTCTTAAACATGTTTCAGTTGAGTTATGTTGTAATTCAGTTTGAGTTTAGTTGGTTTTGTGGTTGGCTTGTGTAAGCCTTCCCATTTGTATGATTTGTAAAAACAGGTTGTGTTTATTAAAGCAGGTTGATATATTGCCTCCGAGTAAGGAGGTTATTTTGAAATTGTTTTGAAAATGGGTTGTATGCTTTTTAAGTTAAAGTAAAAAAAAGTTTTTTTTTGAAATTGTATTTTGGGACTCTCCATCCTGGGACACGAGTTTATAGGTTTCGGGAGTTGGGAGGATCCCACATCTATTTTCTCTGATTTGTTGGAGATATATGTGGAAGTGTTCATGGATGATTTTTCTGTGTTTGGTGATAGTTTTGATGGGTGCCTCCATAATTTGAAATTGGTCTTGAAAAGGTGTAGTGAGACCAACCTGACTCTAAGTTGGGAAAATGTCACTTTTTGGTGAGGCAAGGTATTGTGTTGAGTCATATTGTGTCTAGTCGGGGGATTGAGGTTGAAAAAGCTAAAATTGATGTTATTGCTAAATTACCTCCCCCTATCTCGATTAAGGGTGTACGAAGTTTCTTAGGCCATGCAGGTTTCTATCGACGTTTCATTCAAGATTTTTCAAAAATTTGTAAGCTGTTATGTAACTTGCTAGCTAAAGATACCGAGTTCATCTTTAACCAAGATTGTCTTAATGCTTTCAATTTGTTTAAAGAAAAGTTGACTTGTGCCCCCATTCTCTCTAGCCCCAATTGGTCCCATCCATTTGAGATTATGTGTGATGCTTCTGATTTTTCCATGGGGGCTATCTTGGGGCAGAAAATAGAGCAATCACCTTGTGTTATCCATTATGCAAGTAGAACTTTAAATGATGCCCAACTAAATTATACCACCACTGAAAAAGAATTTCTAGCTGTTGTGTTTGCTTTGGAAAAATTTCGTTCTTACTTGCTTGGATCCAAGGTGATTATCTATTCTGATCATGCTGCATTGAAATTTTTGCTTAATAAGAAGGATGCTAAGCCTCGTTTGTTGATGTGGA
The DNA here is from genome assembly GCA_022495995.1 of Adenophora triphylla var. japonica. Classification (NCBI taxonomy): domain Eukaryota; kingdom Viridiplantae; phylum Streptophyta; class Magnoliopsida; order Asterales; family Campanulaceae; genus Adenophora; species Adenophora triphylla. The sequence goes on from JAFEMH010000228.1 coordinate 467,745, forward strand.
TGTTGTTGTTACAGGAATTTGATATTGAGATTCGGGATAAAAAGGGGACCAAAAATGTGGTTGCAGATCATCTATCAAGGCTTGAGGACTACTCCTATTATAATGTTGAAAAGAGTGTGATTTCGGTTAATGAAAATTTTCCGGATGAACAACTTTTAGCTTTACATGTCCAAGAGCCTTGGTATGCTGATTTTGTTAATTATTTGGTGTCTAGTTTGATTCCACCAAATTTCAAATATGATAAAAAACGTAAGTTTAAATCCGATGTGAACCACTATATTTGGGATGATCCTTATTTATGGAAAAGGTGTTCGGATGGTCTTTTGAGGCGATGTGTGCCTGAACATGAGCAAGAGAGTGTGTTGAATTTTTGTCATGAATTACAATGTGGTGGGCATTTTAGTGGTCAAAAGACTGCTAGAAAGATTTTTCAAGCCGGTTTCTATTGGTCAACCATATTCAAAGATGCTCATGTGTTTTGTAAAAATTGTGATAGGTGCGAAAGAACCGGTGGCATAGGAAAGAGAGATGAGATGCCCTTGCAAAATAATTTGATAGTTGACATATTCGATGTGTGGGGCATTGATTTCATGGGCCCTTTTTTCCCGTCCCATGGTTTTCTTTATATTTTGGTTGTTGTTAATTATGTGTCCAAGTGGGTGGAGGCTATTGCCACCCGTACTACGATGCTAATGTGGTTTCCAAGTTTGTTGTTGAGAATATTTTTAGTAGGTATGGAGTACCAAGGGCCATAATCAATGATCAAGGGACACACTTCACCAACAGATTGTTCAATGCGGTGTTGAAAAGGTATGGGGTTATGCATAAATTGGCTACTGCTTATCATCCCCAAACCTCGGGTCAAGTGGAGGTGAGTAATAGGCAAAAATCAAAGGGGTTCTTGAGAAAACAGTGTGTCCCAAAAGAAAAGATTGGGCATTGAAATTGGGTGATGCATTGTGGGCTTGTAGAACGGAATACAAAACCCCTATTGGTATGAGCCCTTACCGGATTATGTATGGTAAATATTGTCATCTCTCGGTGAAACTAGAACACAAGGCATTTTGGGCGGTGAAGGAGTTGAACATGGATATGGGCCTAGAGGGAGAGAAGAAGTTATTGGCCCTTGATGAGCTTGAGGAGTTGAGACAGGAGTCATATGAGAATGCCAAGCTCTACAACGAGAGAACCAAAAGATACCATGATAAGAATTTAAGGCCTAGAAATCTGAGGCCAGGAATAAATGTTTTCTTGTTCAACTCTCGATTGAAGTTGTTTCCGCGTAAGCTACGCTCCAAATGGTCGGGACTGTTTGAATTACTAAAGATATTTCCACATGGGGCGGTGGAGCTTAAGGACTTGCACAATGGCACAACATTTAAAGTGAATGGGCATCGTGTGAAGCCCTACTATGAAGGTATGGCTATGGTGGATGACATAGATGTGGTTAAGTTGGGGGAGTCGGATATCATTGACTAATCTCTCTGAGGCAGTACGTCGAGCGAACGACTATAACCAAAAGCGCTTGTTGGGAGGCAACCCAATGAAGGTACGTTTTTATTCGCTTTACTTTTATTGTTTTGTTGTGTCATATCTTCCTTTAAACACGAGGCATGTTTTGTTTTTGATCTCTTTGCTATGAGGACATAGCATGTTTTGAGTTTGAGGGTAGATATCTCTCCGAGTTTGTGGGTTTATAGGGGAGTGTATATAGTGTCACCTCCAAAAAAATAGAAAAATTTAAAATTATTGTTCTTTTTATATTTTAGGTTGTTGGCAAGAGTCTATGATGATTTGAGAGTGCTTTAATTTTAAATTCTTGAGTGTTATTATCATTATGGGGTTATAATTGCATTGATACATGTAAAGTATGATTTCTCCGCATTTCACTTTCATATTATTTTTCTTGATCATTGTTACCAATTTAGGAGACCTTTATAGGATCACTTTGGCATTCTCGGGGTCCCTAGAACATGTTTGCATGATTGTCAATAACACATCAATTAGGCTATTCGGGAAGTGATATTTGGCTATTTCTTTGAACCCAATTTGTGAGCCTTTAACTTTCTTGTTACTTTAAAATTTCCTCTAGAACCCCTTTTGAGCTTTAAAGAGAATAGAATCTCTCACTAAGTGAGAGGTTATTTTAGACCACCATTCGCCTTCATTTGTACCCTCATTATCATATCCTTTTAACTTATACACTATTTTTTCACCTTTTCAAGAAAGTGAAACTAGGGAATGATGGGGTTATTTGGGTGATGTTTGGAAAATCAAAGAGTTGAGTGAAAAGTGGTAATGAAAAGAAAGAAAAGGGTCATGTTATGTAATGAAAAGAGGGGCTTGAGCAAAAGTATGGAATGCACATTCTTTGTGATATAGTTGTGCAAAGCAAAAAAAAAAATATAGAATAAAAGAAAAGATTGAAAAACCTTGCCCTCTCTAATGTTGAAGTGGAAAGTGACCCAAAGGAAAGAAAGGTGATCACTCCCAACTGTGAAAGTATGCAAAATTATAAGTTTGGGGGTTGAATCAATGGGTGGGCATGTAACATAGAGATTAATTCAAAGTAAGGATGTATGATGAAGACTTTCTAGTTTCACTTGCTTGACTTCATATGTCCTTATCTTCTTTTGTAACCGTGAACCTAGCCCGCGATTTTCGCGATACATTACAAGCCATAAAGCCATACTTGATCCCTAAAGAGTATCCGGGTTGACAATTTTGTTTAAACATGCATATGAGTGTCCTTGTGAAATTTCATCTTATTATCATTGATTTAGAGCATGAAACTAGTGACCCTATAAAATATCTTATTTTGGTAACATTGATCTCCCATAACTCATTCATATTTTCATTATGTGGTGGAGAATTTTAAGTTAGATGCATCCATGTAAATATAATCCCATATTCATGATAATGCTTGTAGATTATGTGTGTTGTAAGATCTGAGACTTGTTGTGCCAACAACCTATTATATGAATTGAACAATCCAAAAATATTTTATGTGTTTTAATTAGTTAGTTAGTTTTTATTTTATTTTAGTTTTGTTTTTACTCGAGGACGAGCAAAAGATAAGTTTGGGGGTATTTGATGGATGTGGTTTTACCCATCCAAAAGATATGTTCCTAGCTTATTTTCTGTTCGAATCCTTGGAAATTTAATGTGTTTTTTTAAATATTTTATTAGTACAGGAGCTGAAGTGAAATTAAGCAGAAAAGAGGAGAAAAAGTGTGTTTTAAAGTTCAAGGACCAAACTGCAAATTTGGGAAGTACAGTGACCAAAGTGCAAAAGAGAAAAGTATAGTGACCAAAGTGTAATTGCGAACCGAATCCAAGACAAATGAGGCAAACAAGGGTCACTAGTCGTGCTCCTATTCAGCCCGAGTGAAAAAACGTCACGACTCGTGACCACGAATCGAATCCTGTTGACTATGACCGCTCACGAATCGAATCCTATCCTATTGACTTTGATCGCCTGTGCATTGCAAACCTTTTTGATATTATTTCTATTTTCTTTTCCTTTTTGATTTAGGATTATTGGGTGGAGGATAAATACTTCCTTTTATAACAATATTTAGGGTTCCAACTTTACTTTTCTTTTATAGGTTTCAAGCTCTAGCAAGAATTGAAGCTTTTTATAAATATTTCAGGTTTTATTATTTTAATTTATTATTTGTGATTGCTATCATAAATATGTGTGGCTAATTTCTTTATTCATGGATTGGGTATAAACGGTGTCAAATTTTTATGCTAAAACCTAATTTCAATTTTAATTAATTTCTTGTTCCTCAAGTTGTTCTTCATTATATTTAGGGTTTTTATTAGATCATTAACATGAGTGATAATTACCGGATCAAACTTTGTGGATTAGATTTAATCGGTGACGTAACTGTATCGAGAAGATCTAGGTTCGTGTATTCCTTGGATTTTTAATGCAATCTTTAATTATTAAGTGACGTAATTGAAAACTTAGTACTTGAGATTAGAAGAGTTGCAAACCACACACCAAACCGTCCTAAATCTTGAGTTATTGAATGAACCCTTGAAATTGATTAAATACTATCTTTTATCAATAGCATATTACTGCGACACTGTAAAATCCCAATCCGTGAATCCTTTTTAATCTAGTAAATCCCTTCGATTCTTGTTTCCTTTTGTCACTTGCTTTTTTTTCAATTATTGTCTTTAGTCGTTAAGTGAAACTCAAATTATAACCTAGCATTGGCTAAATAAGCTCGTTCTCACTCAGTCTTTGTGGATTCGACCCTTGCTGGTGCATATATACTACTACAACGATAGCTTGTACGCTTTCGAGGAATTTTAACTGAGAAAAATATTCATCAATCAGTCTGCTTGGGAGAGGTCGATGGCTCAACTTGGCATGCATCAGATCCGTTGGTGGGTTCCTCATTGGGGAATTGAGACTAGGAGGGCCTTTTAGGAAGGTTCCTATGTTGTCAGGGTTCCGGGGTTGTCTTGGTCTTCTTTCTACATCCCGTTGCTCATTTCTCGACAGTTCAGAATGAGGCAGGAGCCTTTGCTAGGCTGGAACAACGTCGCTACTATGGAGGTAGCTCCCTTTTCTATGTCAGACCCATATGTTTTCCTTTTCTTTCTGAGGGTATAGAAGTATTCTGCTCTTCCTCCTGTGGTGCTCCTTAGACGCCGGGAGAGTGTTGTTCTGTTCATCGAGTACCTGGATTGGTACGAGTAGCATCTCGGGCAGACCCAAGTGATTTTGGGGAGCAGGCGCGAGGCAATTCTGGGGCAATATTGTCATCTCAGCTACAGCCTTAGGAGCTCGGAAGCCTGGGCTAACCCTCAGGATGTTACGGGAGATGCTTTGTTTGACTATGAGACTAGAGTCAACCGACTGGCGGAGAGAGGTCCCTTTTACAGACTCACAGGAAAGAGATCCGAGCCGAGGCATGGGCGAATGAAGCTCTGAGAGCGACTGGATTGATTGACCTTACAGGGAGGACTCCTGATCTAGGAAGGAGGGAGACATAGATAGTTCATGTGGAATGAAAGAAGACACGCCAGGGGCGAGGGAAGAAAGGAAAGAATGGAGAGGGGACAAGCACGAGCGGCATGGAAAGACCTTCTGAATTCTGAGCATCCAATCATTGTTATTGCAGACACATTAATTTGTAAATGTATTAAGTTATATTTTAGCATGTTGTGAGTTTGAGAGTGGACCGTGCTTGGACTCATCAAAAAGTGTTTTAATTGTAATGATTTGTGATTTACTTTTAAAGCTTTGTCGAGACGCAAAATCTCTTGCTTGCTTTTTGTCTGAGCCTTGATGGCATCCAATTTTTGGATTTTTGTTTATTTTTTAGACCGAACCAATGAAGGCTGCCTACGTTCCCCCCAGACTGAGGGGCTCAGGTCTCCGTAGTTTGACCCTTTTGTGAGTGAAGGGGAGATGGAAAATTCGATATTCTTTAGGCGAAGTATCCGCGGAGCTTGCTTCCGTTGACTGGGTTTACGAAGGGATTTCCGTCCAGATCTGTTAATTTCATGGCGCCTCCTAAGAAGACCTTTTGGACCACGAACGGACCGATCCATGTTGGTTCCCATTTTCCAAGTGGGTTTATTCGAGTAGGAGACTTTTCCTTGAGCACCAGATCGCCTTCCCTGATATCCCAGAATTTGACTTTCTTGTCGAAAGCCCTAGCCATTCGACTTTGGTAGGCTCAAATGTGTTACATGGCCTTTAGTCGGCGTTTGTCCAGTATGGCCAATTCATCATGCCGGATTCGGAGCCATTCCACTTCGTTGATTTCGTTTTCCAACAGCACTCGAAGTGATGGGATTTCCAACTCTATGGGCAATACTGCTTCCATTCCATAGGTCAGGACAAATGGGGTTTCTCCTGTGGCGGTCCTGACTAATGTTCGGTAGCCCCAAAGTGCTAGATGCATCTTATCGAGCCAATCTCGTCCTCGTACTGTCATTTTTCTGATGATCCTTTCGAGGGTTTTGTTTGCTGCTTCCACTGCGCTGTTGGTTTGCGGCCTGTAAGGAGAGGACTTATGGCGGTGATCTTGAATTTGGCCAATAGTCTATCGCAGTCTCCCTCGAAGCGGGCAGAGCGATCTTCCCGATGACGTTGATTCCCCAAGTGGCGAAAGGCCAGGGAGTGGTCATGTAGTAGAGATCATGAGGGGGAAGATGGTTAAGGTTGGAGAATCGCTGGCACTTGTCGCAACTTCTGACGAATTGGATGCAGTCTGCTTCCATGGAGATCCAGTAGTAGCCCATTCGAAGAATGATCTGCATCAGGGCTCTGGAATTCATGTGGGGACCGCAAGCCCCATTGTGGACTTCGTTCATGAGCTCGACCGCCTTTTCATTGCTGATGCACCGGAGGAGAGGTCCTTGGTAGCGCTTCTTGTATAGCATATCCCCCAGGATGACAAAGTGAGAGGCAAGGCATTTTAGGGCCACGATGCTCTTGGCTTTAATTCCTTCATAGTATTTGCCTTCCTCGTTTGTGAAAGAGATTTCTCCGTTTTTTAGGGTATTGGTAGATTTGGTTGTACCATGGCTTTGGCTCTGCCTCGATTTCACAACAGTAGGCAGGAATTTCCTTCCTTCCTACTTTGAATGGCTTTACCGACTTCCCTTCGGGGATCTCTACGAGTGAAGCCAAGGTGGCTAGTGTAAGTACTCCAATCCAGATCGCTCCACATCCCAGCATACGGGAAACACAGTGGACTCACGCAAACGTGATCTTGAAGACCCATAATCTCTAAAAAATCCAAAACCACCAACCAAACCATGGTAGGACCCTTCCGGGATAAAATGGAAAAGAAGGACTTTTCAAGAATTACAAAAAGTAGCCAACTTGTAAACATGTCCGCACAGACACATTTGCAGGGTGAAAGTAATCATGAAAAAATCCTCTTAAAGTCCACAATATTCCCTTAAATCCGGGAAAACCAAAAAATTGGGATTGCATAAGTGTCCGCGCGGACATGTTTGCAATTTTTCTAGGCCTATAAATAGAGGGCTCCCCCTCTCATTTTCTTGACACCTCCCTTCTCTCCTCCTTCCCCCCAGCAAGCTGAGACAACTCTAAGGCGTCCCGAGCCCCTCCGCCCCTTCCCGAGGCCTCCCGAGCTGCCCCGAGGTGCTTCGAAGCCCTCCCGAAGCCATGCCGAGCCATCCCGAGACGTTCCCTAGCCATTCTAAGGCGCTCCCGAAGCATTCCAAAGCCTTTCTGGTCCATCCCGAGCCATTCTGACGCATACCGAAGCATCCCGAAGCCTTGTTGGTCCATCACGAGCAATCACGAGGCAAGCCGAACCTTTGCCTGAATACACCTAGTAATCCCGAGGCACGCCGAACCTTTGCCCGAATACACCTAGCAAATGCGAGGCACGCCGAACCTCTGCCCGAATACACCTAGCCATCCCGAGGCACGCCGAACCTCTGCCCGCACATACCTAGCCATCCCGAGGCACGCCGAAGCTCTGCTGATCCGTCCCGAGCTATCCGAAAGCATCTCGAAACTCTATCGGCACACACCGGTCCACCTCGAGGAAATCCCGGTCCATCCCGGTCCGTCCCAAAATACTATTCACACTCAATCAAACATATTCCCCAGCGAAAGATAGATACGAACCAACATTGGTAAGGCCTCCTTCCCAATCTATTTCAATTAATTTCAATATTTAAATACATAGCATACAATGTAGACATCGTGTTCAAAATGCATTTTTAAAAGCACACACACACACACACAACTTTTAAAGAAAGAGGGGTATCGAAAGACTAGTGTATACGAGGCGACTCGGGTGAGCTCTACTATTCTCTTCCAGAGGCGTAACCTGACCTCTGAACTCAAAAATATCATCACACAACAACAAAACAAAAACATAAGCAAAACCGCCTTTTCTCAATGTTTTGGGCGTAATCAAAATGGCGTGGCGACTCTCTGAGAAAAACGCAGCACGGCCTCGACAGCGCGAGATGTCTGGTCCGCGAGCCGGATCCGGGTAATTTCAGTTGGCGACTTTTCTGGGAACGTTTGTTTTAAAAACTTTTAAACAAATTTTTTTTTTTAAAATAATGATGAGGGCCAAACTTTCATTTTACCCCTTCTTTAACTGTTGTGTGTGTGTGCATGTGCTTTACTTTTTTTATTCAAAAAAAATGCATCATCATATATCTGTGTACATACATTTAAAAATTCTGCAAAACTTGTTGTTTTACTCAGAAAAAGAATTTTAGTGATCGCACACTACGCGCACTCTTATCTTGTACATTGCACACTACAACCCCAAACCCGGGATGGTCTCAGATACAGTTCGATTGGTGTTCCTATGCCTTTCGAGCGCGTACGGGATCATTCCAAACTTCCCATCCTAGCATGTATCAACCATGCACACTTGCGTCACTCTCTGTCCAGACTCGGTTGGTTTTTTACCCAGTCCATGACATAAAGCCTGGATACATATCCCACACCGTCCATTATCTGAGTCAAAGCCCAGAAATCAAGATCCCTTGCGTAAGCAAATCGAGGAAAGGTAATGCTAAAATCTTGACCCGATCTTGATTTCCAAAGCTACACCCAGACAATGACCCGACCCGGATATACATCCATGTTCACATGACACCATGTCATCAAGCCTTTAATACGTCATCCATGACAATATGACCTAGCCAAAACCTAACGTCATAGATCCCTTGCGCAAGCAAGGTAAAGAGAGGTCATGCCGAACTCTTGACCTGATCTTGACTCAGGTACTGGCTACGTACACTATTCACATAGCCGACGCATTAAAACAAACATGACAGGCTCGGTCCTTAGGTTCGTTTTTCTTTTGACCGGTGGAAACTGCTTACCCTATAGGACCCTCGCCCGGGGCTGTCCACCCTGAGAGGTCGAAATACAAGCGCAAAACGAGGGGCTTATAGCGTAGTGATGGTTTCCACTAACCCAGGATCTAGAATAGTTGCGAAAAAGAAGAGCAATCTTTTCCAACCCATCTATGATTATGAGAAAACATGTTTTAAGTAAATTAAAACAATAAAAAAAGGCACAAATAATAAAAAAAAGGGAAACTGCATGTCACATAAGCTTTCCCCCTTTATCCAAAAAAGGCCTTCCCAAGCCTAAACCTTACCCGTCACCCCCTCCAGCGAACCGGGAGTGGTTGAGAGTACCCGGGTGCCGTCATTTCAGTGTCAAATCCGCAAGGTCCGACAGCCTTTCCGATTCAGCGATTCAAACAGTCCGTTACTCTCCCATGGCAGGGTCGACAGATAACAGTGAGGGAAATGGAATCCTGCCCCCGAGAAATTTCCCAACAATGGAAGAGGTTTGGAAAGCTGTCAGGGCTCTCGAAAAATGCCAAGGAGAACATCAGGCTTGGATCGAAGGTACCATGCGTCATTTCGGAACATTGGCCACCACCCAGCCACCTGGGGCTCCCGAGGCATACCCGCTCCCTCAGCCTCCAGAGTCTCTCGATATACTCTGGGATCTAACCCTTTGCCTCTATATGAGCCCCGTAGCTACGACATGAAGCCACAAGGCCTGCTAGGGAAAGACATGCTAAGTCAATACCCCAAGGTTCCAAGCCCACCGCAAACTGCCGAACACATTTGGTGGGATTTTGCGACCGCCTCGCTTGTCTGGAGAGGGATTTCCAAGATGAAATAAACGAGGACCGTCCCCCAAGAAAGAGGAAATCCTCTTCTCAACAAAAATTGAGAAAGATGTATGAATTTGTTGATCCCACGGTTGGAACCCTCGGAGAACCATCCAGAAATTTTGACTACTATGTCATTTACTCCAACAAATCTCCTCAAACTAACTCCACTCAAGATCATGGTCACTTCTGCTCCATGATAAGCTGGGACGAGCTCCGCACATCAACCGATAGTCCAAGCGTCTTGACACCCCAGCCCTTATCCTGGGAAGACATTAAGGCCATTGTCAAAGCCCCGACAAAAGCAATAACGGTGAACAAGCTGAGATGCGATGCATGGCCGTACGCTAATCAAGGCCCTCCCACGACAGAATTGGGAGAGACAAGCAAAGAAGGAGTAAAGCCAGAAGTGAACGTACTGATGCGTTCCGTCCAGATCCCAGTGAATCCTCTGAGGACAGACAAGAGGCCAGCCATACTTGAGCCTCGAACCGAGAAAGGCCCCTACGCCAAAGAAGCTAAAGTGCTTGACCCAAAGGCTGAAGACCCGATCTTAACCCAGCTCAAGCGCACTCAAGCCAATATATCCCTTTGGTCCCTGCTCACTTCCTCTTATCCTCACAAGCTCAAGTTGGAAGAAAGTCTAGCCCATACAATGGTCCTAATCAATGTGACCCCGGAGGAGGCAGTTCAAATGATTGGCAACGTTCACTATGGTAACATCGTTACCTTCACAGAGCTCGATCTACCAAAATTTGGGGCTAAACACAAGGAGCCTCTCTACATCAACATTCAACTCGACGAGCGTCGCCTTCCTCGGGTCTTGGTAGATGGAGGATCGGCCATGAATGTCCTCCCTTCCAAAATGGACTTGCTAGGAATCAAGCCAACCGATCTAAAGCCATCAACGCAGACGATCAAAGCTTATGACTCAACGTCTCGCTCAGTCTTGGGGATAGCCACTCTAAACCTGTGGTTCGAAAAGCAAATGATACCAACAGACTTCCAGGTTATCGACATCCCGATCACCTTTACTGCCATCTTGGGCCGACCTTGGTTGCACCAAATAAATGGGGTGGCATCCACTCTACACCAATGTGTGAAGTTTGTCCAAGGAGGTGATCTCACCATCATTTATGAGGACAGCGTGACTACCAAAGGGACCAACACAAATGGCATCACGATCTTGGAAATCAAGCATGACAATGAAGGCATGATGCTGACAGGGTTCACAGTCGAAAGCCCAAAAGCCCAAGTGTGCCACATAGACCTCCCCCTGACTTGGGATCGAATCCCTCCTCCCATGAAGATGATGAAGCTTATGATTTACATTTCGGGGCTCGGTTAGGGAAAACACCATCAAGGTACCCAAAAGATCTTCGAGGTCAAAGAACAAAATACCCGCCTTGGCTTGGGGTACGTCCCTACTCCCAAAGATGTTACATAAGACATAAAGTTGCACGCGGAAAATGCCTTGTTACTGACAAAAGAGGCTCTCACGCAACCTCCGACCTCCGTCCTTAGAGCTTCGACATGGCCCGGTACTTCACAAAGAAAATCGGGAATTTGAACGAAGACACAAAAAAGAGGGCAGAGCTGATCAACGCCAAACAAGATTGGTCGGCAATAATGGACAAATGGGAGAAGCTCCAACAAAGCCTTGAAAGATTCAGAGGCCTCGAGCCAAACCCCGTCAGAAAAGCATTCCTCGACGCACCAACTCTACCGGGACCCCACCACCACCACTATTCAAAATGACTTTTGGTTTCGGAAAATCCCCTCTTTAATGGAAGAACTTGTAAAGCTTTCTGTCAGTACCCCTGCCATAAACAAGCAGGATGAGTCAATATTCGAGCTAACAATGCCCAAGGCAAGAAAAGAAGACTCTGCAGAAGATGCCTGGAACGTGCCATCGTTACAACAACTTTTCAGTGAAGAAATCGAATTGCCAGACCTAATCGATTTTGTTTCTGATAACTCTGTGGTAGCCATGATTGGATACAATAGCGCGAAGCCTTTCGAACCTCGCATCCTCTCAAGCCCATCCACAATGCCACTAAAGAATTGGGCCACTCCGGACCTGCAGCAGCAAGAAGGAAATGATCGAACAACTTGGTCTAACCCCTCATGTCCTAGAGTCTAGATTCGAAACACATTCCGAGTCTGTTGTCTTTGAATTTGAGTCTCTCGAGTCATCTGATGGCCTTACGTCGGAAGATTATGAATTCATAGCCAACAATGTATTCCCCTACGCTCTAAATGAAAGTTTCGACCTTTCCGAGCTTCCTCTCATTGCATCTTTAACAACGGATAAATTAACTAAATCACAAACAGTTAATAATTATTCAGTTGATAAAGAAGCAGACACATTAAATGAACAATGCATTAAACAAACCTTTAAGCAAGTTGTCAAACGAGAAGAAAATTGGGCCCAAGCTTCCGAGAAGGTTTTAACCAACGTGAATTTCAGGACTGCTGAAGAGCCTAAAGAGACGCAAATCAAAAGCCTCTTCACCGGCGCAGTACGTAAACCAGAAGTCAATCAAGGGGCGGGTAATGGCCGAACAATTGGCCGACTTCCCAACCGACTAGGCCAGAGGTCCTGAACCGCAATTTCCAGACGAAGGAATCTTCACACTTGAAGGCGAGAATCAATGGCAGCTGTTCTTCGACGGAGCAACCAACAAAAGAGGAAATGGCATTGGAATGCTCTTGGTTGACCCAAAAGACGAGCACACCCGAATAGCCATAAAACTAAACTTCGAGGTAACCAACAATGCCGCTGAATATGAAGCATGCGCCACCGGACTAGAGGCCGCCCTCGAAAGGAATATCCAAGAGTTAGAGGTCTACGGGGACTCAACCCTGATCATCAATCAATTTTCCAACAAATGGAAAACAATAGACTCGGGCTTGCAAAAATATCATGCCTGCATGGAAGACCTCATCACGCAGTTCAAAGAGGTCACCTTTCACTACTTGCTAAGAGACCAAAACCAGTTTGCAGATGCCCTAGCCACCTTGGCTTCTCTCGTGGAATTCCCCGAAGGGAAGGCGGTAAAGCCATTTAAAGTAGGAAGAAAGGAATTCCTGCCTACTGCTGTGAAATTGAACCAGAGCCTGAGCCAATCAATGAGCCATGGTACAACCAAATCTACCAATACCTCAAGAACAGGGAAACCTCTTTCATGAACGAAGAAGGCTAATGCAAAGAAGGAATCAAAGCCAAGAGCATCGTGGCCCTAAAATGCCTTGCCTCTCACTTTGTCATCCTTGGGGACATGCTATACATGAAACACTACCAAGGACCGCTTCTCCTCTACATCAGCAAGGAAAAAGCGATTGAGCTCATGAACGAAGTCCACAATGGGGCTAGCTTGAGGTCCCCATATGAAGGCTAGAGGCCTAATGCAGATCATCCTTCGACTGGGCTACTATTGGATCTCCATTGAAGCGGATTGCATCCACTTTGTCCGAAGCTGCGAAAAGTGCCAACGGTTCTCCAACCTCAACCATCTTCCCCCTCACGATCTCTATTGCATGACCACTACCTGTGTAATAACCCTAATTTTTAATTCATTTATTTAGTGATTATTATGTTCTAAATTGATTATTTAGGTTATTTGATTAAATATTGGACTATTTCTTTTCCTAGATAGATTAGGTAAATGGGCTTCGGTTACCTAAATCGGGTTTCCTTGATGGACTTGGACTTGAATTGGTTGGGCTTAGGATTAGAAAACATAAGTATAAATATATTTCATTAATCCTAGAGCCTCTTGGTATTTTATAATGGATAAAAGTCTCTTGGTATTTTATAACGGATGAAAGTCTCTTGGTATTTTATAACGGATAAAAGTCTCTTGGTATTTTATAACAGATGAAAGTCTCTTGGTATTTTATAACGGACGAAAGCTCTTCACTATTTAAACGACAAAAGAGAATTAGGGAGAGAGAGGGAGAGAGCCGCAGAGAAAGAGAGTCGAGTAGAGAGAGAGAGAGCGATGCAGAGATCGAGAAGAGAGAGAGGGAGGCCGACTAGAGGAAGAAGAAGGAGGAAGAACTCCATTGTTGTGTGTTCGAGGTCCAAACTAAGGTAAGGTCATCTCTTATTGTTTTTATTCATAAGATTGAAAACCCTAGAAATCCTAGGGGTATTTTGGTAACCGAAAGGGTTAAGGGTTAACCTTTAGAGGAATTAAAAGAGAACCTTTTATATGATTGTAGATTCGTGCGAGGATTCATTGCAAGGATAGTGCAAGAAACCAAGGTAAGGGATTATACATCTTTAAGTTAATTGATTTTTGCCCTGTTCCAATTATTAGGCTTCCGCAAATTTCTTGGCAATGTACGTTCCTTTGATACGTAAAAGCTGACCTCGCGACAGTATTTGTTTTGACTCCCTCGTTTACCGTCATTTGCTAATCTTTTGCTGTTCATTTTCTATATCGTTCTTTTGATTTCGTAAATACGGAACTATTATTGTTCTTATGAAAATTTGTATTTTGTTTAAAATGAGTTTTGATATGAAATGATTTTGTGTTTCATCAAAGATCACTAAGTTAGACAACCTGCTTCGTCGGGGTATATTTGATATTTGGCCTTCGGGCAAACTTAGTACACCGCTTCAAATTAGTGGTGGGGTGTTCCGGATACACTGTTTAGGACTCTACGGAGTCATTTTGTTCCCTTTATGGGATTTTGGTTTGATAAGGTCAGTGGACCACTTATGTGATCATGATGTCTGTGAGTGATTGATTACCTACGGCTGGTATGGAACAGTTGTAGATAATTAGATTACTCGAGTTAGCTTTGTTTAGCTTATCAGTCCTTTGAAATTCCTAAAAATCTGTGAGTGGTTTAGTTAGTTAAGGCTGGTATGGGACAGTCTTAAATAAGTAAACCATTCGGGTCATTTTGATTCTATCTTGTCATCATTTGAACCTCTAAAGTATTTATCAACTCAGTTTGTGAAACCGTTTATATTTTGAAAGATATGTGGTTTTGAGATTTGTTAAAATAATGATTTCGAATTTGTGCTTCGTTATGTCTTCGATTATTATTTGGAATTTGTATCGTTTGATATTCCTTCATGACAACTCCTCCTTAGTAACCGGAGGGGTTGCATATAAACTTACTGGGCATTGTTCGCTCACCCTTTCATCTTCTTTTCTTCTAGATTTCATATAGGAAGAATGTGAAACGGTTCGGGAGCACTTCATAAGGAGTTCAAGGATCGTTTTATCTCATTTCATTTTAGACTCTTTAGTCAGATATTTCAGTTATTTGGGAGTTTGTAAGTCTGTAAAGATTTTGTTGACTTTTAGTTACCGTTATTTGGTTTTGAAATATTATTTATATTGAAGAATTGTTGTTATGTTTGTTGTGGAAATTCGGGTCATTACAGTTGGTATCAGAGCTTTGGCGGTTTAGATCATTAGAAGTTTAGAATGTGTAAGGATAAGTTTGATTTGAGCCTTAGGTTTGACCTCAGTATCATTCTTGGAGTGTTTAGTGTAGATTGATATGATAAGATTAGTTGTTTCATCGGAGTATGAAAGTTTAGAGGACTAAACTTCTTTTAAGGGGGTAAGAATGTAATAACCCTAATTTTTAATTCATTTATTTAGTAATTATTATGTTCTAAATTGATTATTTAGGTTATTTGATTAAATATTTGACTATTTCTTTTCCTAGATAGATTAGGTAAATGGGCTTCGGTTACCTAAATCGGGTTTCCTTGATGGACTTGGACTTGAATTGGTTAGGCTTAGGATTAGAAAACCTAAGTATAATTATATTTCATTAATCCTAGAGCCTCTTGGTATTTTATAACGGATAAAAGTCTCTTGGTATTCTATAACGGATGAAAGTCTCTTGGTATTTTATAATGGATAAAAGTATCTTGGTATTTTATAACAGATGAAGGTCTCTTGGTATTTTATAACGGACGAAAGCTCTTCACTATTTAAACGGCAAAAGAGAATTAGTGAGAGAGAGGGAGAGAGCCGCAGAGAGAGAAACGACAGAGAAAGAGAGCCGAGTAGAGAGAGAGAGAGAGAGAGAGAGCGATGCAGAGACCGAGAAGAGAGAGAGGGAGGCCGGCTAGAGGAAGAAGAAGGAGGAAGAACTCCATTGTTGTGTGTTCGAGGTCCAAACTAAGGTAAGGTCATCTCTTGTTGTTTTGATTCATAAGATTGAAAACCCTAGAAACCCTAGGGGTATTTTGGTAACCGAAAGGGTTAAGGGTTAACCTTTAGAGGAATTAAAAGAGAACCTTTTATATGATTGTAGATTCGTGCGAGGATTCGTTGCAAGGATAGTGCAAGAAACCAAGGTAAGGGATTATACATCTTTAAGTTAATTGATTTTCGCTCTGTTCCAATTATTAGGCTTCCGCAAATTTCTTGGCAATGTACGTTCCTTTGATGCGTAAAAGCTGACCTCGCGACAGTATTTGTTTTGACTCCCTCGTTTACCGTCATTTGCTAATCTTTTGCTGTTCATTTGCTATATCGTTCTTTTGATTTCATAAATACGGAACTATTATTGTTCTTATGAAAATTCATATTTTGTATAAAATGAGTTTTGATATGAAATGATTTTGTGTTTCATCAATGATCACTAAGTTAGACAACCTACTTCGGCGGGGTATATTTGATATTTGGCCTTCGGGCAAACTTAGTACACCGCTTCAAATTAGTGGTGGGGTGTTCCGGATACACTGTTTAGGACTCTACGGAGTCATTTTGTTCCCTTTATGGGATTTTGGTTTGATAAGGTCAGTGGACCACTTATGTGATCATGATGTCTGTGAGTGATTTGATTACCTACGGCTGGTATGGGACAGTTGTAGATAATTAGATTACTCGAGTTAGCTTTGTTCAGCTTATCAGTCCTTTGAAATTCCTAAAAATCTGTGAGTGGTTTAGTTAGTTAAGGCTGGTATGGGACAGTCTTAAATAAGTAAACCATTCGGGTCATTTTGATTCTATCTTGTCATCATTTGAACCTCCAAAGTATTTGTCAACTCAGTTTGTGAAACCGTTTATATTTTGAAAGATATGTGGTTTTGAGATTTGTTAAAATAATGATTTCGAATTTGTGCTTCGTTATGTCTTCGATTATTATTTGGAATTTGTATCGTTTGATATTCCTTCATGTCAACTCCTCCTTAGTAACCGGAGGGGTTGTATATGAACTTACTGGGCATTGTTCGCTCACCCTTTCATCTTCTTTTCTTCTAGATTTCATATAGGAAGAATGTGAAACGGTTCGGGAGCACTTCATAAGGAGTTCAAGGATCGTTTTATCTCATTTCATTTTAGACTCTTTAGTCAGATATTTCAGTTATTTGGGAGTTTGTAAGTCTGTAAAGATTTTGTTGACTTTTAGTTACCGTTATTTGGTTTTGAAATATTATTTATATTGGAGAATTGTTATTATGATTGTTGTGGAAATTCGGGTCATTACAGTTGGTATCAGAGCTTTGGCGCTTTAGATCATTGGATGTTTAGAATGTGTGAGGATAAGTTTGATTTGAGCCTTAGGTTTGACCTCAGTATCATTCTTGGAGTGTTTAGTGTAGATTGATATGATAAGATTAGTTGTTTCATCGGAGTATGAAAGTTTAGACTAAACTTCTTTTAAGGGGGTAAGAATGTAATAACCCTAATTTTTAATTCATTTATTTAGTAATTATTATGTTCTAAATTGATTATTTAGGTTATTTGATTAAATATTAGACTATTTCTTTTCCTCGATAGATTAGGTAAATGGGCTTCGGTTACCTAAATCGGGTTTCCTTGATGGACTTGAACTTGAATTGGTCGGGCTTAGGATTAGAAAACCTAAGTATAATTATATTTCATTAATCCTAGAGCCTCTTGGTATTTTATAACGGATAAAAGTCTCTTGGTATTTTATAACGGATGAAAGTCTCTTGTTATTTTATAACAGATGAAAGTCTCTTGGTATTTTATAACGGACGAAAGCTCTTCACTATTTAAACGGCAAAAGAGAATTAGGGAGAGAGAGGGAGAGAGCCGCAGAGAGAGAAACGACAGAGAAAGAGAGCCTAGTAGAGAGAGAGAGAGAGAGAGCGATGCAAAGATCGAGAAGAGAGAGAGGGAGGCCGGCTAGAGGAAGAAGAAGGAGGAAGAACTCCATTGTTGTGTGTTCGAGGTCCAAACTTAGGTAAGGTCATCTCTTGTTGTTTTGATTCATAAGATTGAAAACCCTAGAAACCCTAGGAGTATTTTGGTAACCGAAAGGGTTAAGGGTTAACCTTTAGAGGAATTAAAAGAGAACCTTTTATATGATTGTAGATTCGTGCGAGGATTCGTTGCAAGGATAGTGCAAGAAACCAAGGTATGGGATTATACATCTTTAAGTTAATTGATTTTCGCTCTGTTCCAATTATTAGGCTTCCGCAAATTTCTTGGCAATGTACGTTCCTTTGATACGTAAAAGCTGACCTCGCGACAGTATTTGTTTTGACTCCCTCGTTTACCGTCATTTGCTAATCTTTTGCTGTTCATTTGCTATATCGTTCTTTTGATTTCGTAAATACGAAACTATTATTGTTCTTATGAAAATTCGTATTTTGTATAAAATGAGTTTTGATATGAAATGATTTTGTGTTTTATCAATGATCACTAAGTTAGACAACCTGCTTCGGCGGGGTATATTTGATATTTGGCCTTCGGGCAAACTTACTACACCGCTTCAAATTAGTGGTGGGGTGTTCCGGATACACTGTTTAGGACTCTACGGAGTCATTTTGTTCCCTTTATGGGATTTTGGTTTGATAAGGTCAGTGGACCACTTATGTGATCATGATGTCTGTGAGTGATTTGATTACCTACGGCTGGTATGGAACAGTTGTAGATAATTAGATTACTCGAGTTAGCTTTGTTCAGCTTATTAGTCCTTTGAAATTCCTAAAAATCTGTGAGTGGTTTAGTTAGTTAAGGCTGGTATGGGACAATCTTAAATAAGTAAACCATTCGGGTCATTTTGATTCTATCTTGTCATCATTTGAACCTCCAATGTATTTGTCAACTCAGTTTGTGAAACCGTTTATATTTTGAAAGATATGTGGTTTTGAGATTTGTTAAAATAATGATTTCAAATTTGTGCTTCATTATGTCTTCGATTATTATTTGGAATTTGTATCGTTTGATATTCCTTCATGTCAACTCCTCCTTAGTAACCGGAGGGGTTGTATATGAACTTACTGGGCATTGTTCGCTCACCCTTTCATCTTCTTTTCTTCTAGATTTCATATAGGAAGAATGTGAAACGGTTCGGGAGCACTTCATAAGGAGTTCAAGGATCGTTTTATCTCATTTCATTTTAGACTCTTTAGTCAGATATTTTAGTTATTTGGGAGTTTGTAAGTCTGTAAAGATTTTGTTGACTTTTAGTTACCGTTATTTGGTTTTGAAATATTATTTATATTGGAGAATTGTTATTATGATTGTTGTGGAAATTCGGGTCATTACACCTGGCCCTTCGCCACTTGAGGAATTGACGTCATCGGGAAGATCGCTCCACCCAGCAGCAACGGCCACGAGTTCGTCTTGGTAGCCATCGACTACTTCACAAAATGGGTCATATACAAGTCCTACAAAGTGCTGACTTCCAAGAAGGTTGCACATTTCCTCAAGGAAAATATCATATGCCGATACAGCATCCCGAACGAGGTCATATCTGACAACAAATCTCACTTTGAAGGAGAATGCGACAGACTATTGGCCGAATTCAAGATCACATGCCACAAGTCATCTGCTTACAGGACGCAAACTAACGGCGCAGTAGAAGCAACAAACAAAAACCTCGATAGGATCATCAGAAAAATGATCGTACGAGGACGAGATTGGCCCGAGAAGCTGCACCTGGCACTTTGGGGCTACCGAACATCAGTCAGGACAGCCACGGGAGAAACTCCATTCGCCCTAACCTATAGGATGGAGGAAGTGTTGCCCGTTGAGTTGGAAATTCCCTCACTCAGAGTGTTGTTGGAAAACAAGATCAACGAAGTCGAATGGCTCCGAAGTCGACACGACGAATTGGCCCTTCTAGACGAGCGCCGACTAAAGGCCATGGAGCACATTCGAGCCTACCAAGGCAGAATAGCTAGGGCTTTTGACAAGAAAGTCAAATCTCGAGACATCAGGGAAGGCGATCTGGTACTCAAAGAAAAGACTCCCACCCGAACCAACCCGCTTGGAAAATGGGAACCAAAATGGATTGGCCCATTCGTGGTCCAAAAGATCTTTTCCGGAGGTGCCATGAAGCTAACAGACCTAGACGGCAATCCTTTCATGAATCCAGTCAACGGAAGTAAGCTTCGCCGATACTTCGCCTGAAGAAAATCGACCTTCCCATCTCCCCGTCACTTCTAAAAAGTGTCGAACTACGAAGACCTGAGCCCCTCAGTCCAGGGGGAATGTAGGCAGCCTTCATTGGTTTGGTCTAAAAACACACAAAAACAAAAAAAAATTGGATGCCAATCAAGGCTCAGATCAATCCAAACACAGAAAGTCCAAAAACTGGACGCCGCCAAGGCTCAGACAAAAATCAACAAGAGATCCTGCGTCTCGACAAAGCTTTAAAAGTAAATCATAAATCACTAACAATTAAAACACTTCTTTATGAGTACAAGCACGGTCTACTCTCAAGCTCACAACATGCTAAAAGACAACTTAATACATTTAACAAATAATGTGTCTGCAATGCAATGAATGGATACTTAGGAGGTCATTCCTCGCCACTCGCGCTTGTCCCCTCGCCTTTCTTCCCTTTATTCCCTCGTTCCCGGCGAGTCTTCTTTCGCCACGTGAGCCAACTCTATCTCTCTCAGTCCGAGATCAGGGGTCCTCCTCATCGAGTCAAACATTCCCGTAGCTCGCAGAGCTTCATTCGCCTATGCCTCAACCCAAATCTCTTCCCTGCGAGTCTGCAAAAGGGGACCTCTCTCCGTCAGTCAGTCAACTCTGGTCTCATACTCAAACAAAGCATCTCCCGTAACATTTTGAGGGTTAGACCAGGCTTCTGCACCTCTAAGGCTGTAACTGAGATGGCAATCTTTCCCCAAAATCGCTTCACATCTGCTCCCCAAAACCACTTGGGTCTGCACGATATGCTGATCGTACTAATCCAGGTACTCGATAGTCAAGACAACACTCTCCCGATGTCGAAGGAGTACCACAAGAGGGAAATCGGAATACTTCCATACCCTCAGAAAATAATGAAAGGCATATGAATCTGTCATAGAAAAAGAAGCTACCTCCATGGTGGCGATGTCGTTCTAGCCCAGCAAAGGCTCCTGCCTCATCCCAAACTGTCGAGAAACGAGTGACGGAATGTAGAAAGAGGACCAAGACAACCCCGGAACTCTGACAACATAGGAACCTTCCTGAAAGGCTATCCTAGTCTCAATCCCCCAGTGAGGAACCCACCAATGGATCTGATGTGTACCAGGCTGTTGTGAATGTGGCCCCGAGATTGAACCGTTTTAAGGGTCGCTGTTCACCTCAGTTTGAAGACATCGATTTTATTGAAAAATGGAGTCTCCGTGCCATTTTGATTTCCTCAAAACTTTGAAAAAAAGGATAAGGGTCTGGAGGTTAAGTTACTCCTTGGGAAGAATGTTTGGCGTTCACCTAAGGAGCCTTGCAAAAGCAAGACTTCCTAGATCCGAAGTTTGTGCTTGTTTGTGTGCTCGTGTGTATGCGTGATTTGAAAAGCGGAGGGAATGTGCCAAGTTTATCTGCCGGACATATAAACCATTTAAGAAGGTTATAGCTCGGGATACCTTGAATTTGATGTTTTTGGGATTTTGATCCCGTGCTCATTTTGGACTTGTGATCATCATTACGGGACCTTTCTACCCTCCCGTTAGGTTAATCAACCATGGTAGGCGTAAGAGCCTTGGTATGTCTTAAACTAACGTTCTTTGGGGATTTAGTCACATGTGATCGAGAGGGGCTCGTCTTTTAAGTCCAAGAATGAGGCTCTTTAGAAAAAGAGGAATCTTTGCCCATCAATCCTATATCTTGAGACGATAAAGATTCGTAGGGACATTTTATGTTCATCTCAAATGATTATCTGAGATGTCGAGACTAAGATCCGTCGGTTTCTAAAGGGACAATGATTATGGAATTTTAATGATGGAAACGATGTAAAGATGGAGTCTTTACACTGATCCTCACCACGAAATGCTCCAAGAACCAAGGGACTAGGGGAAAGGGATATAAAGATTGGATCTTTATACTCATCCTATGTCTTTTGTGCCTTAAAAGGCTATTAGACAATCCTCTGAGAGAGATCCATCTTTTAGGGACATGGGAAAATGACATTAAAGTAAAGATTGCATTTTTAATGTAAATAACACAATGAGTATCATTAAACTAGAGACATAAAGTAAAAGGGATGATTTTTATGGCTTTTCCTATGTCCTTTAAGACCTCATAAGGTGGACAATCCTTGGAAAGCTAGATCAAGGGAAGGGGATGACATAATATGAATAAAGATTGCATTTTTATGCAAAAAGGAAAAGGGACATCACAAAATCATGTGGTAGATCTTCCCTAGAACAAGCCACTTGTGGAACCTTGTTCATCCTTGGGAGAGGATATGTAATGAATCCTATGTGTAGGGAGAGTGGAAATATGATGATTACATTGCAAAGATAGAAACTTTAAGACAATAAATCAATATAAATGACAAGTAATAAGAATATGAATGACAAATAATAAGTAAATCAAGATAATATGAGAGTAGATCAAGGGGGAAGGAAGGAGAGATTACCAATATTGGTTTTCTCTATCTCCCAAGGGGATTTTCCTATTTAGGAATAGATTAGGATGGGATTTGTGTATGAGGGAGGTGAGTTTTATGTGATTTTGGTCACTGGAAATTTGTGTTTTAATTAAGGCAGAGTAACAGTGCTTCAATTCCTCTTTAAAATGAAAAGAGAAGGCCTCTATTTATAGGCTGCAGTGTACTTCCTAAAGAAGCCGCCCGGCGTGAATCCACGGCAAAAGAAACCGCCCGGCGTTATCCTCTATCGTGTCAGTATATTTCTAGATTCATGCAAGGTAGCAGCTAGAGGCTTCTTTCCAGTGAGGTCCTGCTTGGAATTTTAATTCCTAGCAGGTCCTTCCTCCCTTGGAAAGTTTGGAAAAGTTTCCGAATCGCCCCTAAACTTTATGAAAGTTTGGGGAATTGCCAGGAAACTTAACCGGAAGGCATGAGCCAGATTTGGGTACTTACAGAAGCCCCTCGATAACGGTACTTGCAAAGCAAGTGGGGTTGTCGATAAAAGTGACAATCCAATCTGGCGAACTGTCGAGATGGATTGGGATTGGGTGACCAAGGAGGTCGAGTGGCTGAACCTTTGGAAGGCTACCTACGTATCCCGGGGAAATCAAGCCATGATCGTAGTTCTGCGTCCACTGGGGAAAGGGTGTCATATGTGACGGATTGGCTGAACCTAAACTAGTCTACCTACGTATCCCGAGGGAATCAAGCCATGATCATAGTTTAGAATCCACTAGGGAATGGCGAAGAGAGACTAGTTCCTTGCAATGAAGATGGAAAGGAAGTGACCTAAGAGGTCGAATGGCTGGTCCTGCTGGGGATATGCCAATTGACGGAAGTGACCAATGTGGTTGGATGGTTAGACCTTTTGAAATGGCTCACGCACTACTGAGGAGTGATGAAGGAAGGGGGTGATCAATGTGGTCGGATGGCTGGACCTTTTGAAAGGGCTCATGCACCACTGAGGAGTGATGAAGGAAGGGGGGGTAACCAATGTTTTTGGATGGCTGGACCTTTTGAAAAGGCTACCTACGTATCCCAAAGGAATCAAGCCATTATCATAGTTCAGAATCTGCTAGACAGTTAGGAATAGGTCTAGGATCCTCGGAATTTTGACAATTCGGAGGCTGTCACCTTAAGAAACTAGAGCTTACATTGCTGTCGCGGAGATAGAGGTAGCTAAAGCTTGAATTTGACAATTCGGAGGCTGTCACCTTAAGAAACTAGAGCTTATGTTGCTATCGCGGAGATAGAGGTAGCTAAAGCTTGAATTTGACAATTCGGAGGCTGTCACCTTAAGAAACTAGAGCTTACGTCGCTATAGCGGAGATAGAGGTAGCTAAAGCTTGAATTTGACAATTCGAAGGCTGTCACCTTACGTTATTCCATTTGGAGATAACGGAATTTTTTTCTTCATAAGAGACGTTATCCCATTTGGCGATAACGGAGATTTCTCGTAAGAGACGTTATCCCATTTGGCGATAACGGAGATTTTTCATAAGAGACGTTATCCCATTTGGCGACAACGGAGATTTTTCATAAGAGATGTTATCCCATTTGGCGATAACGTAGATTTTTAATAAGAGACGTTATCCCATTTGGCGATAACGGAGATTTTTCATAAGAGACGTTATCCCATTTGGCGATAACAGAGATTTTTCACAAGAGACGTTATCCCATTTGGGAAGAACGTATTGCGTTCACCCAAGGAGCCTTGCAAAAGCAAGTCTTCCTAGTTCTGAAGTTTGTGCTTGTTTGTGCGCTCGTGTGTGTGTGTGTTTTAAAAAGAGGAGGGAATGTGCCAAGTTTATCTGTCGGACATATAAACCATATAAGTAGGTTATAGCTCGGGATTCCTTGGATTTGATGTTTTTGAAATTTTGATCCCGTGCTCATTTTGGACTTGTGATAATCATTACGGGACCTTTCTACCCTCCCGTTGGATTAATCAACCATGGTAGGCGTAAGATCCTTGGCATGTCTTAAACCAACGTTCTTTGGGGACTTGGTCACATGTGATCGAGAGAGGGACACCTTTTTAAGTCCAAGAATGAGACTCTTTAGAAAAAGAGGAGTCTTTACCCATCAATCCTACATCTTGAGACGATAAAGATTCGTAGGGGCATTTGTGTTCGTCTCAAGTGATTATCAGAGATGTCGGGACTAAGATCCATTCGCTTCTAAAGGGACTACGATTATGGCAATTTAATTGTGGAAACGATGTAAAGATGAAGTCTTTACACCGATCCACACCACGGAATGCTCCAAGAACCAAGGGGACTAGGGGAAGGGGTATAAAGATTGGATCTTTATACTCATCCTATGTCTTTCGTGCCTTAAAAGGCTACTAGACAATCATCGGAGAGAGATCCATCCTTAAGGGACATGGGGGAAATGATATTTAAAGTAAATAACGCAATGAACATTATTAAACAAGAGACATGAAGTAAAAAGGATGATCTTTATGGCATTTCCTATGTCCTTTAAGACCTCATAAGGTGGACAATCCTTGGAAAGCTAGATCAAGGGAAGGGGATGACGTAATGGAAATAAAGATTGCATTTTTATGTAGAAATAAAGGGACATCACATCATCTTATGGTGGATCTTCCCTAGAACAAGCCACTTGTGGACCCTTGTTCATTCTTGGGAGAGGATCCCCAATGAATCCTTTGTGTAGGGGAAAGGGGGATATGATGATTTACATTCCAAAGGTAGAAACTTTAGAGCAATAAATCAATATAAATGGCAAATAATGGAAATATAAATGACAAACAATAAGTAAAGCAATATAATGAGGGTATATCAAGGGGAAAGGAAGGAAAGATTACCAATGGTGGTTCTCTCTATCTCCCAAGGGAATTTTCCTATTTAGGAATAGATTAGGAAGAGATTTATGGAGGAGGGAGGTGGCTTTTTGAGTGTTTTAGTTTCTGGAAATTTGTGGCATGAATTTGACAGAGTAACAATGCTTGAAAGTTGTTTTTAAAATGGGTAGAGGAGGCCTCTATTTATAGGCTGCAGTGTGCTTCCTAAAGAAGCCGCCCGGCGTTAATCTGCAGCAAAAGGGGCCACCCGGCGTTATCCTCTGTCGTGTCAACATGTTTCTAGATTCATGCAAGGTGGCAGCTAGAGGCTTCTTTCCAGCGAGGTCCTGCTGGAATTTTAATTCCTAGCAGGTCCTTCCTCCCTTGGAAAGTTTGGAAAAATTCCAGAATCGCCCCTAAACTTTATGAAAGTTTGGAGAATTGCCAGGAAATTTAACCGGAAGGCATGAGCCAGATTTGGGTACTTACAGAAGCCCCTCGGCAACGGTACTTGCAAGGCAAGTGGGGTTGTCGATAAAAGAATCCAATCTGGCAAACTGCCGAGATGGATTGGGATTAGGATTGGATGACCAAGGAGATCGAGTGGTTGAACCTTTGGAAGGCTACCTACGTCTCCCAGGGGAATCAAGCCATGATCGTAGTTCTGGGTCCACTGGGGAAAGGGTGTCATATGTGACGGATTGACTGAACCTAAAGTAGGCTACCTACGTATCCTGGAGGAATCAAGCCATGATCGTAGTTCAGAAATCTACTGGGGAATGGCGAAGAGAAACTGGTCCCTTGCTATGAAGACTGAAAGGAAGTGACCTAAGAGGTCGAATGGCTGGTCCTACTGGGGATATGCCAAATGAAGGAAGTGACCAATGTGGTCAGATAGCTGGACCTTTTAAAAAGCTCATGCACCACTGAGGAGTGATGAAGAAAGGGGGTGACCAATGTGGTCGGATGGCTGGACCTTTTGAAAGGCTGCCTACGTATCCCGGAGGAATCAAGCCGTGATCGTAGTTTAGGATCTTGCTAGATAGTTAGGAACATGTCTAGGATCCTGGGATTTTCGACAATTCGGAGGCTGTCACCTTAAGAGGCTATAGCTTACGTCACTATCGCGGAGATAGAGGTAGCTAGAGATGGATTTTGACAATTCGAAGTCTGTCACCTGAAGAAGCTATAGCTTACGTCGCTATCGCGGAGATAGAGGTAGCTAAAGCTAGATATTGACAATTCAGAGGCTGTCACCTTACGTTATCCCATTTGGCGATAACAGAAATTTTCCCGAAGGAGACGTTATCCCATTTGGCGATAACGGAGGATTTCCCGGAGGATACGTTATCCCATTTGGCGATAACGAAAGATTTCCCGCAGGAGACATTATCCCATTTAGCGATAACGGAAGGTTTTCCCGGAGGAGACGTTATCCCATTTGGCGATAACGGAAGGATTTCTCGGAGGAGATGTTATCCCATTTGGCGATAACGAAAGGTTTCCCGGAGGATACGTTATCCCATTTGGCGATAACGGATGGTTTCCCGGAGGATACGTTATCCCATTTGGCGATAACGGAGGATTTCCCGGAGGATACGTTATCCCATTTGGCGATAACGGAAGATTTCCCAGAGGAGACGTTATCCCATTTGGTGATAACGGAAGGTTTTGCGGAGGATACGTTATCCCATTTGGCAATAACGGAAGATTTTCCTGGTGGAGACGTTATCCTATTTGGCGATAATGGAGGATTTCCCGGAGGAGGCGTTATCCCATTTGGCGATAACGGAGGATTTTCCCGGAGGAGACGTTATCCCATTTCGCGATAATGAAGGATTTCCCGGAGGAGACGTTATCCCATTTGGCGATAACAGAGAATTTCCCAGAGGATACGTTATCCCATTTGGCGATAACGGAAGATTTTCCAGAGGAGAAGTTATCCCATTTGGCGATAACAGAAGGTTTTCCAGGAGGAGACGTTATCCCATTTGGCGATAACGGAAGGTTTTCCTAGAGGAGACGTTATCCCATTTGGCGATAGCGGAGGATTTCCCGGAGGATACGTTATCCCATTTGGCCATAACGAAAGATTTTCCGGAGGAGACGTTATCCCATTTGTGATAACGGATGGTTTTTCCGGAGGAGATGTTATCCCATTTGACGATAACGAAGGATTTCCCGGAGGAGACGTTATCCCATTTGGCGATGACGGAAGATTTTGAGAGACAAGGTTATTCCATTTGGAGATAACTGGAATTTTGGGAGAAAACGTTATTCCATTTGGAGATAACTGAAATTTTTGAGGGACAACATTATTCCATTTGGAGATAACGGGAATTTTGGGAGAAAACGTTATTCCATTTGGAGATAACGGGAGATTTTGAGAAATGTTATTCCATTTGGAGATAACAGAAATTTTTGGTTAAATGGAAAGTCCAGGGGCAAAAATGTAAATTCAGTCTAAGGCGAATGAAGCCGCCCGGCATGAGATGGGGAAAAAGAAGTCGTCCGGCTTGAATCCTAATTTCACCAGATTGTTTAAACAGAAGGGGAACGGGCGGCAATGCCATTGTTGATGTTGTTCTTGCGAGGAGAGAGGAGAGAAAAGAGAGAAAATAATCAAGGCTTTCACTCTCTAGCTTCCTATTTCTTGAAATGGACCAAGAAGGAAATGTTTTGCCTCATCAAGCGCGTCGGACTTTGTCACAAGTCGCGAGGATGAGGCGGAGGGAGTTTGTTAGGACCGAGCGGAAGTATGACTTCGCGACGCCCTCTTCTGAGTTCTATCCCGCTAAAAGGGAGCACAAGTTCATGAAACCTCAATCGATTGGGGTAAGCACTCTTGATTTACTTGATTTCATCGATTTTGATTGATTAGGGCTAGACTCAAATTTTGGGAATTTTTGGATTTTTCTTGTGATTTTGTTGATGATTTTATGGATTTGATAATTAACCTACGGGGCTAAACACATAGGCAATCATGCATGTGCAATTTATTTGAAGAAATATGAGAATGACTCATTTTTTGAAAATAAAGTGAGAAAAATAATGCCTAAAATGTGACGGAGTTCTTGCATGTGCTAGAACTAGGTCAACTCCTGATCATAGATGTGAAAACAAGATTTTGGACGATAAAAATGATTTATGCATGCCATTTTGAAAGATTAAAATCTATATGCAAAGAATTTTGTGAAAACTGGAATTTTTGTGCTTGGGAGAGCATGTGCTCGGGGTGACGTGTTTTAAATGATGAAAGACACGTGTTCTAAGCAAATGATGCTAGAAAACTTCTTATGAATGTTTTTCTTTGGCAATGTGTGCATTATTTTTTGAATATATGCATGCTTCTGAGATAAGTTGAAGGACTAATGTACCTTTGCTGTGCTTACCTGCAGGAGAGAAAATCACGGGGACCCGCTGAGATAGCGGTGAAATTATGGGCGAGGATGCTCGAATTTGAGAAGGATGGCCACAATCCTAGGCAGCTAGTGGTGGCAACTGGTCTCCATTCTTTTGTCGAGGCTATCAACCAAGGCATTCATGTGACATCTAAGAGCAAGGGGCTGGTCCAAGCTCTTTCTGAGTTTTGGTGGGACACCACTCACAGCTTCCATCTAGCTAGGGGGAGGTCACGGTGACTCCCACCGACTTTACAGCTATTACTGGCCTGGGGTTCACTGATCGGCCTGTGACCTGGAGGGATCACATTTTTGAGGCTGAGTTCAAGGATTATGTGGGGTTTAACCTACGTCCGAAGGGGCTAGGGATGGAGACTCATTTTTTTGAGGTTGAGATTTTGAGGTGTATGGAGGGGTTCGCAGCCAGTGAGGTGACTGCCCACCAGCTCGCGAGAGCTTTCTTGTGGTTGACTCTATCTGTCACCATTTTTGCCAATTCTGGGACGTTGGCGATGGTTTGCCTGTTGGAATCTTTTGTTGACTTGGCTACGATTAGAGAGGTCTCTTAGGGTGAGGCCGGACTGGCGGAGCTTTACTTTGCCCTGGATTTGTACAGCCGGAACAAGGCTGCTTCTATGGACTGCATTTCTTTTGCCCTGGAGGTATATTTTTTTCTTTCTCTCTTTTCCTTTTTCATATCCTCAAGATTTTGTGAGAGAAATGACCCTTCTATTTGGACATGCAGGTCTGGTTTTGTGAGGTGATTGGGTTCTTTCCTTGGAACCAACATAGTGATCCCGCTATCTTCCCGGCTATGGTGCGCTGGAGAGGTGAGGCTAGAGACAAGTTCATCGGGAAGACCCGGATCACTTTGACTACAAGATGGTGAAGCCTGTCATTAACAGGGACAATTATGAGGGAGTGAGCTTCTATCCCTGGGGGAGATATCCAGAGGCTCTTATGGGAGATGCCGCGGTGGTGACCAGGCAGAGGAGGTGGCTGACAGGCTTGACTTGTGATGTTATCTATTTGGGAACCGATTCTCCGGGCAGCACGGTCATGTCCCTCCTTTGGGCACGATTACCCCTCATGATCCTCCTCCTTTCATGCTGCAGCCCAGGCACTGGTCAGAGGATGAGAGGGACATGTATAGGGTCGGCTTGGCGGCTAAGGACTATTTTGACTATACCACCCCGTATGCCACCTTTGTGGAGGAGCGTTTGAGGATGCCACAAAGGTTGGTGAAGATAGCCGCTGCCCAAGGGTACGGGGAGGCAGAGCCGACTGATCCACCTATTCCTCCGGCTCACCTTTCTTATATGGTGAATGGGGTGCCGAGGAGGCTAATGGTGCCTATTCCAGACATGAGGGATGCTGAATATACTTTGCCGGCTGACAACACTGTAAGTAACTCTGGGTTTCTTTTCTTATTTGACTTTTCTATTTTCTGCATTTCTGAACCTCTCTGGGATTTTTATGAGATTTTCCTTTTTCTCGCAGGTCCCTGCTCGCACGTACGACACTCTGGTGCGGCATAACAGGGGCTGGAAGCAGCTGGCTCGATCTCTCTTCAGGAAGCTGGCTTGCGCGTCGAGGGCTGCGGGAAATGCACAGGAGCATGAGCGTAAGAGGAGGCAAGTCGGGAGCACGGCTTCTTCATCATCAGCCTCAGGGTACCCCTCATCCTCTACCAGTGCCGTGCCTCGGGGGCAAGGGACTAACACTGATATCCTAGAGCAGCTGGCAGAATACAAGCATGTGCCCGTCAACCTGACCGCCGTGAGCGATGATGAAGACCTGCTAAGGGACCCCGAGCTCTATGAGCTGAGCAGCGATGACGATGAGTCGGAGGCTTAGGGTTCTTTTGATGCACACTTAGAGAGGGAGAAAGAAATGAACAAATGATGAACAATTTGTATTTATTTTTTTTTATTTGGGAGCCAATGAGGCAAAGACATGTAATGATCCATTTTTTTTCTTTTCTTCGTATTTTATTGTTTTGCAAATTACTTGAGCCTCGGGGAAATTTTTTGCATGGAAATGGGGCGGAAATTGAGCCGGAATGGTTTATGATGGTATATGAATGTATGAATGGTGTTTGAGAATGTTTTTATGCAAGTTTTGTTAAGAAAGTGGGGTGAGAATTCCACTTGGGCAGCAGCTTTGGCTGCTGCAGATTTTTTTTCTGCAGAAGCAAATGAAGCCGCCCGGCTAGGACCTGGGCAAATGAGGCCGCACGGCTTGGTGCCTTGTCTGAACTGATTTTCTGCAAATAAAACCAAGGGAGGGTCTTTTCATTTCATTTTCAACTTTGGCTTGTCCCAACTGATTCCAAAGCACATTTTTGACCAAAAATCGTCGAGTCCGATCACTGCCA
This sequence comes from Adenophora triphylla var. japonica, assembly GCA_022495995.1. Taxonomy (NCBI): domain Eukaryota; kingdom Viridiplantae; phylum Streptophyta; class Magnoliopsida; order Asterales; family Campanulaceae; genus Adenophora; species Adenophora triphylla. The sequence goes on from JAFEMH010000228.1 coordinate 498,825, forward strand.
TGGAAAAACCAGTCCGATTGCAAAAGGGGAAAAGGGATCGTTTTCTTTCTAACCTCCAATCCTTGACGAGACACAACTTTCAATCTCATAAGGAGGTTTTCGACAACACCTTCAAGATCAAATCTTTATGGCATTTGAAGGATCTCCCGCCTGATTGGGACCTTTTGAGAGCAGCAGCGAGATTTTGGGACGTCCGGAGACACGTTTACTGCTTTTCCTACAACGAGCTCGTTCCAACCTTCGAGGATTTCCGGGCATTGATTGGGGGTCCAGAAATTAAATCCATTTCAATTCCTTTGGCCGGGGATTTGCCAGTGACCATAAAGTTGGCATCTTTTCTTCATATTTCCCCGGAAGAAGCCGAAGGGATGATGATAGCTCCCGAAAGGATCGACATTTCTGACATTCTGAGAAGATTCGGGTCTCAGGGTATTGATGCGACCACGGTGTCTATGGTTGCTTTCATTCTCTACGTATTCTCTTTCCTATTCACTGCCGAGTCCTTCAGAGTGTGCCATAGCGGTCTTTTGGACATGGTCAGAGACTGCAAGGCTGGGAGAGATATTGTCCCTCTGATTTTGGGAGAGACTCTGCACGACATTGACAGGATGACTAGGGGGACATTTTCATGCGGTCTAGGAGCCCAGCTGTACTGACTTTATGGCTGCAGGAGAGACTCGGGGCTTTACCTGGGGCTTTGCCTACTCAGTGTCCTTGGGTGATTTCTCGGAGAGGTGTACCAAGACAACATGATCAGGGTAGCTGGGAGCTGACGATGGCTCGACTGTCTACCTCAGATATCCATTGGTGGGTGCCTCACTGGAGGTGGCAGACTCGTAGGACATTTCAGGAGTCCTACATAGTGAGGGTTCCAGGGCTATCTCTATCGTCTTTCTACATTCCCTGTTTAGTGTTGTTAGTACCCGGTCCTAAAAAAAGATATTTTAATCTTGTTCCTAAAAGAATTGTTTTAGACTGATTAGGTTTGACAAAACCCTAATTAATCTTTTACATATTTCTCTTTCTCGCGCCGTCAACAGCCGCTGACGTGAAGGCTACGCCTAGTAAAAGGTTCGATCGACCCTTCTCGTAAAGGTTCGATCGACCCTTCTTTTAAAGGTTCGATCGGCACTTTCATAAAAGGGTCGATCGACCCTTTTCTTCAGTCCATCAGCCGCCAAGGCCCATTTCCCGAGCACTATAAATACGTTCACACTTCTTCACTTTTCAACACACACATTCTCAGCGGAAAAGGTCAAGACTAAACTTGAGTTTTCCATTCCACACATCTCCCAATATCGCTCCGAATCTTACTAGATTCGATCTCAAAGGCCACAATTGGTAAGTCTTTTATTTAATATTATGTTCTTTATTATTATTATTGCTGCACTAGATAGTTTATTTGCATGCTTAATAAGTTCTAATTATGCCTATATGTTAGATTTAGGACTGTTTTAATATATTTAAGTATGCATAGCCGATGATGATCTAAGGTTTCATCCAAGAAACCCGATGGATCTAGGAACTGTTTCTTTCCTTCCTCCTTAGTAACAATCATCCCATGATCAACAATTCCCCAAGGATGAACGTTGATTAGTGTACCTTCCGAGGGCCTAAATCAAAGGTTCTAGGGTGTGATCATCAATTAATTCTTTCTCTCCCCTCCTCCTTATGCATGATCCCGCTTCTTCTATCTATTCCTGTAAACACCGCACACAACCAACACCCCACATGCTAGAAAGACTGATCCGTCGGGCAATAGGAGTGATAACGTTTCTTCTTCTGTTGTAACTTGACCCCCGAACCCAATCACATGCTTAGCCTTTTTTCAATGCTTTGGGCTATATCAAAGCGGCGTGGCGACTCTCATAAAATTAAACTAATATTTTTAATATGGTTTAAATCGAGTGTCACTTGATGAATATCCCATTTCGGTCCGACTTTCCATGATTATTTATTTTAAACTTCCGAATGCGTGTTGCATCGGGATGGGGTATTCACAGTGGCGACTCTGCTGGGGATTGTTTTGAACTTTTTCAAACTTAGTGGGTCAGACTTTCGTTTTTCTTTATGGTGTTGTATTTTGCTTTCTTTTTATTTTTTCTGTTCTTAACTGTTGCATTGCATGCATGCATCTCCTAAAACAAAAAAAATATCTTTCTCTGTTTTCCTTAAAAAGAATTAGATCTTCCACCTCACACTACCACTAGAGTCCGTGTCACACTGCACAGACACCCTTAACCCATCGAAGAAGCCAAAGTGCGGGAAGTGTGGTGATCATGTCGCCTCCCTTCCGAGTCTCACTTGGCCATCCACTCATCAGTGCGCTTCGGCTGCACGGTGGGAGCCTGAAACCTAACTCTTGTGTCACCCACTTTGCTAGGAGTACACTCCCTGTGACCGGTTGGTTTGACTAGTTTTTTCATGTAGACAATTAATAAGGTCTTTATGTTAAGTCACTACGAATCAGTGATAAGTCAAGATCTATAGAGAGAAAAGAGCACTAAAAAATTGATTTCCTTTTAAAGGACGTGCCATGTAAGGTTGAGTGCTTGTTAAAAGATCTTGTCCTATCATAAGTTTGTAGTACTTCCCATAAATATCATATTAAATGTCTACACGAGATGGTTAGTCATTAGGATCCACCACTTTAGGACCTTTAGTTAGTTGCGAAAAAGGGGTATCCCTTCCAACCTTAGTAGGCCTAAAAGAGACAAAGCTTTTGTAAATAAAAAATTCAAGCAAGTACACTGCATGAGTCAACCCTCTCCTAAAACCGAGTCTTTTGGTACTTCCGCAGAGCTCAGGTCAGGCCGCGTTCTACGTTCAGCAATGACAACCTTGCCTCTCTCCACTACTCCAAGCTCGCCAGCTGTCTCTGCAATCCCAACCGGCTCTACACCAGTCACCTCGATCGGAGGTTCAATCAGTCCCGACTTCAATGACATCCCACCTGCTTTGCACTCCTACTTTGCTTCTTTGACTATGAAGGTTGAGAAGCTTGAAGAACATAACCGAACCTTGGCGAACCACAACCAAGAGTTGAAAGACCATTTCGTAGAGGAGCTCGGTAAAAGGGGACACAAAGTTATTTTGATGGGGAATGAGGTTATTGATGTTGAAGATGAAACGGTCGACGCCCCTAACCCTGCCAACACTAATGCACCTACTTTCCCTCTGCCTAATTATACTCATACACCTCTGCCTAGCTACAAAAATGTCCCACCTCCAGTTATGTATGGAAGCTCTAATAAGGCCAAAGGACCCTATCAGCCTTCTACAGACATACTCAACAACCATCTTTCTAGGCTACCTCCTGCTACTTTACCCTTTGCTTATTCTGGACACCATATTCCAACCTATTCTACCGCCCCTACCACAATTCAAACCCCAGCCATCCAGAGCTCCAATGTTGCTGCAGACCCAACCGTATTAGCCTTGATCGAGCAAGTGAAGGCGTTGACTGAACAAATGGGAAAACAAGGTGTGTCCCCTATCAAAATGCTCAACCCGAACAAGGTTGCACCTCTGCCTTAAGACTTCAAGATGCCTAAGATGGCCATGTTCGGAGGAGGTACTTGCCCGAAAACTCATCTAGACAGCTACACATTGGCAATGAGGGCCAAGGACTGCACGCCAGAGCAGATGGCTAGGATGTTTCATAGCATGTTGGAGGGGGCTGCCCTTCGTTGGTTTTTGAAGTTGAGTGAGGAAGAAAGAGATACTTGGGACAAGATTAGCAGGGTGTTCTCAGAGAAATATCAAGCCAATATGGACTGGCAAGTCAACCGAGCAGATTTGGAGCACACCCTTCAAAAGAGTGGGGAGTCAATCTATGATTTCTATAAATGCTGGAACGATAAGTTGAGTGAGATTCAATACCTGCCTAAAGAGAATGAGCAGAAGCAGATTTTCTACAAATTTTTGTTGCCCAGGCATAAATTGGCAGTCGGTAATGGTTATTTCCCTAATCTTAGGGAAATGGTGGATTCAGGCGTGCGATACGCAAGTGGCATCATTGGGATAACTCCACCAAAAGATACTGGGGCTAGTAACAATTCATTTCGCTACAGAGCTCCCGCCAACACTGCAGCAAAGAAAGAGTCAGTGGGTCAAGTGAATTATGTGCAAGAGGGAGTTGTTGTGGATATTCAAGTTGTGATGAGAGGAAATGGCAATGTTCACCGTGATAGGGAAGTGTTTGATGACTTTGGGATGCCAATGGGCAATGTATTTGAAGTGCTAGCAAAGAGGGGCTTGGTCAAGCCACTTGAGAACTATGAGCCGATAAATAAAAGGGAAAACTTAGATGCTTCTAAGTATTGTAGCTACCACAAGTACAAAGGCCACACTACTGACCACTGTATTCAGTTCAAGCGATTGGTGCAAGATTTGATTCGACAAGGAAAGGTGGAAAAGCCGAAATCTCCAAATGTTGTGGGGAACCCCCTTCCTAATAATGGGGTCCACATGGTAGAAGGAAATTACATCAGTATGGTGGAAATAGAAGATGCTTTTGAGAAGTTGGGTTTGTCAATGGATAAGGTATTCACGGCTCTTGTCAGAAAGGGAGCGCTTGTTCCACTAGAGGGGTACGTTCCGAAGGCCACTGCAGATTTATCCAAATACACTAGTTTTGCTTTGAAGAGGGCTGTGCAGAAGCTCATTATAGAAGGGAAGTTAGAGAATCCACAGAAAGTAGTTGGTAATGATGTTGCTTTAGTAGAAGAAGACCTCACTGATCCGATCAAATTTGTTGTGACGGACAGTGAGGCACTTGAGTCAGTCTGTACTCCAAATTTAATTAGTAAAGAGTTTTCTTGCTACATGCATTAAGCAATGTCAACTCAGGAGAGAGTTCTAAACCTCTGTCTTTTGCCGAGATTCAAGCGGAAGTGTCCGATATGGAAAGAAATGGAGTTAATTTACTTACGAGATCCGGGAAGATGTACCAATCAGATGATAAAGGCACGAAGAAGGTCTTTGGTCCAAAAATTGAAGTAGTAAATCTCGAGAAAGAGGACCCTATTCTCACTCAACTAAAGCAAACCCAAGCCATTATATCCCTATGGTCCTTGCTCACATCCTCATATGCCCACAGAATGATGTTAGAGCAGAATCTAGCTGCAACTCTAGTACCATCTGATACGAAGCCGGAGGATGTAACACAGATGATCGGCAATATACACTTTGGAAACATCATCACATTTTCGGAGTTGGACATGCCAGAATTTGGGTCAGATCACAACGAACCGCTGCATATTACTATTGAGGTCAACGGGAAGAAACTGCCACATATTTTCATCAATAATGGTTCTGCGGTGAATATATTACCCTCCATGATGATGGATGTCCTCGATATAAGCCCTACAGATTTGAAACCTTTGATGCATTCTGTCAGAGGATATGACTCTACTAGTCGGTCGGTGTTGGGCATAGTCAGTCTGCCTCTTACTTGAGGAATCACCACCATGATTGCCGATTTCCAAGTCATAGACATACCTTCCACTTTCACCATGTTACTGGGTCGACCATGGCTACATCAAATGAACGGAGTCCCTTCCTCACTACATCAGTGTGTGAAGTTTAAGTCAGGCGACCAAGTAACGATTATCTACAGTGATTTGGTTACATCTCAAGGGTCAAGCGCTGAGGGAGTGTTGGTTCTACAAATTCAGCATGAGGAAGGCAGTTCGATGTTCAGTGGTTTCCAGTTAGTAGCACAGGCACAGATTTGCGCAGTAGACCTCATGAGAACGTCGAACAAAGTGCAGCCAGTTGTCAGAATGATGAGGAATATGGGATTTGTACCAGGATTGGGGCTTAGTAAGAATTTCCAAGGACCTACGAGGGAGGTGGAAGCTATTGATCACTGTGGCCAACATGGTTTAGGCTATGTCCTTACCCCTGAGGATAAGGCTGAAATGAAGAGAATTGAGTATCTCAAGAGAGTGAAGCTGCCTTACAAGAAGCCAGACTTGAGACCATACCGCCTATCCCTTAATAGTTATTTTGTCAAGGAAGGCGAGGAGTTTTCTTGCATGGAGTTCAATGAACCTTGGTTTGATCACACGGGTAAACTGCAGAAGGGTTTTGAGATCTTCAGGGATACAGAGTTCGACAGATCAAAGCTAAAGACAGTTCTTATGGATCTGCATCAGAAAAGAGGCAAGGTTGTCATGGTTCAGAGCCGGTATACCATCAAGATTGGGGACAAGTTGACAGATCAGTTCGAACAGGTGTCTCTGGATGAGCCGTTGGTCGGGAACACTGCAGCTCCAGAAGTATCAGAGGAATGGGATGGACAGACCCTGCTACAGCACTTGGGCAATCTGAATGCAGAGGATGATGTAGTTGCAGTCATTGAAGCGGAGCAGACAGACAACATTGATCCAAGGACGTTGGTGACACCTATGACTGGGAAGCTGAAAAATTGGTGCATACTTGGTGGACCCATAGCAACAAAGAAGTACATGGTTGAAGAGCTAGGACTGATTCCCCCTCCTGTTGAGTCTCCTGTTAGTTCCCCCAGGTCCTCTGTTTCTTCCGAGTCGTCCTTTTCGTCTAATTCAGATGTATTTTCCTTTGAATTTGAGTCTTCTTCTAAGTCTGATGACCTCACGTCAGAGGACTTTGACTTGGTCGCAAACGTTGTATTCCCTTTTGCAATGAATGAAAAGCTAGATCTTTCCGAGTATCCCCTCATAGCCAGTCTTTTAAATGATAAATTAACTAAAAACACTCAACTTAATCACATTAATTTAGTTAGTAATGATTCATTAGAAAAAGCAGACACACTAAACAACGAATACATTAAAGAAATTTCTGAGCAAGTTATTAATCAAAAGGAAGGTCGAGCCCAAGCTGCCGATGAGGTGTTGGCATGTGTTAATTTGGGAACGGAAGAGGATCCAAGAGAGACGCAAATCGGAAGTTTCTTCGAAGGCACAGAAAGGGAAGCCTTGATCGAGCTGCTCAAAGAATACTCGGATGTGTTCGCATGGTCGTATAAGGATATGACGGGGCTGGATAACTCAATAGTGGAGCACAGGATACCACTAACACCAGAAGCCAAGCCTGTCAAACAAAAGTTACGCCGCATCAAGCCAGAATGGTCTCTGCAGGTCAAAGAAGAGATAGAGAAGCTCCTCCGGGTGGGTTTCATCAGAGTCATCGAATATCCGACATGGTTATCCAACATTGTGACGGTCAGAAAGTCGAACGGCAAGGTCAGAGTTTGTGTTGACTTTAGAGATCTCAACAAAGCTAGCCCCAAGGATGACTTCCCGCTACCCAACATCGACATGTTAGTAGATGCCACTGCTAATTACGAGGTCAAGTCCTTTGTAGATGGTTTTGCGGGTTATAATCAGATCAAGATGGCCGAGGCAGACCAAGAGAAGATGGCTTTCACTACGCCATGGGGAACGTATTGTTACACGGTAATGCATTTGGGTTGAAGAATGTAGGGGCTACGTATCAGAGAGCGGTTACAGCACTATTTCACGACATGATTCATAAGGAGATTGAAGTATATGTCGACGATATGATCATTCATTCTAAGGGGTCAGACGGCCAGCACTTTATAGATTTGAGGAAGTTCTTTGACAGGCTGTGCGAGCACTCCATGCGTTTAAATCCGGCCAAGTGTACATTCGGAGTTGTTCGAGGAAAGGTTCTGGGTTACATGGTCACAGAACGCGGGATAGAGGCAGACCCAAGGAAGATTCAAGCGATCATGGAAATGAGGCCGCCACGTACAGAAAAGGAAGTTAAAGGATTCATGGGACGGTTACAATATATCAGCCGCTTCATTAATCAATTGACTACTATTTGCGAGCCAATTTTCAGACTGATGAAGAGGACTACGAGTTTAGATTGGGACTGGAAGTGTCAGGATGCCTTCGAAGAAATCAAGAAATATTTGGTTAATCCCCCTATCCTTCGCCCCCCACATTCGGAGAAACCATTGCTATTGTACCTAACAGTGACAGATACAGCCGTTGGGGCTATGCTGGCACAGGAAGCCAAGGATTCTCGGGTGGAGAACGCTATTTATTTCGTTAGCCGAAAGTTGCAGGGGAGTGAGCTAAACTACTCAGCATTGGAAAATTCTTGCACCGGGCTAGTCTGGGTGGTTAATAAGCTCAAGCATTACTTGTTGGCACATCCGATTCTACTAGTGTCAAAGATGGATCCGATTAAATATTTGTTCGACAAGCCGTCTCTGTCCATGAGGCTAGCCAAGTGGTCAGTATTTCTTGGGGAATTCGACATCTCCTATGTAACAAGAAAAGCAGTTAAAGGGCGAGCCATGGCAGATCATTTAGCAGAATTTCCTAGTACAGAAGAGTAAGGGCTCGAACCGGAGTTTCCAGACGAGGGGATTTTTAGCCTAGACACAGAAGAGAGATGGAAACTATTCTTTGATGGGGCTGCAAACAAGAGAGGCAACGGAGTGGGAATCCTTTTGATTGATCCCAAAGATGAACACACCCCCATCGCCATCAAGCTGAATTTCACAACCACCAACAACGCAGCCGAATATGAGGCATGCATAGCTGGTTTAGAAGCAGCCTTAGAGCGTAATGTGAAAGAGTTGGAGGTATATGGAGACTCAGCTTTAATCATCAATCAGACATCCAAGAAGTGGAAGACAGTTGATCCTTACCTGCAATGCACTGTACTTACATGGACGAGCTAGTCAGACAATTCAGAGAAGTGACATTTCACTACCTACCAAGAGACAGAAATAGGTTCGCTGACGCTTTAGCTACTCTAGCTTCGTTAGTCGAAATCCCTCACGGAATGTCTGTAAAACCATTCAGAGTTGGTCGGAGGGAGAACCCCGCTTACTGTTGCGAAGCCTACTGCTGTGAGATTCAAGCTGACACCGAGAAAAGTAAAGATCAATGGTACACACAGATTTATGAGTATCTCAAGAAGGGTGACGTATCTTTCCTAGGAGACGTAAAAGCCAAAAGCTTGCAGGCGTTGAAACGTTTGGCCGGACAGTTTGTTCTACTAGATGACACCTTATACAAAAGGCATTACGATGGTCTCCTATTACTATGTGTAGATGCAAAATGGGCAAAAGCGATCATGGAAGAGGTACACGATGGTTTATACATCCCACACATGAATGCCAGAATGTTGAGGCAGAAAATCACACGGTTGGGTTATTATTGGATCACTATGGAAGCAGACTGCATCCAGTATGTACGGAAATGTCCCAAATGCCAAATGTGTTCCAATTTGAATCATGTACCCCCTCACGAGTTGTATAGCATGGTAACCCCTTGGCCATTTGTGACATGGGGGATTGATGTGATTGGCAAGGTTACACCATTGGGAAGCAATGGGCATGGTTTTGTACTAGTAGCTGTCGATTACTTCACAAAGTGGATCGAGGCAAAATATTACAAAGTGTTGACTTCTAAGAAGGTGGCACAGTTCATTAAGGAGGATATCATATACAGATATGGGGTACCGAACGAAATCATCTCAGACAATGGGTCTCACTTTGACGGAGACTGTGATAGATTACTGGCAGAATTCAAAATTACCAGGCACATGGGTCTCACATTGACGGAGACCGTGATAGATTACTGGCAGAATTCAAAATTACCAGGCACAAGTTCTCCCCTTATAGACCGCAGACCAGCGGAGCAGTCGAAGCAGCTAATAAGACGATCAAGCAAATAATCAGAAAAATGGCAATCTGAGGTAGGGACTGGCCCGAGAAATTACCATTGGCACTTTGGGGGTATAGAACTTCTGTCCGTACTGCTACAGGTGAAACTCCTTACGCTCTGACATATGGGATGGAGGCAGTACTCCCGGTTGAACTGGAAATCCCGTCTTTGAGGATCCTACTAGAAAATCAAGTAGCAGAAGTTGAATGGCTCCGCAATCGATACGACCAGTTGGCCACACATGACGAGCGTAGACTCAAAGCCATGGAACACATTCGAGCCTATCAAAGGCAGACAGCAAGAGCTTTCAACAAGAAGGTACAACCTTTAGACATAAAGGAAGGAGATTTGGTCTTGAAACAGCGACTTCCCAATAAGTTCAACCCTCTCGAGAAGTGGGCCCCCACCTGGACCGGTCCATATGTGATTAAGAAAATATTTTCGGGTGGAGCAGTTAAAATGGCAGATTTAGATGGCAACGAATTCAAGGAACCCGTCAATCTCAGCAAACTCAGACGCTACTATGATTAAACTTCCCGTCTCTCTTAAAAAAAATTAAAAAAAAAAAGGCAAAAAGAAGCCCGCTAGATTGAAAACCCGCAAAGGGCAGTCTAGCAATAAAAAAAAGGGTGCGTTCAAAAGCTCGCTAGATTGAAAACCCGCAAAGGGCGGTCTAGGCAAAAGTTAGAGCAAACAAAAATAAAATAAAATTTCCCCGCTTCTATCTTCCCTTTCTAAAATTAGTAGTTTGACAGAAATGAACTACGACGACCTGAGCCCCTTAGTTCTCATTGTAAAAGGGGAACGTAGGCAGCCTTAATCAGCGCGGTCCAAAAAATAAATAAACATCCAAATCTGCACTTGAGCAAATAATGAAGTCTATTCTTACTGAAGCAATAAATTTTTTATTCCCACAATCAATGCATGATTACACTTATTTGATGAGTCTAAGCTCGACTATACTAATGACTACATAACTTGCAAAAGAAACTAAAAGGAATTAAAAGGCAAACTAAATCACTAATGTGTCTGCATTGACTGTGGGTGGATACTCAGATATATAGGTCTACTCCTTGGCACTAGGCCCCTCATTTCCGTCCTTCTTCTTGGCAACTCGTCGAGTCGGTTTCTTCTTGACCTCCCTCTTAAAATAAGGCGAATACTTCTTCAATGGGGGAACATCTTCGATCGCCTTACCCTTCAGTTTCCGCTCAGTTTTCTTAGGAGGACGCTCTTCCATTCTGTCTGAAGAAGTCGCCAAAGCTTCTCTATCTCTAAGAAAACGACTCGTAGATATGTTAGGGATCAATCTCCGTCTCAAGTCATGTAAAACCTCCCTCATCGGTCCTAAGTTTTCTTCATACCATGTCAAATAAGCATGTGACAAATAAGTGCTAAGGGTCCGCTGTGCAAGGTAAACTCGTGGCATCCCATGAGAACTCCATAAGCTCGCCATCAGAACAGAAACACCAACGTCCATTGGAAAAACCTTGGCACAATCATCAAGCTCAGTAGTTCCCAAAGTTCGAGGATGGATCTGCTCCATACCATATTGGCGAAGTACCCGCTCTGCATAGTAAAAAGTGGTATCCTCGAAAGCTGGTACGCGGATTAGGCATTGTCCAAGCTGAAGGCTCCGAATAAAAGAAATACCCCAATGCTGTACTCGCCACTGAATCTTGTCTGTATCTATCTCTGCCAAGTACATCTTCCACTCCCGCTCTGATAAGCCAGAAAACTGATCAACCTTCCTTCTACAACCATGGAACCAAGGCCTAACACTTGAAGGAGGAATCTCCAAAACAAAGAGTCTATCCTCAAGCTATGTGGTTAGCAATTTAACACTGCCTCTAGTCATAAGTGGAGCATCCCTAGCCATCTGAGATATGCCATGGAACGTCTCACCTAAAAGAATCGGAATGACACTCCTCCCAGAGCGGGCCTGATTAACCATGTCAAGGCATCCACTGGTAGCTACCCCCACGTAAGGAGAGAATAGGGCCTTGGAAAACAAGCAAAGGGCCAAGCAATCCAAGGCAAAATCCGAGCTAAAATCACTACCATGAGCGAATCTCCCCGGCAAATCACATATATCAATATCCACACCCTCGGCCAAACCTCTGGCCTCAGCCGAAGGGATACGCAGGAATTTGGCTACTCTTATCACCAACGGGACTCGATCTTGAGGGACTGCTATCCGGCTGACATCATCTCCTCCGCAGAGAGCAAGGAAATCTTCGTAAGTTGGTGTGATCTCATTATAAGAAAAGTTAAAGACATGGTTGGATTCATCCCAGAAGGCAGCTGCTGCATGTAAAAGATTCCAATTGGGATGCATGGGCAAAAGGGACCAAACACACTTTACCCCGAAACGTTTGTCAAAAGCATGACGAACGGAGCGAGGAATTTTGGACACCCAAACAGCTAAATCATTCTCAAAAAGGATTTGTTTCTCCATCAAGACAGAAGGGTGAGAATTCATGATTGAAAACTACTGTTTACGGCCGAGAGAGAGCTGTTGCACCGTCGGGGGTCGATGAAAATTTATAGGTTTTGGTTGTTGAAGTCCGTACAAGAAAAGGATTGTGAAAAGGCGGTGTCAATAAAGAAAGGGCCGATCGAAACTTTCCAAGAAGACTTTTGATCGACCAGCACCTCTCATAAAATGACCGATCGACCCTATCCCAAAAGTGCCGATCGACTCTTATATGGATAAGGTCGATCGACACTTTATTTGAAAGATAGTGCCGATCGACCCTTCTGACTTCACCAGGCCCGGCATAACTCCAAGTGTTCAAGGATTCTAAAGGCTTCGCGTTTTGTTACAATCTTATATTCATTGCAGTGTACAAAAATAGAAAACGCCCATAAATAGAAAATACTAAATTTCAAATTAACTCCCTAAATCTATACATAAAATGTTTGCATCATACTAACGAGTCAGCATAAAAATAGAGTCTGCATACAGTCTTTTCTCTTACAGGAGTTACAAAAAGTCTACAAAATGAAAGTCCTAATGGCCCCGACGAGAGATCGATCTGCGACCACGAGTGAATCTGGAGGCTGAACTACCCTCATCTGGAGATCGCTGTCTGCGCTGAACTGGACTCGCATCTACCGACCTCCGAGACTGACAAGAAAGTCTCTGCATGGCGCTCTTCAACAGATGGCTCAATATGTTGGTCTGTCGGACAGCTCGCACATAAGAGTCACGGGTAACCTACAAAATCAGACACAAGGGTTACAGCATAGCTGAAGCATAAAATTTGGTACATAAAGATAGGGGAAAGAGTAAAAGGTATACCCCGCTGGCACCGTTTGGGAGAATCTGAGCAGCCTCAACCTCATCAGCCTCTGTAGGCGTTAATCCTATCCTCACCTGTTGGTCACCTATCGGCACAAACAAGTGGTCAGGAAATGGGGGCATGTCCACAATCTCAGGATGCCCGACACCTATCGGCTCAGGAATATCTAAGCCTTGATCCCCTATACCGGCATCCTCACCAGCCTGCCTCACCACCTGTGGGGACCTCAGAAAGTGCTCCACGAAAGTCGGGTAATCCATGTCAGCCCGGAACTCAGAAGCGGGAACCCCATTCAGATAATCCTCCCTCCTCGCCAAGCGGTTGGGATACCACATGTTCCTAGGAGGGTGTTGTGGCGCATAAAGCGGAGCCCAGGCATAATGCTGCCTAGTCACCCGATCCCCCAGATACATCTCATCAGCAGACAAGCCGACCAACAACCGACGGGAAGCAGTAACATCCCGGACATCATCAACCGCCTCTGTAACCATGGGAGTCCAAGGATAAAGCAGAAATTCATTCCTCCAGGGACCACCAAAGACAGCCCTCAACTCAGATTCACGGACTGTCTTTTGGACCCCCTCATTCCTGTTCTCCTTCCTCCAAGAGCACAAAACAGGCACATCTCGGGTCTGATCACGCAGAACAAACGGTGCAACATTGAAGACCTCATAGACCCACGCCTGCAAAAGACACAGAAGGCAGATGTTCGTAAGGATAGAAGGACTGGCAATAAGTAAGAAGATAGTAAAAAAAAGGGTGAAGACCGATATACCTCCAGAACGAGTTAAAACGCATCAAAAGAAGAGGTATTGGTCCTCAAAACGGTGTCCAGAGCCCGATATAGTTCAGCCAAGTCGGCTTCCCCCCATGAGATATCGCGTACCAATTCCAAATCCGCCAATGCACCCAACAAGGAAAATCGGCATACTGGGCTCGAGTTGGGAAAAAGGGTCACTGAAAAGCCATACCAAAGAAATCCCCGGACGAGTGCGTTAAGCCCATACAGGCCAAATGTGTACTGATTAATGGCAGCTCTAACAAGCTTGTACAGCTTTCCAGCATCAATACCGAAAGTCCTGCTAGAACCCAAACTAGCACCAAACAGTTGGGTCTGACGAGCCGAGTCAGCATGAAGGGTCTCATCATATGGAAGCTCTATATCAGTAAACCTCAATCCAGTAAGAGCAGCAAAATCTGTAGGAGTAACTGTGGTCTCACCCCAACTCAGGTGAAAGGTGTGTGTTGTGTCCCACCAGAATTCTCGACACACCTTCACAACAGCCGTACACCGTCTGGTCTGGCCCATCCGTAGTACCATATCAAAAAAGGGAGCCAGACCCATTCTCTCTATCCGCTCACGAGGACTACCCTCACCAGCCGACAGAGATGCCCATAATTCACCTACTGCCTTAAGGGAGCTACACCCTTTCATCTTCTTCCCCTACAGGTAAACACAGCACAGGTATGTTACATTACTCGCATATAAATAATAACATTTGGTATGTGCATGTATTATTTTGTTGCTCAATCAAAACCTCTCGTACCTTTATCCCAACACGGGAACGAAGACCCGTGGAACCGTGATATTCCTGGCCCGCGTAAAAATCAGACAGGTTTCGCAATGGGAAATGTAACCTCGAAGAACGGTAGTTGCGAGAAGCCCATCCTCTCCTCGCATCCGGGTCCCCACCAACATCACTCCTATCACTCTCCCCGATATCGTGGTCACCACCCTCATCAGCATCGCTACCACCTTGACCGCCGCCACTACCACCTTGACCGTTGCCACTGCCGCCAATGTTGCCACCATTGCCGCCACCACTACCGCCAATGCTTCCATACCCACTACCAAAACCACCAAAATCTCTGCTGCCACCAGCACCACGGCCACTAACGCCTCCACCACTGCCACTGCCGCCAGCATAGCCAAGAAAGCCACCACCAATATCACCGGTGTACGAACCCAAAGACTGGTCATCTGGGCGATTAAGCAAAGATTCCAATTCGGCGGCCCAATCAGGAGTAGCCATAGCAAATCTTTTACAAAATTAACACAAAAATCACTCAAATCACTCAAGATTTTCAGGACAAAATCTTCCAAAATTCTTAGGCTGGGCGAAGAGAAGAATGGAGGAAGAGGAAGAAGAAGAAGGCCGACGTAGAGTCAGAAAAGTCTGATTGAGGAAAGAGCTGATCGACCCTTATTATAAAGGGCCGATCAAACCTTATTTTGGTTTACTTCTCGATTAGCAACGAACGGCCAAGATCTCATCTCAGCCATACCGATCCTCATCAAAATTTCCTAGCCAATCAGGAGAAAGGGTCGAATGACCCTTCCCTCTCCCCACCTCGATAACAGCTTCTCGGTCAAAACCCTTGACCAGACAGGAAAAAGGCTGATCGACCCTTTCCATAATATCTTTTTATTAATTTCCCTTTTCTCTTACCTATCATATATCTTTTTATTAATTTCCGGGTGACTCCCACATAGTCACACTCTCATAATTTCCGGGTGACTCCCACATAGTCACTATATCTCATAATCTTAGGGTGACTCCCACATAATTACACCATAACTCTCACGCAGTCACATCTTCACATTCTAGGATGACTCCCATGCAGTCACGTATCCTTGGGTGATTCCCACACAATCACATCTTTTTGAACTACGATTTGGCTTGATTCCTCTTGGGATACGTAGGTAGCCCGACAAGGGTTCAGCCGCTCGACCTACCTGGTCACCTTTCATTTGCGACTCAGCCCGAGTTCAAACATCAAATCCGCAAACTCATCATTCCACCCCTGAAATCATTTTTTTCCAGGACGGATCCTATCTTATTTTGAACTACGATTTGGCTTGATTCCTCTTGGGATACGTAGGTAGCCCGACAAGGGTTCAGCCGCTCGACCTACCTGGTCACCTTTTCATTTGCGACTCAGCCCGAGTTCAAACATCAAATCCGCAAGCTCATCATTCCACCCCTGAAATCCCTTTTTTCAGGACGGATCCTATCTTAATCGTCGACCCCACTTGTCTTACAAGAAGCGTCGCCGAGGGGCTACTGTTAGTACCCGGTCCTAAAAAAAGATATTTTAATCTTGTTCCTAAAAGAATTGTTTTGGACTGATTAGGGTTGACAAAACCCTAATTAATCTTTTACATATTTCTCTTTCTCGCGCCGTCAACAGCCGCTAACGTGAAGGCTACGCCTAGTAAAAGGTTCGATCGACCCTTCTCGTAAAGGTTCGATCGACCATTCTTTTAAAGGTTCGATTGGCACTTTCATAAAAGGGTCGATCGACCCTTTTCTTCAGTCCATCAGCCGCCAAGGCCCATTTCCCGAGCACTATAAATACGTTCACACTTCTTCACTTTTCAACACACACATTCTCAGCGGAAAATGTCAAGACTAAACTTGAGTTTTCCATTCCACACATCTCCCAATATCGCTCCGAATCTTACTAGATTCGATCTCAAAGCTTTGCCACAATTGGTAAGTCTTTTATTTAATATTCTGTTCTTTACTATTATTATTGCTGCACTAGATAGTTTATTTGCATGCTTAATATGTTCTAATTATGCCTATATGCTAGATTTAGGACTGTTTTAATATATTTAAGTATGCATAGCCGATGATGATCTAAGGTTTCATCCAAGAAACCCGATGGATCTAGGAACTGTTTCTTTCCTTCCTCCTTAGTAACAATCATCCCATGATCAACAATTCCCCAAGGATGAACGTTGATTAGTGTACCTTCCGAGGGCCTAAATCAAAGGTTCTAGGGTGTGATCATCAATTAATTCTTTCTCTCCCCTCCTCCTTATGCATGATCCCGCTTCTTCTATCTATTCCTGTAAACACTGCACACAACCAATACCCCACATGCTAGAAAGACCGATCCATCGGGCAATAGGAGTGATAACGTTTCTTCTTCTGTTGTAACTAGACCCTCGAACCCAATCACATGCTTGGCCTTTTTTTAATGCTTTGGGCTATATCAAAGCGGCGTGGCGACTCTCATAAAATTAAACTAATATTTTTAATATGGTTTAAATCGAGTGTCACTTGATGAATATCCCATTTCGGTCCGACTTTCCATGATTATTTATTTTAAACTTCCGAATGTGTGTTGCATCGGGACGGGGTATTCACAACTGTCTAGACAGTTTGGGACCTTGCAGGAGCCATTAGATGACTGGGAGAACATTCGCACCATGGAGGTGGGACCTTTTGACATGAGAGGTCCAGATAGCTTTTCCTTTTTCTCGAGAGCATGGACATATGCCGCTTTTCCGCCCATGACCATTCTCAAGAACAAGGAAGAGTACCATCTTGACCAGGGCTTACTTAGATTGGTACGAGAGGGAGATGGGGGTGACTAAGATTGTTTTGGGAGAGAGGCGCCAGGCTTTATTGGGTGCCGACAGTGACTCTAGCAGGACTTTGAGGGAGATCGAGGCAAAGGCTAGTCGCCATAACCAGTCGGGCGATCTTATTAGAGACATAGAAGCCCAATATGAGAGTTTATCGGAGGTTTCTCCTCTCACCGAGGCTACGCGGGAGGAGGTAAGAACTCATGCCAGGGTAGAGAAGGCACTTATTGACAAGGGTTTGATGGAGGCTCCAGTGAGGATTCCTGAGATAGGGATGAGGGAGACCGACATCATTGAGAAGAAAAGGAAGAACACTCAACGAGGTCGAGGTAGAGGAAAGAAGAGCAAGGAAGACTCTGTTACTGACAACTGATAGACCTATTCCAAGCATCTACTTATTGTCTTTTGCAAACACATTAGCTGATTAGGTCTTTTATTGTATATTTTAGTCTTTGTAGCAGGTTAGGAAAGTCAAGAGTAGACCATGCTTGAACTCATCATGAAGATTTTAATTTGTAACAACAAGAGATATTATCTTAGAAATTGTTCAAGACACATTTCATGGAAATTCAAATGTCTTATTTATTGTTTAGACCGAACCATTTCTGGCTGCCTATGTTGCCCTTTTACAAGAAAGGCTAAGGGGCTCAGGTCTTCGTAGTTCATTCTGGTGAACTTTTGGGTTTTGTTTTGTTGTTTTTTTTTTAATTATTACTTTTTTGCAATCCTGTTTTCTACCTAGACCGCCCTTTTCAAGGTTTTTAGCCTAGCTGGGTATTACTCTTTTGCACTATTTTTTTTTTGTGCGACCCTGTTTTCTGCCTAGACTGCCCTTTTCAAGGTTTTCAGCCTAGCTGGGTATTACTCTTTTGCACTATCATTTTTCTTCTCTTTTTTTTATATATATGTGGAACCCTGTTTTCTGCCTAGACCGCCCTTTTCAAGGTTTTCAGCCTAGCTAGGTATTATTCTTTTGCACTATCATTTTTCTTCTCTTTTTTTATTTTTATTTTTTTTCTTTTTTTTTTTAATTTTAGACATAGTACCGGTGGAGCTTGTCACTGTTGACCGGGTGAACAAAGGGATTGCCGTCCAGGTCTGCAAGCTTCATTGCTCCTCCCGATAGTATTTTTTGTACTACATACGGGCCGATCCAAACAGGTTTCCACTTTCCCAGGGGGTTCTCTGGTAGGGGGCTTCTCTTTCAATACCAAATCTCCTTCTTTGATGTCTCTGACCTTGACCTTTTTGTCGAATGCCCTAGCCATTCGCCTCTGATAGGCTCGGGTGTGTTCCATGGCCTTTAGTCTCCTTTTATCAAGCAGGGCGAGCTCATCATGCCGGCTGCGCAACCATTCTACTTCGTTGATGCTATTTTCCAGGAGGACTTTTAATGACGGAATTTCCAACTCTACTGGCAGTACCGATTCCATTCCGTAGGTCAGTGCGAAAGGGGTTTCTCCCGTGGCTGTTCTGACAGAATTTATGTAGCCCCAGAGTGCTAGATGTAGCTTTTTGGGCCAGTCACGACCGTGAGTGGCCATCTTTCGGATGATTCTCTCTAGTGTCTTATTTGCAGCTTCTACCGCTCCATTGGTTTGAGGCCTGTACGGGGATGACTTATGGCGAGTGATTTTGAATTCTGACAACAATCTATTGCAGTCTCCTTCAAAGTGCGTCCCATTATTTGAGATGATCTCATTTGGCACCCCGTATCTGCACATGATGTTTTCTTTGACAAACTGGGCCACTTTCTTGGAAGTGAGGACCTTATAAGACTTTGCTTACACCCATTTCGTGAAGTAGTCCACTGCCACTAACACAAACTCATGCCCATTGCTTCCAGCCGGGGCTATCTTCCCTATAACATCAATGCCCCAAGTTTCAAATGGCCACAGCGTCGTCATGCAGTACAGGTCATGAGGCGGGAGATGATTAAGGTTGGCAAACCGCTGGCATTTGTTGCACTCTCGGACATGCTGAACACAGTCTGTTTCCATGGAGATCCAGTAGTAACCCATTCTGAGGATCACTTGCATCAACGCTCTGGCATTCATGTGAGGACCGCAGGGACCATTATGGACTTTGTTCATTAGCTTTCTTGCCTTTTCTTTGGTGACACACAGAAGGAGTGATCCTTGGTATCACCTTTTTTACGGGTCGCCTCCTAGGATGACATAGTAAGAGGCCAGTCGCTTCAAGGCTTGCAAGCTTTTAGCTTTGATGCCTTCCTTCAGCTTACCCACTCCGTCTCTGAAAGCTAACTCCCCATCTTTGAGAAACTGGTAAACTTGATTGTACCAAGGTTCCTTGACAAGCTCAGGTCCCAATTCTATCTCATAACAGAAAGCTGGGGCTTCCCTTCTACCCACTCTGAATAGTTTTACTGCCTTTCCCTCGGGGATCTCTACCAATGAGGCTAGAGTAGCTAAGGCATCTGTAAATCTATTCTTGTCTCTTAACAGGTAGTAGAAGGTCACTTCTCTGAATTACTCCGTCAATTCTTCCATATAGGCATGATACCTCTGGAGGTTAGGATCCATAGTCTTCCATTTGTTAGAGACATGGTTAATGATCAGGGCTGAGTCTCCGTAGACCTCGAGTTCCTTGACATTTGTTTCTAGGGCAGCCTCTAAACCAGCTATACAGGCTTCATACTCTGCAGCATTGTTTGTGACAGAGAAGTTCAACTTGATGGCTATTGGCCTATGCTCATCTTTCGGGTCTACCAACAGCATTCCTATGCCATTTCCCCTTTTGCTAGCAGCTCCGTCAAAGAAGATTTGCCATCAATTCTCAGGCTCAACAACGAAGATCCCTTCATCTGGAAACTGGGGTTCAGGCCCTCGGTCCTCATTGCTAGGGAAATTTGCCAGATGGTCTGATAGTGCTTGGCCCTTGATTGCCTTTCTTGCCACATAGTTGATGTCAAATTCTGCTAGGAAGAATGACCACTTTGCTAGGTGCATCGAAAGGGAAGGCTTGTCGAAGATATACTTTATGGGGTCCATTTTCGAGACCAAATTTACATAATGGGCCTGCATGTAGTGTTTTAGTTTCCTGACTACCCAGACTAGTACTGCAAAAGTCTTTTCACATGCCGAGTAATTGAGCTCACTCCCTTGTAGCTTTCGACTAACAAAGTAAATGGAATTTTCTACCCGAGAATCCTTCTTTTCCTGAGCCAGCATAGCCCCAGCATAGCCCCAGCGTTTTTTAACCCAAAAGGCATCACCGTGTAACAGTACGTAACAGTACGTCCCCCATGGTGTGGTGAAAGCGGTCTTTTCCTGGTCCTCTTCGGCCATCTTGATCTGATTGTGGCCAGCAAAACCATCAACGAAAGACTTGACTTCGTAGTTGGTCATGGCGTCCACCAAAATGTGTATGTTTGGCAATGGGTAATCATCCTTGGGACTGGCTTTGTTTAGATCCTAGAAATCTACAGAGCAACGTACCTTCCCGTTGGCTTTAGTCACAGTCACGATATTCGATAACCAGGTCAGGTATTCAATAACCCTGATGAATCCTACCCGCAGCATCTTTTCAATTTCCTCCTTGACCTGCAGAGACCATTCTGGCTTAATTTTCCTTAGCTTCTGTTTCACAGGCTTGGCATCGGGTGTCAAAGGGATCCTGTGTTCCACGATTGAGCTGTCCGGCCCCGGCATATCCTTGTAAGACTAGGCCAACACATCCACATATTCTCTGAGCAGATCAACAAGTCTGTCCCGTTCAGCCCCTTAAAAGAAGTTCCCGATCTGTGTCTATTTAGGTTCTTCTATAGTACCCAGGTTAACACTCGTCAAAACCTCCTCGACAGATTGGGCCCGATTTTCCTCTTTATCAGTAACCTGCTTAAAGATTTCTTTAATGTATTGTTCATTTAGTGTGTTTGCATCTTGTTCAAATGAATCATTATTAAATGTTGTTAGGTTATTAGTTAATTTATCATTTGTTAAGTTGGCAATAAGGGGATACTCGAAAAGATCTATCATTTCATTTAATGCAAAGGGAAAGATAACATTGGCGACACACTCATAATCTTCAGGCGTGAGGCCTTCGGATGACTCGGAGGACTGAAACTCAAAGACTCCTGACTCTAGAGACTCTTAACCCTACACTATTATTGACAAAGTGTTTGACTGGACTAGACAAGGGGGTACTCTTTACTGTTGCTACCCTGGGGAGAAGCGAATTTGCTGGCGGTCCAATCTTGATGTGCATCCTTCAAACCATCATTTCAGTTGCAGACCTCATACCCACAGTGGAGCTTCAGTTGATTTGATGAGAGTTCCTCTTCGAATTTGATCACATCCGATTGCATCTCTGGTGTAACGAGGCCAGTTACACTCTCGGCATCTGAGAGACAGTTGTCTCTGTCATCGGAGTCTTCTAGTTCATTCACGCTTCTTTCCACATTTTTCCATACTGGTGGTTGGGACTGATCCTCTTGAACAGTAAGAGCCATCACAAACACATTATGTTCACCATGGGTGATGAAGGGTTCAGGGGAGACTTCCACCATCATAGCCTGATTTATGTCGGCCTCATAGTCTTCATAAGTGAGTCTTCCTTCAGTAATCTTGACTATGGTCACTGGCTCGATATCACCAAAAAAAGATCTTGCCTTGATGACATTAATGAAATCAGTCCCTATTATAGGGCCAAATTGCCCTCCCCTGGCTGAGGCATCAATCAGATCTTTCCATTCTCCATGCAATTCAGCGTAAGAAACGTTGAATTCTAGGATGTCTATAATCTTTGGATTCCCGAAACCTACTGCATTTATCTCTCCAAACTCAATCACATTTACCCGATTATTGGTCGGACTGTATTGGGGCCGCGAGGTGGTTCAAGTTTGCCCTCTTCAATCAAACGGGAGATCAGGACCTTCAGATAGGCACACTCATTGGTGGTATACCCATGGTACTTGTGAAAACGACAATGCTTAGATTCGTCCAACCTAACGTTAAGGGTCTTGGGCTTCCAATTCTCCAAAGGCCTAATGAGTCCTTCAGATACCAAACCATCAAATACTTTCTCTAGCGGCATTCCAAAGTCTTCAGCAGTGTAGAAGCGAGGCCTTGGCTTTGTAGTGGTCTGACCTGTACTTTGTCCGATTTTCTCATTCTGGATGTAATTGACTGCATCTACCGTCTCTTTTCCCTTTACGGCGACGACTGGGGTGTTTGAGGCTGGTTCCCTATACCGGTAAGAGTTGCCGGTTCCTGCAACTGGTGCCATGTTGAACGCGTTTTCAAACTTAGTGCCAGCATTTACCATTGCTCGGAGATCGGGATAATAATAATTGCCGATCTGGACCTTTAGCTAAGGCTTCAAACAGGACTGGAAGATTTCCATCTGTTCTTCTTCATTCAACGGAGTCATCATTTCACTAAGCTTCCAATTCCACCTCTTGTAAAATTCATCCACCGGTTCATCTGGGCACTGTAAAGTACTCTAAAAGTCATTTCTATTGGTTTCCCAGTTCAATTTGGCCTTGTACTTTTCCATGAATATCTCCTTGATCTGGTCCCATGTGGCTCGGGCCTCTGGCTTCACATGTAGGAACCACCTAAGAGCTAAGCCCTTTAACGATAGTTGAAAATGATCGGCCATTTGCTGATACGTACAATCCTTGCCCTCATAGCAAGAAGGTAACTTTCAATGTGAGTTCGAGGACAGTCTATGCCGTTGAACTTTTCAATCTCGGGCATCCGAAATTTTGGAGGAAGGGGGACAATTTTGCTGGGATCAGTGATCTGATAAGCCGCTTTCTTAGTGTTCAATTCACCAAACTTCTCTTGCATGGACTTAACTTGCTCCATCAACCAGGCCATGTTGGGGTCAGGTAACAATTTTGGATAGTTCGATTCCGGGGTAGGTTTATCAGACTTGGGTGGCGGTATAGTGGGTGGCACACTGGTAGCTGGTACCACAACTTGGGGATCTTTTGAAGGGAAATAGGTGTAAACTTGACCTGGTCCCGTGTATCCATAAGACAAGCCAGAGGCATAGGGTTGGGTTCATAGCTACCGGGTTATGAGAAGGAGTAAGGGGTCTCATGAAGTCCTGTTGGCAAGGCCGGGGTGGAAGATCTGTTGTTGTAGGGCAAATGTTAAGGAGATCATTGGATTGGTTCTGGGGTTTCGAAATCATCTGGGATGGTCCGTACTGGGGAGGAGGAATGAATCACATCAGATAATGCAGAGACTGAAAGACTGGGGTGGCCGTGGCATTTTTTCTCTGTTGGTAGTGAACAAAGTTGGGTCTTATCTGAGGAGGTAAGAGCGTTGGAACCCGGGTGGCTTGGGATGTTGGAAAGGACTGAAAGGGGTAGTCCTTGGTAAGGGATTATATGTGGATGGAGGAGGGCATTGGTTGAAGGATGGAGGGGCTGAAATCACTATTTTCGGGGTTTCATCTTTCACCATTACCAAAGAAACATTGGCTTCAATCACTATCTGAACCCCAGGACGGCGGAGAGCATCGATGAGCATGGCTTGCTGTTCCTCATGGACCTTATGACTATTTTCCAAGGCTAGGGCTAGCTCTTCCTCCCTAGTCACTGGATTACCCATACCACTGCTGTTTTCTGTCAAGTCTGCCATTCTAAACCTCTGGACTAACGAAACTGATGATTCTGACGAACTATCTGAGCCTGAAATTTCCGCACTGAAAAGCCGTTGACCCGGTATTCTCACCCCCTTCTTTCTCGTTGCGGGAAAGGGATAGGCAAGGTTTAGACTCGGGGGTAGGTGTTTTGGCTGAAGGTTCAAGTAATATGCAATTAAGAATCTTCAAGTTTACTTAAAACAGTATCTTTTATTTATTTCTATTTGGTTGGAAAAGGTTGCCCTTCTTTTTCGTAACTACTCTAGATCCTGGATCAGTGGGTTCCGTCACTACGTCTATAATTTTTTTTTTCACTACATCTATAAGCCCCTCGTTTTCCACCTGTATTTCGACATCCCAGGGTGGACAGCCCCAGGCGAGGGTCCTATATGGCACGCGGATCCCACCGACCAAGAGAGAAGAACGGTCCTAGGGTCTATTGGATCATAGGAATTTTTAATACACGAGCGATGCGGATTATAGTCAATGTCAATGCCGTAAAAGTCAAGTCTTTTAGCCTCAACGAAATTTCAGCAGAGTTTCGCTTTACGCGATAGATGTTTTGACTTCGTCATTGTCCAAGGAAAATAATAGGCATGGGTCGGACGTTAAAAGTCGAATGACATGGTGTCACATTGAGCGTTGTTGCATATTTGTGCAATTCAAAGTCAAAGTCAATGTTGGGGTCAAGATTTTGCCAATTTTTGCCTAACGAAATTTCGGCATGGCTTCACTTGCGTGAGGAATCTTGATTTTCGGCAAGGGCTCGGGTTTGACTCTTACGTACCCCATGCGGATCAAAGTCAAAGTCAATGTCGGGGTCAAGATTTTGCCAATTTTGCCTAACGAAATTTCGGCATGGCTTCACTTGCACGAGGGATCTTGACTTTTGGCATGGGCTCGGGTTTGACTTTTACGGGGGTATATAACGAGGCTGTATGACACGGTCTAGACCAAAAACCAACAAAAAAGTCACGGTTTTAAAAGTGTGACACGGACTAGTGCATTGGTCGACACTGGCTGCCATGGGGAGTTTGGGATGATTCCGTGCGCGCCTAGGAGCGTCGTAACACTGTCCGTGATAGCAGCTGAACAACCATCCCGGGTTGAAGGATGTGCGTGCAAAAGTGTACAGGATATATATAGTGCGCGTAGTGTGCGGTCTCTTAAAAAAAATTATTTTTTGAGTTAAAATAGAGATTTTCATCGTGTGTTTTAAAAGAATGTTTTTTCGGGGACGGGAAAAAGGCAACACATAGGCACGTAAATTTTCTGGAACCTGGCCAGACTTAGGACTGAATAGCCCCAAGCTGCCATGGCTTCCAGATTAACCTCAGAAAAGTGTCCTGGTGGAACTGCGAATGAAGCCGCCCGGCTTAGATCCAGACAGATCAAGCCGTCCGGCTAGATCCAGCAGTTTTCCAGGTTCCAATTTGCTTCATGTCAAGACTGTTTCTCCGGGCATTTTTGGCAACTTTCAGCTTCAGAATGGCCCCTGTTCATTATTCAGAGTATGCACAAACCAAAAAAGAATACAAAGATGCATGAAAAAGAGAAAATCGCACAAGCACAAAAATCGGATTCGGGACGGAAAACTAACCCTCATAAACGTTTCCAATGCTTCTTATGAGAAAAAAAAGTTTGGAAACAATTTACATGTCCCCAGCGAAGTTGCCAAACTGTGAATGTGGGCCCTTTCTCGGCGATTGAACCATTTTTATAGGGTCGCCGTTTCACCTCAGTTTGAAGACACCGGTTTTATTGAAAAACGGAGTCGCCACACCATTTTGATTTCCTCAAAACTTTGAAAAAAAGGATAAGGTTCCGGAGGTTAAGTTACTCCTTGTAAAGAACGTATTGCGTTCACCCAAGGAGCCTTGCAAAAGCAAGTCTTCCTAGTTCTGAAGTTTGTGCTTGTTTGTGCGCTCGTGTGTGTGTGTGTGTTTTGAAAAGAGGAGGGAATGTGCCAAGTTTATCTGTCGAACATATAAACCATATAAGTAGGTTATAGCTCGGGATTCCTTGGATTTGATGTTTTTGAAATTTTGATCCCGTGCTCATTTTGGACTTGTGATAATCATTACGGGAACTTTCTACCCTCCTGTTGGATTAATCAACCATGGTAGGCGTAAGAGCCTTGGCATGTCTTAAACCAACATTCTTTGGGGACTTGGTCACATGTGATCGAGAGAGGGACACCTTTTTAAGTCCAAGAATGAGACTCTTTAGAAAAGGAGGAGTCTTTACCCATCAATCCTACATCTTGAGACGATAAAGATTCATAGGGGCATTTATGTTCGTCTCAAGTGATTATCGGAGATGTCGGGACTAAGATCCATCCGCTTCTAAAGGGACTACGATTATGACATTTTAATGGTGGAAACGATGTAAAGATAAAGTCTTTACACCGATCCACACCACGGAATGCTCCAAGAACCAAGGAGACTAGGGGAAGGGGTATAAAGATTGGATCTTTATACTCATCCTATGTCTTTCATGCCTTAAAAGGCTACTAGACAATCCTCGGAGAGAGATCCATCCTTAAGGGACATGGGGGAAATGATATTTAAAGTAAATAACGCAATGAACATTATTAAACTAGAGACATGAAGTAAAAAGGATGATCTTTATGGCATTTCCTATGTCCTTTAAGACCTTATAAGGTGGACAATCCTGAGAAATCTAGATCATGGGAGGGGGATGACATAATGGAAATAAAGATTGCATTTTTATGTAGAAATAAAGGGACATCACATCATCATGTGGTGGATCTTCCCTAGAACAAGCCACTTGTGGACCCTTGTTCATCCTTGGGAGAGGATCCCCAATGAGTCCTTTGTGTAGGGGAAAGGGGGATATGATGATTTACATTGCAAAGGTAGGAACTTTAGAGCTATAAATCAATATAAATTGCAAATAATGGAAATATAAATGACAAACAATAAGTAAAGCAATATAATGAGAGTATATCAAGGGAAAAGGAAGGAGAGATTACCAATGGTGGTTCTCTCTATCTCCCAAGGGAATTTTCCTATTTAGGAATAGATTAGGAAGGGATTTATGGAGGAGGGAGGTGGTTTTTTGAGTGTTTTAGTTTCTGGAAATTCGTGGTATGAATTTGGCAGAGTAATAGTGCTTGAAAGTTGTTTTTAAAATGGGTAGAGGAGGCTGAAATTGCCCGAATTTCCGCGCGGCGGCGAAAAGGCGGTTGTCTTTCGCGGGGGGTTGGTGTCTGAGACCTCGCTTTTCGGGAAGGAAGAGGAGTCACCACGCGGTTTTTGTATTTTGAGCCCAAATGTTGAAAAACGGCTATTAGTTGAAAATGGTGTCATTTTTATTGGTAGCAAAAACTTAGGAAAAGGCTTTGAAAATGGGGGGTCATTTTTATTGGTAGCAAAAATGAGTAAAAAGCTTTTTTAGTACCAGAGATTGTTAGGTTCGGAGGTCACGTTACGTTTCGGGAAGAGTATGTTGAGATCACCCGAAACACCTCGTATGACGAGTCTTTCTACCTTTCTCGAAATCGTGTGCATGTGTGTGTGTGTGTTTTTGAAATGGGGGCTTGAATGACAAGCTTAATCTTGGTTTGAATGTCAAACGTTGATTATGGTTCTGTTTGAAAAGGCGAGCGTTTGAATGACAAACGTCGGTTTTGGAAGTTTTAGGAAAAGTGGCACGAGTGCTGATTTTAACAGTTTAACTTAAGTGTCAAATGTTGACTTTTAAGAAAAGAGCGTTTGAATGTCAAACGTCGGCTTTGAGTTTGAAGATGATCGTTTGGATGCCAAACATGATTTCGCGCGTTTTGAAAGAGAGTTCGAATGTCGAACTCCGGTTTTGAACCGGGTGTGTCATTGTTAACGATTTTACGGGAAAAACGTATTAAATGATTTTGAGTGTCAAATGGTGGATTTTAAGTTTGAAGATGAGCGTTTGGATGCCAAACGTCATTTCGCGCGTTTTGAAAGAGAGTTCAAAGGTCGAACTCCAATTTTGAACCGGGCATTACATTGTTAGCATTTTTATGGGAAAAAGGCATTAAATGATATGCGATCGACGAATCGGGTTGCGACTCGGACTTTTGAAAAGTAAATACTATCACGATCCAAACGGCTTGAACTTGTAAATGACAGTATTTATAGTGCGGTATCGACGGAATCAAACGATTCGAAATTGTAAAGTGCGATTGACGAGCCAAACAGCTCGGAATTGTAAAGTTGCGTGAAAGTAAATGACGTTCGACGGATCAAACGGTCCGGAATTTGTAAATGACATGGAAAGTAAATGATGATCGACGGATCAAACGATCCGGAATTGTAAATGACATAAAAAGTAACGGAATGGGGCCGGAACTCCGTTTTAACCTGAGATTACTTCTCTTACGGGAAGAGAAGAGGATCAGGGACTAAAACATATCGGACCCCGTTTAGATGATGACGTCTACATTCCAACAACGTCTTCCGAAACGGTTGTAGCGACTAGCGCGTAAACCGAGATGGAACGAGAGTTTTAAAGAGAGAGGGAGATACCTATGGCTAGGGTCGGCTACTTTGACTCGGTGGGCGTATACGGGATATGAAAAGGTGTTTGGAACGGTGTTTCGAGGTGGCGGGGGTCGTATTTGGTCGAAATACGGAGTTTTCATGCAAAACGAGGTAAAACCGGGGCTCGGGAGGAGTGAGACCAGTTTAGGCCGTGGGTTTTTGGGTGAAAGGGAGTAAAATTTGTTGTTCTAAATGGCTTTGACAGCCTCTGTATTTATAGGTGAAATTTCATGAAGAGTCCGGACGGACTGAGGCTGAAATCCAGGGGGTTTTGTGAAACTTTGGAAATTGGAGGGACTTGCTGGCAATTCTGGATTTTTTTCAAATGAGTCCGGCCGGACTGAGACTGTATACCAGGGGTATTTTTGTCTTTTCACTCTGAATTTGATTGAAGAGTGACTAGGGAGCTGTGACATGCACGCCACGTGTCCTATGACTTACCAGGCTCGTGGGAATTCACGCCATTATCCCCGATTTTGTCCCTTTTTAAAATAACTGTCCGGAAAATGTCCGAAATGCCCCTGGAAAGTGCCAGAAATTGCGTTTTTCAGGAAAAGCCATACTTTTACGTGCGACGACGTGTGTTGAGTACGTTTCGATGTTGGGATGCTCGGGGCAGTCCCGGGATGTCTCGTTGGCTTGAGAACGGGGAGATTAACGGGTTTCGGTTAACCTGGAGCGGGCCAACGGATTTCGGTTAACTTCTAACGGATTTTGGCGATCCAAATTTGGGTACTTACAGTTAGCCCCTCAGCGACGTCACTTCCGAAGGAGGTGGGGTCGTTGAAAAAAGATAAGGATCCAAATCGGGGGATGCCTTACTTTAAAAGAGACTTGGGCGGTCAGCTGGCTGGACCCTTAGCGAAAGGATTCCTACGTATCCCGAGCGGGAATCAAGTCGATCGTAGTTCGTAGGTGCTAGGAGTCGCGCGTGGGGACCTTGACCTGAGTGAGACTGTTGGGAGGCGTCTAAACCTGAATGAGACCATCGCGAGGTACTTGTACCTGAATGGAGACTATTTTGAGGCGTCTGAACCTGGGATTTCCGAAACCTTCGAGGGCGTGTGGCGCCTCAGACCGGAGTGGCTGGAACTTACGAGGGCGTGTGGCGCCTCAGATCGGAGTTACTAAAACATACGAGGGCGTGTGGCACCTCAGACCGGAGTTGCTGAAACATACGAGGACATGTGGCGCCTCAGACCGGAGTTGCTAAAACATATGAGGGCGTGTGGCGCCTCAGACCGGAGTTGCTGAAACATACGAGGGTGTGTGGTGCCTCAGACCGGAGTTGAGAAACATACGAGGGCGTGTGGCGCCTCAGACCGGAGTTGCTGAAACATACGAGGGCGTGTGGCGCCTCAGACTAGAGTTGCGAGGATGCATTTGTCCTTAGATGAAGGCGTTCGTGCCTTGGGTGCTGGGCTTACGATGACTGCCAGGTTTACCTGCTGGGGATAGGGTGGCAATGATAGGTATGGTTGCGTTAAACTGGCATTATTAACAACACGGGAGGATTGACTTTCTAACAACGGGGTCAGGAACGGGATGCGGTCTCGGGAGAGACTGACACATTACTGGGGAAAAGCGTCCAGGGTTTTGACGGGGTCAGTTAGGAACTGAGGGGGTTGATTGACGTTTCTTCTTAGGCGGATGGCCTTCGGATCCTGCTGGGGAGGAATGTTCGGGCTTACGGTAATGGCCGAAGAGGGATTGTTGTGCGGGCTTACCCTGATGACCGCTGAGGTGGGACGATCGGGCTTACGACTGGCGGCCGGAGAAATGAACGATGGTGAAAACCAATAGAAATTTTGACGTCGGGAGACGGAATTGTAACATGAACGTCCGGAGACAGGATTGAGCGTTTGAATGTCAAACGTCGGTTTGGGGCGGGAATGAGCGTTTGAATGTCAAACGTCAACTGGAGATGTAAATGAGCATTTGAATGTCAAACGTCAACCTGAGACAGATGTGAGCGTTTGAATGTCAAACGTCAACCTGAGACGGATGTGAGCGTTTGAATTCCAAACGTCGACTTGAGATTTAACGTCTGGAGACGAACGTTAGTGAAAACTAACTGGGAATTTAACGCCTAGAGACGGGCGTTAGTGAAAACTAACTGGGAATTTAACGTCTGGAGACGAGCGTTAGTGAAAACTAACTGGGAATTTAACGTCTGGAGACGGGCGTTAGTGAAAACTAACTGGGTATTTAATGTCTGGAGACGGGCGTTAGTGAAAACTAACTGGGAATTTAACGTCTGGAGACGCGCGTTAGTGAAAACTAACTGGGAATTTAACGTCTGGAGACGGGCGTTAGTGAAAACTAACTGGGAATTTAACGTCTGGAGACGGGCGTTAGTGAAAACTAACTGGGAATTTACCTCGGGGGAGGGGTGTTAGAAATGTCTAACTTGGGGGAAATTTTACACTTTTGGGGACCAAAAGGGGTAAAATTGAAACTGCGAAAAGTTGAGGGGCTAAATTGGCAAGGAATCTTTCTGCTGCAGAAAGAGTCCGGCCGGACTGAACCTGAAGTTGACCAGGTTGTTATCAGCATCGAGGCAGAGGCAAAATTGTTCATTTTCTTCCATTTATTCCGACGAGAAGGAGAGAAAAGAGAGAAGAAAACTCTTCCCAAATTGTGAGGTTTGCTCAAATTTGCAAGGGAAAATCAACATGGAGGGTGATTTGGGACCAATGGCTCGTCATGGAAGGACCGATAACGAAAGAACGCGGTTGGTTCGGACCATTCGAACTACCACTCTTCCATTGAATCTGGCGGAGTTCTACCCGGCTAGGGAGAACCACAAATCCAAAGGAGGGATCGAGAGACAGGTAAACTTCCTTCAAATTCCATTAATTTTAAGAATGTGCATTCTTTAAATGTTAGGAGTTTGACTAGAAATGTTAGGGATTTTGGTGCCCGAATTGTGGCTTTTGACTTTGCTATGCGTCTTTGTCAAAATTGACTAGAGTGTAGTTCAATTGACACAATGGGTAGATGACATAAAAATTTTGGTTGCAAAATTCCATGCCTAGATGTGTTTTCCGAAATTAAAGTAAGTTTAATTCGGGACGGAGTAAATTTTCGAAATGAACGAAATGATTTGATAGTTCCGATTTCGACGGAGTTTTCGAAGGATTTTGAAATTTCCGGATTCGACGGAGTTTTCAAAGTGTTTTGAAAGTTCTGGATTCGACGGAGTTTTCGAAATGTTTTGAAAGTTTCGGGTTCGACGGAGTTTTCGAAACGTTTTGAAAGTTCCGAATTCGACGGAGTTTTCGAATGTTTTGAAAGTTCCGGATTCGACGGATTCGACGGAGTTTTCGAAATGTTTTGAAAGTTCCGGATTCGACGGAGTTTTCGAAGTGTTTTGAAAGTTCCGGATTCGACGGAGTTTTCGAAGTGTTTTGAAAGTTCTGGATTCGATGGAGTTTTCGAAATGCTTTGAAATTTTGAATCGTTAATACTCCAACCGGGATGGGAATATTTTAGGAAAAATGAGAACTGTATCTGCGTTGCATCATTTTGACATGCGTTCGTGCACTCTGTTGATGTCGCTTCTGTACTTAACGTATTCTTGCCTTGTTCACCTGCAGGGGCGAGTGACAGTTGACGTTCACACCTTGAAGAGTCAGGGAGCCTTTGAGGCAGTGCGAGCATTGTGGGAGATACTCCCGGATGAGGCTTGGGATGGAGAGAGGAGTCCACGAAAGCTTGTGGTTGACTCCGGCTTGGCTGGATTTATCACCGCGGTAGCCGCGGTGGCTGTGAAGCAGAGGGAGAGGTCCATGTACGTAGCTCTGAGCGAGTACTGGTGGGACACGACCCACACTTTCACTTTAGGTAGGGGGAGGCGATCGTGACTCCCACCGACTTTGCTGCTATCACTGGGTTGCCTACCTGGGGCAACACGCTGGTGTGGGTGGATGGCTATACCCCGGGGCAGTTGTCGGAGCTGCTGGGTTTTGATATTACCGATGTCAGGGCTTAGGTATTCGGTACAGGCCGATGGAGATTCACCTGAGGAGGGGTATTCTTGATTATGGGGAGGGGTCCCGAAGGATGACCGCTGAGCGTCTGGCTCGAGGGTTCCTATGGTTCACGCTGTCAGCGACTCTGTTCCCTACTTCTGACACGTCTTGTCACTTCCCTTTGATCAGGTCGCTGACAGACTTGGATGCCGTGAGGGGGTATGCATGGGGGGAGGCTGGACTAGCCAAGCATTACCATGCCTTGGACAGGTTCTCGCGGGGATAGGAGAACACCCTGTGCTGCTTCTCCTTTGCCTTGGATGTAAGTTCACGTCTTTTTCTCTTCCTTGTCTCATTTCTGTACTCGTATGTATCTGCTCTGTAGCTGACATAACTTTCCATTTGCTTAACAGGTCTGGTGCTTTGAGGTGTTCAGCCCACAACGGTGGGAGATTAGGGAGGCATACCAGTCCCTGTTCCCTGCCATGATGTCTTGGCAGAAGGATGCGAAGAAGGCGGTGTCATCGAGAGAGGGTACTCGGCTGACGTATGAGGAGGTGTCTCAGGCCCTGAGCCGAGAGTTCTCCGAGCGGATCCAGCAGACTTGGTGGAGCCGGATTCACGCTGGCGTGGTCCAGGTTTCGAGTGAGGTCACGCGTGGGCGAAAGCTGCTGGTGGGACTTCACTGCGATGCGATGTATCTGGGGGAGAGGGTGACCCGTCAGCATGGTCCGGGGTCCCTTCCTATGGTGCCGGTGGACTAGCCTCTACACATGCAGCATCCTCTGTCGATGCCGATGGAGGAGTTGGAGCGGTATAGACAGGGTGTGTTCTATACCGAGCTTGTCATAGAGGGCGCCGACTATGACACTTTCTTGAGGATGAGGCTGAGGAGCCCGCAGGTGCAGCACAGGGAGGGCGAGGGCCCTGGATATCCCCGAGATCTCCCGCTTCCACGCACTAGGCTGGCGTATGAGGGGCTTGACGATTCCCGTAGGCGGTTGGTGATCCCCATCCCGGAGGTGGCGAGGCCTCAGTACAGAGTGGACCCCAACGCTTCGGTGAGTGCTTTTGATTTTCTGTATTTGATAGTAGTATTCTGCAAATGTTGCATCTGTACTGTCTGCTTGTCTTCTGACGACTTTCCTGGTTTGCAGGTGTCTGGCCGTACGTACAACCAGGCTGTGAGGCAGTTGGATGGGTGGGCCAACTATGCTAGGAGGCTCGTGGAGTTCCTGCGGTGCAGTTCCCGGAGGAGTGCGGCTGTACATGAGCCGAGGTGGTCTAGGCCGAGGGGTTCGTCTGCCTCCACGACTGGTGGAGCAGACTTCACGCAGGAATTTGGCCAGTTCTATGGCGAGACGGCGGGGTTCGGAGCTCGTGCTTCTTCGCACTCGGGGTACGAACAGGGAGAGTCCTCGGGGGCACAGGAGCGGAGGCGGCCTTTCGCGTATTCCCGCCTGGAGGAATTTGGAGAGTACCTGTCCTCGGTGGACCCGGCTGCTGCGGGGCAGTACATCGAGTGCTCGGATGACGAGCAGGACTCTGAGTAGTCCTCTTTTATTGCTTTTTTAGACAAAATGCGTGTATTGTCCAAAAATAATTTGACTTGTATTTGAAAAGGCGCCCTTGAGGCGGAACCTGTATCTTGCACATTTATTTAGTGATTACCTTCTTCTATTTTCGGCAAATAAGCAAGTAGGTTGATCAAAAATAAATAAAATGAAATATGCACAAAAAATTGAACTGGTCAAAATTTATGCCTATATGCACTGATATTTAATTAATTGCACTGTTGCACGAGCCCGGGGCGGAAGTGGTGTTGGCAGTGGTTGATTGAAACCATGGGAGCACGCAAATTCAAGAAAGCGTGAACAGGGCTTAGTTTGGAATTGTTTCCAATTTGAGAGCAGCTAGCTGCAGAGTTGACCCAGTCAACTGCAGAGTTGACCCAGTCAACTGCAGAGAGAGTCCGGCCGGACTGAGAATGAAATTCCAGAATCTTTTAAATTGCAGTTTCAGCTTTGCAATTCGTAAGAAACTGCGCGTTTGCTTTGAACTATTAGCTGAATTTCTCTCAAATTCCTAAGGTTTCCTTCACTTTCTTTTCATGGCTCCATTTCCTAAGCTATCGTCTCGGATGCAAGAACGATACTTGGACAATTTCCAGTCGTGGGTACGAAACCACACGAGGCAGAACGAGGGGTTTTTCGAAGGCTGTTACAGGATGAAATCTGTTTGGGCTTTGAAGGAGCTCATGCCAGATTGGGATCTTTTGAGAGCTGCGGCTCGCTTCTGGGACGTACGGAGGAATGTGTATAACCTTTCGTACAACGAAATCACTCCCACATTCAAAGATTTACGGGCCATTCTAGGAGGACCTGAGACGGAACAGCTAGTTCTTCCCTATGCGGGTGGCATGGCCACTGTTGAGAAGTTAGTGTTTGTGCTTGGAATCTCGGCTGAAGAAGCATACGGGATGCTGATATTGAACACGAATTATGTCGACATTTCGGGGCTGCCCGATAGATTTGCCGGTGTTAAGGGGAGCATTTTTGCGTGGGACGTGTTTGCTCTGTGCGCGATTGCTACTTTGTTCACATTCACATCCCTGGGTGTGTGCCATCACAATGTCTTGGACTGGTGAGGCGATGCGAGCAGGGAGACATCGTGCCTTTGGTCCTGGGCGAGACGTTCCTGGGCATTGGTCGGATGGCGACCGGAAGCCGATACATATGGGGAGGGAGTCTTACGATGCTTACTATGTGGTTGAGGGAGAGATTCCAGATGATGCCCGAGGTGCCAGTGTCTTGTGACGCTTGGTCCTTTTCTCGACGTCCTCTGGTGATAGGGGCAATCAGGCTGAACTGGAGCTCTGGATGGCCAGACTCCGGACGCATCACTTGCGATGGTGGGTTCCTCACTGGAAATTATAGACTTTTCGGACTGCTCAGGAGGGTCTCTTGGTTGTCAGAGTGCCGGGTTGTCCCAGACAGCCTTCTACATTCCATCCTTGGTTCTGCGATAGTACGGGCTGGAGCAGGTGCCATTGACGGGCTTGAGTCAAGCTGCTACCTTCGAGGTGGGATCTCTGCTGATGGAAGATCCTTCGACACTATTGCTGCTCACACGATTGTGGCAATACACGTCCTTTCCTGCCAGGGTTCTCTTTCACCGGAGAGGGGGCACTGTTCTGTCGACGCTTGATATACGGCGATACGAAGAGTGTATGGGGGAGATACATATGGCTATCTCGTGGAGATGGAGGGAGCTATTTGGTGTTGATTACCTTGACATCTCAACTTTGAGGAGCGCCGAAGCGGGGGCTAACCCTCAGAATCGTACTGGAGACGACATGGCTGACTATGAGGCCAATGATGATCGGGAGGCCGATCAAAGCACGATTATGATGGCTCGAAGAGAGGCAGCTCAAGACAAAGCTAGGGAAAGGGCTGCATTGATAGCTACAGGTTTGACGGAGGCGTCGGGAAGGGTCCCTGATCCAGGTAGAAGGACTACGGGAATATTCCCTGTGAAGGTGAAGAATACTCACCGAGGAAAAGGGAAGGGGAAGAAGGATGAAGGACCAAGTACGGAAAACTAGGTTGACCTTCTTTGTCGAGTATCCACCAGCTTGTCATTGCAGACACATTAACTGATTAATATTTTATTGTAGTTTTGCTAGCGTGTAGCGAGTCAAGAGTTGACCGTGCTTGAACTCATCAAAGATTGTTTTAACCGTAATGAATTTGTAGGTTAATTGAAAAGAGTTTTTCGAAACACAAGCAATTGATGCTCATTTTTTTTTTGTTTTTTGAGACCGAACCAATGATGGCTGCCTACGTTCCCCTTTTACAATTGGACTAAGGGGCTCAGGTCACCGTAGTTCGACACTTTAGGTGAATTTGAGAAAAACAAAGACAAAAGAAGTGCGACTCTATTTTTTACCTGGATCATTGTTAGGAATGTATTCAGTTGGGTATTACTCTTTTAGCACTTTAATTTTACTGAGGGGTGGTGTATGGGGAAGGAGAGTTGACTCGTGCTCTTCCTCAAGTGAAGTATCTGCGGAGCTTGCTTCCGTTCACGGGGTTAACGAAAGGGTTCCCGTCCAAATTTGCTAACTTCATGGCTCCTCCGGAGAAGATTTTTTGTACCACGAATGGTCCTATCCAGGTAGGCTCCCACTTTTCGAGCGAATTGGTCTGCGTAGGAGGCTTTTCCTTTAGCACCAAGTCGCCTTCTCAGATGTCTCGGATCTTGACTTTCTTATCAAATGCTCGAGCCATTCTGCTTTGGTAGGCTCGAGTGTGTTCATGGCTTTCAATCTGCGCTCGTCGAGTAGAGCAATTTCGTCGTGACGGCTCTGTAGCCATTTGACTTCATTGATCCCGTTTTCCAAGAGGACTCGGAGGGATGGAATTTCCAATTCCACAGGTAACATTGCTTCCATTCCGTAGGTAAGTGCGAACGGAGTCTTCCCTGTGGCGGTTCGGCGATGTTCGTATCCCCGAGAGGGCTAGATGTAGCTTTTCGGGCCGGTCCCGGCCTGCGGTGGTCATCTTTCGATTATCATTGCAAGAGTCTTGTTTGCTTGCCTCTCTTTGCACCATTGGTTTGTGGTCGTAGGGAGAAGACTTGTGACGTGTGACTACGGGTCGGTCGGCGGTTGGTCACAATCTCCTTCGAAGTGGGTCCCATTGTCGGATATGATCTCGTTGGGCACTCCGTATCGGCACATGATGTTCTCTTTGATGAACTCGGCCACCTTCTTGGAATTCAGTACCTTGTACGATCTGGCTTCTACCCATTTGGTAAAGTAATCGACTGCGACTAGGATGAACTCGTGACCATTACTCCCTGGCGGAGTGATCTTGCCGATGACGTCGATTCCCCATGTGGCGAAAGGCCATGGCGTAGTCATGCAATAGAGTTCATGAGGAGGGATGTTATTGAGGTTGGAGAACCGTTGACATTTGTCGCAGCTTCGGACGAACTGGATGCAGTCTGTTTCCATTGATATCCAATAGTATCCCATACGGAGGATGATCTGTGTCAATGCTCGGGCGTTCATGTGCGGACTGCAGGTTCCGTTGTGAACTTCTTTCATTAGCTCGTTGGCTTTCTCTTTGTTTACACACCGAAGGAGTGGACCTTGGTGGCACTTCTTGTACAACGTACCCCCCAGAATGACGAAATGGGATGCCAGGCGTTTTAATGCCATCATATTTTTGGCTTTAATCCCTTCTTTGTATTTCCCATCTTCACTTGTGAAGGAAGCTTTTCCGTTTTGGAGGTACTGGTAGATTTGATTGTACCAGGGTTCGTCGATCGTTTCATTTTTTATTTCGATCTCACAGCAATAAGCGGGTGTTTCCCGTCTGCCTATTCTGAGGGTTTTGCGATTTCCCGTTGGGAATTTCGACAAGAGATGCGAGGGTAGCCGGGGCATGCGAAGCGGTTCTGTCTCTTGGCAAATAGTGGAAAGAGATGTCCTTGAGCGAAGCAATGAGCTCCTCCCGTATGCGTGTGGTACTTACGGAGGCCGGAATCTACCGTCTTCCATTTGTTGGACACTTGATTGATGATCAATCTTTGAGTCTCCATATACTTCCGGTTACGAGATGTTGCGCTCGAGGCGGCTTCCCGAGCCAGGCTGCCCAGCCTCATACTCTGCGGCATTGTTGGTTGTTTCAAAATTCAGTTTGATGGCTATGGGAGTGTGCTCGTCCTTGGGATCGACAAGGAGCAATCCAATACCATTCCCCTTTTTGTTGGCTGCCCCATCAAAGAAGAGTTGGCAACGGTTTGCGCTTTCGAGTGAAAAGATTCCGTCGTCCAGAAATTGCGGATCAGGACCCTTAGGTTCACTGCTTGGGAAGTCTGCCGGTGATGCGCCATTACTCGCCCTTTGTTGATTTTCGACCATGTACTTGATGTCGAACTCACGGGAAGAATGACCACTTGGCTAGTCGCATTGATGAGGATGGCTTGTCAAAGAGATATCGGACGGGGTCCATTTTGGAGACCGGGAGCACCGAATGTGGCTGCATGTAGTGTTTCGGTTTCCCGACTACCCATACCAAGGCGGTACAAGTTTTCTCTAATCTTTGAGTAGTGAGTTCACTTCCTTGAAGCTTCGAGCTTACGAAGTAGATTGCATGCTCAACTTTGGAATCTTTCTGTTCTTGTGCCGGCATTGCTCCGATTGACGTGTACATTGCGTCGAGTACGGGAGTAGTGGCTTGTCTTCATGTGGCGGGCACATAATGGGGGATTCACCAAGTATGTCTTGATTTTCTCGAAAGGCATGGCACTCGGAGTCCCATTTGATGTCGGCATTCTTCTTCATCGGTTTGAACATGAGCTCGCGAGAGATGTCAGCTGGTTGATGAAGCGATTGATGTCTTGAAGTCTTCCCATAAAGCTTTTCACTTATGTCGAGTGCAAGGCGGCTTCATGTCGATGATGGCCTTGATTTTCTTGGGATCGGCTTCGATACCCCTTTACGTAACCATGTACCCCGGTACTTTGCCTCGCTTGACGCCGAAGGTGCACTTCGCGAGGTTCAATCTCATGGAGTGCTTTTACGAGTCATTTGAAGAACTTTCTCGGATCTCGTCATGTCTTTGCATGTCCGATCCTCAGAGTGGATGATCATGTCGTCGACATATACTTCGATTTCTTTGTGAATCATGTCATGGAAGAGGGCATTGCGGCCGCCGGTAAGTAGCCCGGCGTTCTTCGGACCCGAACGGCATGGCCAGGTGTAAGCAGTATGTCCCCACGGAGTGGTGAAAGCGATCTTGGCTTGATCCTCCTCGAACATTTTGATCGGATTGTATCAGCAAACCCATCCACGAAGGACTTTACCTCGAAATTTGCCGTGGTGTCGACTAGCATGTCGATGTTAGGCGATGGGAAATCATCTTTAGGGCTGGCCTTGTTGAGATCCGGAAATCCACACGACATCGACCTTTCCATTGGCCTTGGTGACCGTCACGATGTTGGAGAGCCAAGTCGGGTACTCAATCACTCTGATGAAGCCAACTCGGAGCATTTTCTCAATCTCTTCTTTCACTTGCAAAGACCACTCTGGCTTGATCTTGCGCAACCTGTTTGACGAGGCTTGGATTACGGATCCGGGGAATCCTGTGCTCCACGATCGAGGATCGAGTCTGGCATGTCTGGTATGACCGGGCGAACACGTCAACATACTCCCGGAGGAGGCTTATCGGGGCTTCTTTTTGCATCGGCGAAGAAAGCGCCCACTTGTGTCTCTTTAGGCTCTTGCAGCGACCCCGGGTTCACTTTGGTCATAACCTCTTCGGCGGCTTGGGCCCGGTTGTCCTCTCGGTCAACTACATGCTTGAGAACTTCTTTAATGTATTGTTCATTTAATGTACGCTTCTTTATCAATTGATTCGTTATTAACGTCTTTTAAGTTGTTTGTTAACTTATCGGTTGTTAAAGTGGCAATGAGGGATACTCAGAAAGGTCGGACTTTTCATTAAACGAGAACGGAAATACATGGTTGGCTACATTATCATAGTCTTCGGCGTAAGGCCGTTGGACGACTCGGAGGACTCGGACTTTGACAAGGACTCACTCGAAGGGTTTGAGACCGGGTTTAGGGAGATGTGGGTGCGAGCCCGGCTTGTCTTCCATTTCGCACTGGCTTGCCCTTGGTCAGGTGAAAGTTACCCAGTTCTTGATGGCATTGCTTTGGATGCTTGATGAGGGTTCGGGGGATCGAGAGGCCTAGCCTGCTATCCCAATCATGGCGATCATCTTTGTTTTGGAGCCCGAGTCAATCGGGTTTGGCACCTCCATGACTTCTTCAAAAGACTCGTAGAGGCGGTCCACCGAGAGCGTCTTCTATGAATTCCCGGTTCCTTTTGCTTTGGAGTTCTTGTCTCGAATGTGGCCTCGGCGGGCTGATCCGAACAATCTGTTTCCCGTGAAGAGTGTCTTGAGTTGCTCTTCTATGCAGGATTCCCTTGAACATGTACTCGTCTTTGGGCTGTGGTGGCGGTTGGTCAGGTAGAGTTGTGATGTCGAGGAACGCTCCCCTCATCGGATTAGCCTTGAGTCCTCTGAAACGCTTGAGGTCCCGTGCTAGCTTTTCCATCCTTTCTGTAATCTATGTGCTGTCTATCCCTGCTTCTTTCTCATCTTCATCAGTTCTGCTGTCGGTCCCCTCGTTCTGCTCGGTCCCGTCATTGTCGGTTCCGCTGTCGGTCCCCTCAGTTCTGCTGTCGGTTCCCTTGTTGGTCCCCTCAGTTCTACTGTCGGTTCCCTTGGTGAAGTAATGAGCGAGGTCGAAACTGTAAGGTCGGAGGTTGGGTGTGCCGTCGGAGGTTCCCCTTTTGCGGGCTGCCGCCTTGGTGCGGGCGAGCCTTTTGTTCTCCCTGATGTCGGCCGGTGTTGGCACATAACCGAGCCCCTGGACCGTGGCGTGGTCCTTCACTTCGATGACTTGGTGTTGGCCTTGTAACCTTTTATCGAGCCCTAGTCCTGGGATGAAGTTCATGAGTTTCATCATCTTCATGGCAGGAGGGATTTTGTCGTGACACAATAGAAGGTCCACGTTGCATATTTGGATCTTGGAGGTCTCCAGAGT
This sequence comes from Adenophora triphylla var. japonica, assembly GCA_022495995.1. Taxonomy (NCBI): domain Eukaryota; kingdom Viridiplantae; phylum Streptophyta; class Magnoliopsida; order Asterales; family Campanulaceae; genus Adenophora; species Adenophora triphylla. The sequence goes on from JAFEMH010000228.1 coordinate 539,962, forward strand.
GAATCCAGTTAATGCCATGTCGTCATTATGCTTGATTTCTAACACTGGAATGTCGTTGGTGCTGGTCCCCTCGGTGGTGACGCTGTCGCCGTAGACTGTGGTTAGCTCGTTGCCTTGCATGAATTTGATGCACTGGTGGAGGGTGGATGCCACGCCATTTATCTGATGCAGCCAGGGTCGCCCCAGGATGACTGTGAAAGTGATTGGAATGTCCAACACTTGGAATTCGGTGGGGATCATCCTCTTGCCGAACCAGATGTTAAGAGTAGCAACCTCGAGAACTGTACGGGAAGTAGAGTCATAGGCCTTGACAGTGTGGACTGAAGGCTTCAGATCTATGGGCTTGATGTCAAGCAGGTCCATCATCTTGGCGGGCAAGACGTTCATTCCGGAACCTCCATCTACCAACACGCGGGGAAGGCGACGCTCGTCCAGCTGGACTGTGATGTAGAGTGGCTCATTGTGATCAGCCCCAAATTTTGGCAGGTCCAAATCTGTGAAGGTGATAATGTTTCCGTAATGGATGTTGCCGATCATCTGAATGACTTCATATGGGGTTGCGTCCACGTGGACCATGGTACGGGCCAGACTTTACTCTAGCTTGAGCTTGTGTGGATACGAGGATGTGAGCAGGGACCAAAGGGAAATGTTCGCCTGGGTCTGCTTGAGCTGAGTGAGGATCGGGTCCTCTTTCAGGGAACTTGCGTCTTCGGGCTGGCCGGGTTGCGGTTATGGCTCCGTCGGCTTTTTGGTGGCCTTAGGTGGTAATGTATAGATTTGACTCGATCGGGTTAGAACACTGACATCAGGCTTAGTCCCTTCTGAACAGGCCGCTCGGAGTTGAGCCATAGTCAGAGGAGGATTCCTCGTAGCATAAGGCCATATGTCTTCCTTCAATTCATTGATTGTGGATGTATTCCCGGGGGCTTCGGCAGCTTTTCGGATTCTGTCCCAGGAAACTGGCTTGGGTGCCTCCGTGGGGAGGTAGTTTACGGAATTCCACAGCTATTTGAACGTCAGTGCGCAACAGTGGTTACCTGAACTGAACTGTGCGTTGCGGACCCTCCGGGGGAGGTTAGAGAGTTCTTGGCCCAAGCGAACAATCTCTTTGATCTCTTCACGGTATATCGCACTCCTTTCCTTCTTGCTGAGCATACTCAGGGCATTCTGGAGTTGGGTTTGGCGATACTCATGGTTTGCTAATTTTCCTCCACTCTTGGCCCAGATCAACTTTCTTGCAGCGGAGCTTGCGTCGAGAGTTAGCGCCTGCGTTTCTTCCCATGTGAGAATAGCCAGTGCTTCCTTGAACTGCGTGCGGCAGTCTAGATAAACCTCCATCGGGGAGAGCTTTCCTTTCTGCTTTATCTGAGTGACGGGTATGTCGGAAGGTGAGTACACGGCTTCCCGAACATCTGCCCATGTAACTGGTTGCTGTCCCAGCTGATCGTTTCTGTAAACGAATGCCGCAGTCTGTGGAATCTCCCTGAGCAGTTGCTGGAGATGTATTTCCATCTTTCTCTTATTTTAAAATAGACCTTCCTCCCTCAGTTGGCCTTTCAGTTTGAGGGCGGAAATGATCCGTCTCCATCCTCCCAGGACCCTTGGGATTCCAGTTTTGTTTACTTCATGCCCGGCTTGGAAGAGAATGGTTTCATCGTCTTCGTCGTCGCTTTCACAGAGAACTTGCTTTCCTCGGGGAGGTAAGTGATGGTATTCATTCTGCTGTGTCATTCCATCTCCTAGGTCGTCGGGACCGTTGACTGCCCTCCCTTGGCAGAGGGGGTTGGATGAAAACAGGCGGTAGTCCAGGAAGTTGCCGTGAGCAAAACCCTTGAGGTCGAACTGGTCTAGAGTGGCCTCTAGCTTTCTGTCTGAAGCTGCTTGTGACACTTTAAGAGCTTGGTCCCTGTGGGTCTTTTGAGCTTGGTTTTCGTCCCAGAGACGGTTCTCTTAAGTGGCTAGTTCCATGAGGGCTTTCCTTGCGAGTGCTAAACAGTCTCCGTAGGTGCGCGCCGTCTGACTAGTGTCCAGAACTGTGATCACATTCAAATCTCCGAATGGCGGAAACACTTGGATTATATTGACGAAGGAAGTCGGACTGGGACATTCCATGCGGCCCTCCTTGATCTCGGCTACCAAGAAGTTTGCCCATATCTGCTGATTGAACCCACGGGGGTGTTGAATTCTGCGATGTTGACAGTCTCGTGATCTTGTTCGATCGCCAAGTCTATCAGAGCTAGCAGTTTGCTGGCAGGATGTTTGAATCCGTGGCCGTGACGACTGGGAGCAGAATCGAACTTGAGCATGTTGATGCTGAGGTGGTCATTCCCTCCGTTGGAAGCTGACTCTGTCTTGCGAGGAATACTTTTACAGATGTTTTCGGGGTGGCTGCTGGAAGCGTTCCCGAGGTTGATCTGATTTGTAGCAGGGTGAGGAGCTTTGTCTCCTTCGCTGTTGCCCTTGGCCTTGGCGGCGCTTGTGGCTTTAAGCTTGACTGACGGCACGGGCCAGTTGCCACTGGGGCTGGTAGTCAGAAGTGATGATGAGCTCTGAGCTCGATTGGCCAGGGCCTCGTTTACCATGAGCAGGTAGTCGTCGAGGGTAACTTTGGCATTGTAGAATCTGATAATAAGGACCGGATCCCTGGTATCATCGAGATATCTGGAATAGATGATGTTGACGAAGTCATCGTTAGTCACTTGATCAGAGGGGTTCTTTGTCGTGTCAACCAGTTGTTTCCAATTGTCGGATAACTGCCTGTACTGGACGTTGAGCTTGACAATTTCCATGGTGTTGGAGCCCTTGTCATAGGTGACCTGATCGGAATGGGTGCCATCCTCGAAACTGAGCATGTGAATGTAGGGATCTGCCCGCGGATCTGCCGCATCCTCGACTCCGGAGAGTCCTGATTCGTCGCCGTCTGACGGCTCAACCCAGACGTAGGGACGTCTCGCGTCCTGATGCGCCGTTGGAGATGCTAGGAAAACATCATGCCCTTCGCTGGAGAAGAGGGGCTCAGCGGGTAATTCCTCGTGTAGGACATCCCTTACAATTGCCATACATTCATCACGAGTGTGACGATGCCGGTTGACCTTTATCACGAAGATTTCCTCGCCTGCGCGGGGCCAGAGAGTAGGATTGAAGGATGCTGACAAATCTTCGATCGAAGACAGGGGGTTTATGTGCCCGCATCATGGCGATGCTCAGGGTTTCTTTCCAGTCTGCCTCCAAATGTCGGAAATGGCAATTGAACTTGATGTATCGGACTGCTTCAGGGTCTGCCTGCTCGAGGACGTTGACATAGTTAGCATCTCCGGACTCTGAGGGATTCTGATGAGATTTGCCCCGATTGTCCCTTGGTTGACTTAAAGGAGGTAGCCCCGGTGCCTGGCTGCGGGCACGCTTGGCTGCTGTCTCGGCTTCGTTTCCTTTGAGGAAACTGTCCCCTCTGATGACCTCGAGATCTCCCTGCCGGTTAATGAACTTGACTCACTGATGGAGAGTGGAAGCTATGGCTTTCATGTGATGTAGCCAAGGGCGTCCCAACAGAGCCGTAAATTCGGACGGAATGTCCATCACGTGGAATTTTGCTGGCACCATTTGGGTTTCGAACTAGAGTCCCAGAGTCACCGTCCCCATGATGGGACGAGACGTGCTGTCGTAGGCCTTGATAGTCCGGGTAGATGGAATCAAGTGGCTTTCATTGATGCGTAGGGCTCGCATCATGCTGAGAGGAAGGACGTTAACGGCTGATCCGTTGTCTATCAATACTCCGGGGAGTGATATGGTGTTGAGCTTGAGAGTGATGTACAGAGCTTCATTGTGCCCTGAGACATCTCTCGGTAGGTCTTCATCACAGAACGTGATCATACTGCCATACAGTCGGGAATCATAGATCTGGTCTCTATCCGGAGAAGGAGAGTCATCAAGCCATCCGTTTCCTGTCTTCCTCTTACGAGGTAAAGCCTTTGCTGGAGCCTCGAGATCGCGTTGAGGCTGTTTGTGGCAGTTGCCGCCCTTAGTTAGCACATTGATCGAGTGAGAGTGCCAAGCTGACTTTGATTTTCCTTTGCTGGCCCGCACTCTGGAGTTAGGCAGATTGAACCTTGGCTGATCCCTCAGGGGGTTAGGTTTCTGACTGGCAGTGAGATTATCAAAACCTGAGGTATTCCGATGCCCTGAGGCCTAAACTCTGGTGTCAGCAGGACTCTTCGGTTTTCCCACCCTTGTCTGCTCTAAAGCTGCGTGGCCTGGAGGAAGGGAGGACTAGCTGGAGTAGAGTACGTAGTAATCGAACCTCCCGAATGGCTCTCCGAGTGTACCCACACTGGTGTATCCAGCTTCGTATCTTTCTCTCAGTTTCTGTTGAGAGGACTTCTTCTTCTGTTTTCTTGGAGGATTGCTCCTGACCATGTCTTGGGACTCGTACTCCCGGGCAAAGTGAAAGCGATCCACAAACATCGTAGCTGATGTGGACATTTGATGAGGACCCGACTGGAAGAGGCGGAGGAACTAGCTCTGCGGCAATCTTCTTGGGCACCCATTCAATGGAATTCACACTGTTGTTGTTCGGAAAAGGGTTTCCGACGGTATTGGGTCCACGGGGACGCTCCAATTTTCCTTCCTCTATCAAGTTCTGAATTTCGTATCGTAACCCCACGCAGTTGTCGGTGGTATGGCCGTGATACTGATGGAAGGCGCAGTACTTGCTCTTGTCAGCATTGACTACGGGATTCTTGGGTTTGTAATTTGCAACGGGTTTAAGGATACCTTCCTTGATTAACCCTTCTAGCTTCTTTCTCAGCGGCATGTCCAACTTGTCGAAGTGTACGACAGGCTGCTTCTGAGTGGAATTGTTGCTTTGTGGGACCGGGTTTCTGTTGCCCGACTGCTGTCCCTGATGGATGTAATTGACAGACGTATCTTTCCCTTCACGGGGCCATCGCGGGATTGAATGCAACCGTTGATCGGTATCTGTATGGGCCGTGCAAGAGCCAACTTCTCCTTGAGATCCTTCTCGAACTGTGAGCCGGCATTGACCATGGGCCGGAGATCTGGGAAGAAATGATGACTGATGAGAGTTCTGATGGACAGTCTTAAGCAGGACTTGAAGATCCGCATCTGTTCATCCTTGGAGAGTGGCTCCATGATCTCGGAGAGTTTCCAACTCCACCTCTTGTAGAATTCTCCGACGCTTTCCTCTTCTTTCTGCTCAGTGGTGATTAAGTCCTCACGACTCGTTTCCCACTCCAAGTTGGATCTGTACCGTTCTAGGAAGATGTTATTGATCTGATCCCAGGTGTGGCGATCCGCAGGCTTGACTCTTAGAAACCATCGTAACGCTGAACTCTTGAGCGTATGCTGGAAGTGATCGGCCATTTGCTGGAGGGTTGCTCCTTTCGCTCTTATGCCGAGAACGTAGGTGTCGACATGCGTTTGAGGACATTCGGTTCCGTCGAATCGGTCCATCTCCGGCATTCTGAACTTGGCAGGGAGAGGCGTGACCATTCCCGGATCTGTGGATTTGAGTGTTTCTTGCTTCGAGTTGCTCATGGTGGCTTTCAGGTCTTTCATCTGTTCGACCATCCAGGCTAAGGTTGGGTCCAGTAGTGGACTTTGAGGCTCGGCGGCGGGTGCTACAATGTGAGCGGTAGTGATTGGAGGTGGAAGGCTTGATATATGTGGATATATGGGGGCGTTTTCTGAACTGTATCGAGGTTTGTCCCCGATGTTTTGGGATTCGTGTATAGGCAATGGGATGAACCCAGGAGGGTATTGAAGGATATTGGCATCTGTTTGAGATGGTCCAGCGGTGAGCTGGTGGTACTGAGTGATGGGAGTAGCACTGGCCTGGACATATATGACAGGGTTGCCCTGAGAGGTGGCAACGTGAAGCCTAGGTCGGCTGTTTCCTTGGTTCAAAGGCATCCCGTAAGTTGGCGGGGGAGGAACCTGGTTGAAGGTTTGAGGAGCTGGTTTCGGGGAATCGTCATCCTCGACTAGGACGAAAGTACCATCTCGACCGGGGATAGCCGCTATACCTCGCTCATTCGTAAGCCGTACCACGAAGTTCTCGCCGATCTTCTTTACGCCTCTTGTGAACCTCACAAGCCCGGATGACTTCTTCCAAAGTCATATCTGTTACCGGTGGCGGGGGTCCGTCCCCATCACGATTCCTCGGTGAGCTAGACATGTCGGATATTCTGGCTGAGGGAACTGAGGGAACCGAAGAACCGTCTCGACGCCGCCGTAACCGTGATTCTGGCGAGGCGCCGACCTGCAAATCGAACCACTTTCTCGCCGCAGGAATGAAAGGCAGGGTTTAGGCTTCGGAAAAGGGTATTTGGCTCAGGGTTTCGGGCTTGTGCAATGTGCAGTTACCGATTAATGTTTACTTAAAATGCGTTTTCTCAGAGTCCTACTCGGTTGGAAAAGAGCGTGTCTTCTTTTTCGCAACTAACCTAATGCTCTAATCAGTGGATCTCGTCACTACGTTTATAAGCCCCTCGTTTCCATTTGTAGATCATCTTCTCGAGATGGACTATCCCGAGCGAGGGTCCTATAAGGCAAGCGAGTTCCACCGACAAAATAAAAAGTGAACTTAAGGCTAGCTGATCACGCAAACTTCCAACGTATGTGACGCATGGGCCACAGTCGAAGTCAACGTCCTTAAGTTAAGGCGGGGATCGTGCCAAAATTTCGGCATGACCTCTCCTGACTCGCTTGCGCGAGGGGCCTTAGCTTTTGGCGTTGGCCAAGTTGTGGCTGGCACGGTGCATACGGTGAGGGTTTGGTGACACGGTGTCACATTAAACCTTTGGGTATATTTTTCGGCAGAGCTCCGCGTCAAAGTCAAGGCTGAAAAGCTCAAGACTTCGGGTCGGGAACGACCTTCGGTCTCAACCTCTCGAGCTTGACTCGTGGCGGAACCAACCGGGGTCTTGGACAAAGTGTGACACAAAGAGTGCATGGCTTACACGGGCTAGGAGTGCGGTGTACCGAGGCAGCAAGTGCGAGTAGTGTGCGGTCACTAAAATTCTTTTTCTGTGTAAAACAGAGATTTTTTAGAATGTGTCTTAAAGAATTTTATGCGCAGTTCAAAATATAGCATGAAAATCAAGTATGAACGGGAATGCACGAACATGTTATGATTTTGTAAAGACGACAACGTAATGTCCTTGAAAAAACCGTTCGAGGTTTAAAGTAACACACGCACACGAAAACGAGGAAGGGTAAACGAAATTTTGACCCACGGAAGGCTTTTTTTGAAAACAACGGTAGTTTTAAAAAAGTATCCAAGTCCCCAGCGGAGTCGCCAACTGAAATTACCCGGGAATTTTCGCGCGAGCGAAAAAAGGCGGTTGTCTTTCGCGGAGGGTTGGTGTTTGAGACCTCGCTTTTCGGGAAGGAAGAGGAGTTGCCACGCGATTTTTGTATTTTGAGCCCAAACGTTGAGAAACGGCTATTGGTTGAAAAAGGTGTCATTTTTATTGGTAGCAAAAACTTAGGAAAAAGCTTTGAAAACGGGGTGTCATTTTTATTGGTAGCAAAAACGAGTAAAAAGCTTTTTAGTACCAGAGATTGTTAGGTTCGGAGGTCACGTTACGTTTCGGAAAGAGTATATTGAGATCACCTGAAATGCCTCGTATGACAAGCCTTTCTACCTTTCTCGAAATTGTGTGCGTGTGTCTGTGTGTGTTTGTATTTTTGAAATGGGGGCTTGAATGACAAGCTTAATCTTGGTTTGAATGTCAAACATTGATTATGGTCCTGTTTGAAAAGGTGAGTGTTTGAATGACAAACGTCGGTTTTGGAAGTTTTAGGAAAAGTGGCACGAGTACTGATTTTAACAGTTTATCTTAAGTGTCAAATGTTGACTTTTAAGAAAAAAGCGTTTGAATGTCAAACATCGGCTTTGAGTTTGAAGATGAGCGTTTGGATGCCAAACGTCATTTCGCGCGTTTTGAAAGAGAGTTCGAAGGTCGAACTCCTGTTTTGTACCGGGCGTGTCATTGTTAACGATTTTACGGGAAAATACGTATTAAATGATTTTGAGTGTCAAATGGCGGCTTTTAAGTTTGAAGATGAGCGTTTGGATGCCAAACGTCATATTGCGCGTTTTGAAAGAGAGTTCGAAGGTCGAACTCTAGTTTTGAACCGGGCGTTACATTGTTAGCATTTTTACGGGAAAAAGGCATTAAATGATTTGCGATCAACGAATCGGGTTGCGACTCGGACTTTGAAAGGTAAATACTATCACGATCCAAACGGGTCGGACTTTACAAATGACAGTATTTAAAGTGCGGTATCGACGGAATCAAACGATTCGGAATTGTAAAGTACGATCGACGAGCCAAACGGCTCGGAATTGTAAAGTACGATCGACGAGCCAAACGGCTCGGAATTGTAAAGTTGCATGAAAGTAAAGGACGTTCGAAGGATCAAACAATTCGGAATTTGTAAATGACATGGAAAGTAAATGACGATCGACGGATCAAATGATCTGGAATTGTAAATGACATAAAAAGTAACGGAACGGGGCCGGAACGCCGTTTTAACCCGAGATTACTTCTCTTATGGGAAGAGAAGAGGATCAAGGACTAAAACGTATCGGACTCCGTTAGACGATGACGTCTACATTTCAACAACGTCGTCCGAAACGGTTGTAGCGACTGGCGCGTAAATCGAGACGGAAATGAGAGTTTAAAGAGAGAGGGAGCTACCTATGGCTAGGGTCGGCTCCTTTGGCTCGGGGGGCGTATACGGGATACGAAAGTGTGTTTGGAATGGTGTTTCAAGGTGGCATGGGTCATATTTGATCAAAATATGGAGTTTTCACACGAATCGAGGCGAAACGGGCGCTCGGGAAGGGGTAAAACTCAGTTGGGCCGTGGCTTTAGGAGGAAAGGGAGTAATTTTTGTTGCTATAAATGGCTTTGACAGCCTCTGTATTTATAGGTGTAATTTCAGCATGAGTCCGGACGGACTGAGAGTGAAATCCAGGGGGTTTTGTGAAATTTGGAAATTGGAGGGACTTGCTGGCAATTCCTGAAATGTCTGCAAATGAGTCCGGCCGGACTGAGACTGTATACCAGGGGTATTTTTGTCTTTTCACTCTGAAATTGATTGAAAGGTGACTAGGGAGTTGTGGCATGCAAGCCACGTGTCCCTGTGACTCACAGGTCCATGGATTTTCGTGCCATATTTCCCGGTTTTGTCCGTTTTTAAAATAACAGTCCGGAAAATGTCCGAAATGCCCCCGAAAAGTGCGTTTTTCAGGGAAAGCCGTACTTTTATGTGCAACGACGTGTGTTGAGTACGTTTTGACGTCGAGATGCACGGGGTAATCTCGGGACGTCTCGTTGGCTTGGCAACGGGGAGCATAACGGGTTCCGGTTAACCTGGAGCGGGCCAGTTAACGGATTCCGGTTAACTTTCTAACGGATTTTGACGATCCGAATTTGGGTACTTACACCGATGCTAGCGGTTTGACTTCTAAATTTGTCCAAATCGAGCTAAACCGAACCATTTCCACCCCTACCACATACACCCAAACAAATACCCTACCTACCTCTCTCTCTCTCTCTCTCTCTCTCTCTCTGTCTCTCTCTTTCTCTGACTTTGACTTCTTTCTCTAATCCATCTCTCTACCTCTCTGGTTACCTCGCCTACTTCTGACAAATCCCTCCCCTCCCCAACTTCGGCGACCGTCTCTCTCTCATAACCTATGGCCATCCTTAGCCTCTTCAACCTCATACCACCCCCTTCACACCACACCTCCAGCCACCTTCCCCTCCATCATGCTTCATCGAATCAGCAACAATTCCGACAATATCTAAAACTCCGACGAGATCCACAACTCTGACCAAAGTAGTCCGTCCCAAATTCAATCTCTACTCCGGCGACGTCGATCGAAATTCGATCTCTGCATCTCAAACGCCGCACCTCTCTCTCTCCTTCCTAAGACGCCGACTCCATTTCGCAACAATTTCGGCCGATTCACCGCCGGCGACCCTCACCGAGCCAAAGCAGTTTCGTCTAGATCCGAATCTGGTGCTTCCCTTTCCAAGGAGTCTCATAGCATTTCGATTAACAGAAAAAAAGGTTTTATTTTGAAATTGGTTTAGGTCTTATGGATTTTGAGCATGTGTGGTTTTAGTGTCCAGATCTGGTGTTTCCTTTTTTTTTTCTTTTTGAAGTTCTGATGTGTAGTGATTTTATTCCATTTCTGTTTGTTTTAATCGAATAAGAAAGGTAGAAGAAGGAAATTTGAGCATAATTGTTTTGGTCAAATTTCAACAATCGTTACCAATGACAAGAAAAATGACTAAAGTGATAAGAATCAGGGTACAATGATTATCGAGTTGAATAGAAATGAACACAAGGTATTTTTTGACTAGGGAAAGCCCTTGAACAACTTGTTCGCCGGCATAAAACCCCGGGAGGTTTAGGAACCTGCCTTGACCAAAAGGTAGATTAATGCTCGAGTTTCAATACAGGACTAGGAGCGTATGCAAGGGAGCTTAAGCTAATGTGATTGTGTGTGTAATACAAGTGTTTTTCTCCCTATTTATACCTCAAATAACGGCTAAAACATTAGGAAAATAACTGCCCTTGAATCTCGGAAAACATGTTGATCTTTGCGCAGATATTTGTGCCACTTCGTTGATGGAGATGAAAGTTATCCGTTGCTGAGTATTTTGGTGAAGAAAACGTCGTTGAATTGGTCTCTTATTACTTTGACACGTTCCCTGAAAAGTAGGGTTAACGCAACAATAGTTCAACCTGAAAATGATCAAGATGCAATAGGAGAACTCAAGTTGTTAGTACCAAGATGCTATGTGCAAGTTGTAAACAAGTTTGACTGAAAATGTAGGGCCTAACAATTGCCTCCAAACTTTTTGAATTTTAAAAAGAATATAAAGAGACAAAAAAAAATTTAAAAAGTTTGCCAAAAATAGATAAAGAGTACGGCGGTTTTAAATGAAAAGTGTTTGATGGGACGGTTTTGGCTATTTTCAAGGCAAAAGGTCATGATGCTTCTTTTAGTTTCCCAACCGCTTACAACTTCTTCCATAAATTAGACTCCTTCTTCCCCAACTCTCCCTTTCACCGAAAATCTTCAAATAACAAGGGTTTTATTTTGGAGAAAAATCAAGGAGAAATCGTAAGAAGAAAAACAAGAGAAATTTCTGGTGAGTTCCCCGTCCTTTTTCAATTTCTTTGTTGGTAATTTTTCTTCAAGTTTGTAAAATGGGAAGAAAGAGGGTTAGTATAATAGAAAGTGACGAAGGTTTGCCGGAGGGTTTTATAACTCAAAATATGTTGAAAGAACCCGACAAAGAAAAATGCTTGATTCCTAAGGTCAACCTGGAAATTATTAAGAAAAATCACGCAATGCCATATGAAACCATCTTTTTCACCCACCCCGACTTGACCTCTGAGTGCTATTCCCCCGATTGGGTGTGCTTCCCGGAATATCCTTTCATTATTGGCCTAAAATTCCCTTTCCCAGACTTAATTACTAGGTTTTTTACCTCCGCAAAACTCAACTATGCCCAAATCATGCCTCAAGGCTGGAGATGCTTACAAACCCTAGTTAGGTTAAATGAGGAAACTGGGTTGAATGTTGGTTTAGAAGAACTTGCCTATACTACTGATATAAGGGGTTTTGGCCTTGGGAGGTTTGGTTTTAGAGTTAAGACTGGTGGTGACCCTATTTTGGATTCGAACAATGACCCTGCTGACAGAGGTTGGAGGAACAAGTTCTTTTTTGCTAGGAAAGATAGCCTAGGACAAGAAGCTGGTGTGATATCGAAGTGGAGGTCCCAAGGTAGGGGAATTTTTCCTTTGATTTCACACATTTCTTAAAATCTTTGTACCCCTGATTTTAACCAACTTGAATTTTCTTTGTAGTAGCTGTCAAACTGAGCGTGCTTTTTCCAGAAAAAGAGGGGACAGAGGAGAATGTGAAGAAAATCTACAAGTTGGATCCATCGGTTAGGTCTTTCAAAGCATTCCCGGTCTTGTTTTCTGCAAACCTAGAAGAAGAACTTAACCCCGAAGAGTCTCTACCAGCTTCCATCGAGATGTCTACAGGTCTAACCTCTTAAAGTTTTTCCTATCTCCATTTTTCTCTAACCCTTTCAAGTTGTTCTGACTCTATGTCCTTTTGTCACAGCTACTCGTTCTAAAGCCACTGTGAGTGCTTCGGACCTGCTTGCTGAAGCCAAAGCAAAGAGATCTATGAGGAAATATGGTAAGCCTCTGACTCCCAACTCTATGGTATCCAGCTCAAAAGTAAGCGCATCCAAGAAGAAGGATGAATCAAAGAAGAGGAACCTGGTGGAGGGTGAAGTCACTGAAGATTTGTTGAATGTGGAGAAGATGAGGGGAGAGTTTGGTGCTTTTTTGGACCAAGTTAATCTGTTGAAAGTCAAGGCTGCTAGATACAGTCATGAAGCTGAGGAGGCAAGGAAAGAAACCAAAATGAAGGTTAGCGAGGTAGAGAGCTTGAAGAAAGTTATTGGTGCTTTGAGAAAGGATTTGGTGAATGTTTGTGCTGAAAAGACGAAGGAGAATGAAGCTCATTTACAAGAGCTTGAAGTGGCGAGGGAAGACTTCAAGTTCAATACTACTAAGGCACTGCTGGAAACTAGAATTCAACTTATGGAGGAGTACAGGAACGGACAAGCTCCAACCTGGGACTTGGAGGAGGAGAAAAGAACTTTAGAAGACCACATTGGAGAACCAGTGGACGGAGAGGAGGTGAACTCACCAGCCCTTGAAGCTATTAACCAACTGGTTGAGGATGCTAACAACATTTTGAGTACCGCAGTGGTTACTCAAGCTGAAGAAAAGGATCAAGAGAAGGAAACAAGTACAACACCAGCGGTAGCAGGCCAAAATGTTTAAACAATTTGAAAGTTTTTTTAAGTAGTTTGGAAGGAGGAGAAACAAAAACAATTTTTGCTTATTTGCCGCACCATTGGTGGGCATCAAATGGGGGGTATGTCCCCAAAACAAGTTTATTTTGGTATGTAATGGCTCATAAGAGTCTAAAAAAATTTATTTGGGGGTACTAGGTTGGTCTAGTACTCCAAGATTTCTTAGGTTTTTAAGGGATTGGTTGGCTTACCCAACTTGTCCTTTAGTTGCAAAAATCTTTTGGGAACATTTCAAAGTTTATAAAAGTATTTTAGGCTTTTCAGAAATACTTGCTTGTTCATAGATAACATGTTGATGTTATAAACAGTAGGTAACATGTTAATGTTACAACCAACAGTCACAACTTGAAAAAGTGTGAAATCGTGCGCCCAGGCGAAGGTGTCAAAACCTTAAATCTTTAGAAAAGATGTAAATCTTTTAACCATAAGTAATATGTACCTTTGATAGAGGTAAGTCGTTTGAAGAAACAGAACATGTATCAGCCGTCCTGGCGTGTCAACATGTTCCATCCCTCTCCAGCTAAAGTTTCAACATGTTGGAGCCGTACCGGCGTGTTAACATGTTGAACTTTTCATCCTCAGGTTCAAACATGTCGGAGCCGTACTAGCGTGTTGACATGTTTGACCTGCTCCAATTTAGGTCTCAACATGTTGGAGTCGTACTGACGTGTTAACATGTTGAGCCTACTCCACTTGTTCAAGTTGTATACCTTGCAAAACAAATTCATGTTAGGATTGGGTGTTAGCGTAGCTAACACCCCTCCGATGCTTAAGTCAGTAAGGATTTATAATAAAATTAAAAATTGAAATACGCGAATGAACTTGGCACAAATTAAATCATACCTGAGAAGTCTAGTTGTTAACAACTTGACTTACATAAAATAAAGCTTTAAATGAATGGCATTCCAACTCCTAGGGACCCTTTCTCCACTTGGGGTTGACAGCCAATACGCTCCTTTGCCAGCTTCAGCATCGATGAGATATGGTCCCTCCCACTTGGGAGCTAACTTACCTACATTTAATTCTCTTGTATTTTGAAATACTTTTCTCAAAACTAAATCACCAACCTGGAATCTTCTTATTCTGACGTTCTTGTTGTAAGATCTAGCAATCCGTTATTGATAGGCTGCCATCCTTATCATGGCTAAATCCCTGATCTCATCAATTGTATCTAAATCTTGGGTTAGCAAGAGATTATTTTCATCTTGAGTTAATAAACCATACCTTGCTGTTGGGATTGTCACCTCGACCGGGATTACAGCTTCCGCTCCAAATACCAAGGAATATGGAGTTCTACATGTGGCCCCTTTTGTAGTGGTCCTGTCTGCCCAAAGTACAAGTGGTAACTCTTCAGCCCACTTTCCTTTCTTTTGATCTAGGCGTTTCTTCAAGTTGTTCACGATCAACTTGTTGCTTGATTCAGCTTGACCATTGGCTTGAGGGTGGACAGGTGTGGACATGATCAACTTGATGCCCCAGCGAGCACAAAAATCTCTAGTTTTCTTACTTATGAATTGGGATCCATTATCACATATGATCTCTAATGGTAGGCCAAACCTGCTAATAATATTTTTCTTTAAAAATGAAATTACCTCCTTGTCTCTCACTTGCACATAGGTCTCTGCCTCGATCCATTTTGAGAAATAATCAGTCATTGCTAACATGAACACTTTGCCTCCAGGAGCCTTAGGCAACTTGCCCACAATATCCATGCCCCATTGCATGAAAGGCCAAGATGAGACGATAGAGTGTAGAGGCTCTGCAGGTTGATGCAAGATGTTGCTGTGTCTCTGGCAGGCATCACATTTCTGCACATAGCTCATGGCATCTTGACGCATGGTTGGCCAGTAATAACCAGTCTTGAGAGCCTTTGATGCCAATGCTTTCCCACCAGAATGATTTCCACATATTCCTTCATGGATTTCTTTTAGAACCAATTCAACTTGCTCATTATCGATACACCTTAAATAGTGCCCTGCAAAAGATCTCTTAAACAACACATTATCTATTAAAATGAAAGTTGAAGTACGAATCTTAAAAGATCTAGCATTCTTAATATCTGGCGGAATAGTCCCAAGTTGAAGGAACTCAATTATAGGTTGGGTCCAAGATGGACTTGTATCTTGTGCCCCATTAGATTGAGTATCTTCTTGAGTTTCCTCAACTTGGTCTATTGTCGGGAACTTAACATAAATAATGGGAATATTAGTATGCAACATAGACTTGCAAGTTGAACCCAAGTTGGCCAATGCATCAGCTTCTGTATTCTCTTCTCTAGGGACCTGTTCCAAAGAGAATGATATGAATTTTTAAGCCAAAGCTTTAACATGTTGGAGATATAGAGTCATCTTGGACTGCTTCGCCATATAACTGCCATTGAAATGGTTAGCGAGCAATTGGGAATCAACATATACATTTATATGAGTAATATTTAAACTTAAAGATGTAGTTAAACCCATAATTAAAGCTTCATACTCAGCTTCATTATTTGTTGCATTGAATTCACATGATACAGCTTGAGGTATGATATCACCTTGAGGGGATTTTAGAACTATTCCCAAGCCAGTTCCTTTGGAATTTAAAGCTCCATCTGTAAACAGTGTCCAAAATCTAGGAACTATTTTACCTTCAAGTTGTTGCACTTCCAGTTCTACCTCGGACTGCAAACTTGGACTAAAATCTGCTACAAAATCAGCTAGGGTCTGAGATTTGATAGCTGTCCTTGGCTCATATGAAATGTCGTACGTGCTCAACTTGACCGACCACTTGGCCAACCTGCCTGACATTTCTGGAGTTCTCAACACATTTCTCATAGGATAGTTAGTTCTAACAGTTATAGAATGTGTTTCAAAATAATGACGCAGTTTGGTAGCAGCAGTAGTTAAAGCTAGAATTAACTTTTCAAGATGAGAGTACCTTGTTTCCGCATCTAGTAAAGACTTACTTATATAATAAACGGGATGTTGTTCACCTTGGATCTCTTTCACCAACACTGCACTAACTGCATTCTCGGATACAGCTAGATATAAATAAAGATGCTCACCACGTTCTGGTTTAGCAAGTAGGGGTGACATCATCAAGTATTCTTTAAGTTGTTTAAAAGCTGCCTCATGTTGGTCAGTCCATTGGAAGAGTTTATTCTTTCTTAGCACTTCGTAGAATAACCTGCACTTATCAGATGATTTAGATATAAATCTATTTAGGGAAGCTACTCTACCTGTTAACCTTTGAACATCTTTGATATTCTTGGGAGATTCCAAGTTGAGAATAGCTTTGATCTGTTCGGGACTGGCTTCAATTCCTCTCTTAGTCACCATATAGCCCAAGAATTTTCCTGCTCTAACACCAAAATTGCACTTTGCTGGATTAAGCTTCATGTTGAAAGCTTTCAAGATGTTGAACGCCTCAGCAAGATTCTCCACGTGATCTTCAATATGCTTGGATTTTACCACCATATCATCTATGTAGACTTCCATCGTCTTGCCAAGTTGATCTTTGAACATCTTGTTCACCAGCCTCTGATAAGTTGCCCCTGCATTTTTAAGACCAAATGGCATAGCAATATAACAATATATACCTTCTGGAGTCATGAATGCCGTATCCTCTTGATCTGAGGGCTCCATTTGAATTTGCTGAAAACCTGAGGACGCATCCATGAATGTCAAGATATCGTGGCCAGCTGTCTCATCAACTAGAGAATCAATATGAGGAAGAGGGAATGGATCTTTCGGGCAGGCCTTGTTCAAGTCTGTGAAGTCCACGCATACTCGCCACTTGCCGTTCCTCTTCTCTACCACCACAACATTGGCTAACCACCTTGGATATTGAACTTCTCTGATCATCTTGGACTTCAAAAGCCTCTTAACTTCATCCTTTATGATCTGGTTCCGCTCCTGGGCAAACTTTCTTCTTTTCTGGTGGACAGGACGGCTGGTTGGATCAATGTTCAACTTGTGAGTAATGATGTCCTTGCTTATTCCTGTCATGTCCTCATGCTTCCACACAAAACAACACTTCTGACTCTTCAAGAACTCAATCAGCTCCTCCTCAATTTCGGATGGAAGATCTGTACCAACTTGCACTTGGGCCTCAGGGTTTGACTCATCAACAGAAACACTTTTCGTCTCATGCTCCACTACTTCAAGAACATCCTGGGCCTTTTTCTTTAATTGCTATGCTTGACGAGGGACTGAACTTGCTTTCATATTAACCTTGTAGCACTCTTTAGAAGCCTGCTGATTTCCCTTCAACTTGGCCACACCCCAAGGTGTTGGAAACTTGACGCACTGGTGATAAGTTGACGGCACGGCTTTCATGTTGTGGATCCAAGGTCTTCCCAAAATAACATTATACGAGGATGAGCATTCGATCACACAGAACCTTTCTATAGAGTTCATACCCTCCAAATAGATAGGCAACTTGATTTCTCTGACTGTTTGCTTCACTTCACCACTGAACCCCACCAGTACGGATGAATTCTTCACAACTTCGGTCAAAGGAATGCCCATCTCTTCCAGAGCATGAGTGAAGATTATGTTGACTGAGCTGCCGCCATCAATCAGAATTCTCTTGACCATACAATTAGCAATCTGCACCTGGACAACTAGACCATCATGATGGGGGTCCAACGTGTTGTCTTTATCCTCATCTTCAAGGGAGATAACTTGACCATCGGTGAAGTCACGACATCTTGAGGGCAGTTCTGACTGATCCTCCTTAAAACTCTTGGCATGACGTTTGGCTGCAGAATAAGTTGTGCCGCAAATATGGGATCCACCTGAAATAACATTTACTACCTTGGTGGCCGAGGGAGGTGCAACTTTTTCGGGTCTGGACTGCTCCCCTGAATCAGGCTCTTTGGACTCACTTCTGACCCTCTTCTTACCCAACAAATCCTTAAGAAGACCCTTGGATAATAGATGAGCAATCTCCTTCCTCAAGGCAAACACAATTCTCAGTGGTATGCCCAAAATCCTCATGAAACGCGCACCACTTGGACTTGTCCTTCCAAGTTGTGGGCTTGTCACTCTTCTTAGGCCATCTCGTTTTGTCTCCAAGATTTTCCATGGCGCAAAGGACTCTTGCAATGTCCACAGAAAAGCAATAATCAGAAATTTTAGGATAGTCATTATCATCTTCATCTTGATCATCATCTACAAAATGAACTTTAGAAGGTTCAGATTTAACAGAGGGTTTGCCCCTGTTAGACTTATAATGATGGGAATCCGATTTTCTGTCAGAGGGCTCAAATAGAGGAGTAGGGGTCCTTCCAGTTGACTTCCCCATCGCCAGGCAGTCCTCCTCCAATCTGATGAAACGCAAGACTCTGGTTCTGATTTCTTCAAGTTGTTTCGCAGGAGTCATCACCAACTCATTATAAAATAGAGAGCTCTTCTTCAAGCCTATACGGAATGCTTCCGTAGCTGTGGACATATCCAAGTTGGGTATAGTCACTGCCTCCTTGTTAAACCTGTGCAAATATTCTTTAAGACTTTCGTTAGGCTGTTGCACAATTCTATAAAGGTCACTAGTTAACTTGTCAAATGCCCTGTTGCACGAAAATTGATTAGTAAACATATTGACAAGTTGAGCGTAAGAAGAAATAGAATTTAGAGGAAGTCCTGTTAGCCACTTTAAGGCTGGTCCTGACAAAGTTGAGCCAAACCCCCTGCAAAAACATGCTTCTTTAAAAATAGGGGGAATACTTATAATATCCATTGATTCTTGATATAGCAACACATGCTCTGCTGGATCGGTGCTCCCATCATACTTCTTCATATAAGGGACTGAAAACTTGTTTGGGATCTCCACATTAGCTATTGCTGGAACAAAATGAGATTCGTTATAGCAAGTTGGAGAAACTTGGTGATACGGCAAGTTGACTCCAGGTACACTTCGAAGCAACTCTTTTATGGTCTGCATTTCCTTAACGAGTTGGTTCTCTGTAAAAAGAGGAGTATTATTAAACTGAGGTTCAGTAGTATCAAAAGCATTAAAGAAACTCCCTGTTTGCCCCATCGGAGGTGTGGCATAGGTGTGGCAAGATGACAGCACAGGTTGGCTGGCTGTATGGCTGAATCTTGGTTGCGTGATTGGAATCGATGTCACGATCGTGCTTTCTGCTGGCAAGGTGTCGGACATAGGGATATCTCCAAAATGACTAGGTCCTGTACCTGCACCTAACAGAGATCTAGGATACAAAGGTGAAAATGGAGTAGACACTTGAGTTTCAGCTTGCTTCCCTTTACGCATGGCATCAATAGCATTGAATATCATGGTGTTTGTATGCTCCTGAGCATCCAAACGGTCATTCACTTTCTTCAACATAGTAACCATGTTGGATATTATCTCCAAATTGACGGCTTCCGAATTCAAAGATGGATTGCCTTGGGTGCCGGAGCTAGGAAGTGGCTGACTTCTCTTACCTTGACTGCCGGACGACGGATTAGTCATTTCTATGCAAATAATCAAAGTTTCCCACAGACGGCGCCAAATTGTTTTGGTCAAATTTCAACAATCGTTACCAATGACAAGAAAAATGACTAAAGTGATAAGAATCAGGGTACAATGATTATCGAGTTGAATAGAAATGAACACAAGGTATTTGTTGACTAGGGAAAGCCCTAGAACAACTTGTTCGCCGACATAAAACCCCGGGAGGTTTAGGAACCTGCCTTGACCAAAAGGTAGATTAATGCTCGAGTTTCAATACAAGGACTAGGAGCGTATGCAAGGGAGCTTAAGCTAATGTGATTGTGTGTGTAATACAAGTGTTTTTCTCCCTATTTATACCTCAAATAATGGCTAAAACATTAGGAAAATAACTTCCCTAGAATCTCGGAAAACATGTTGATCTTTGCGGAGATATTTGTGCCACTTCGTTGATGGAGATGAAAGTGATCCGTTGCTGAGTATTTTGGTGAAGAAAACGTCGTTGAATTGGTCTCTTATTACTTTGACACGTTCCCTGAAAAGTAGGGTTAACGCAACAATAGTTCAACCTGCAAATGATCAAGATGCAATAGGAGAACTCAAGTTGTTAGTAACAAGATGCTATGTGCAAGTTGTAAACAAGTTTGACTGAAAATGTAGGGCCTAACAATAACCTTTTTTGTGTTTGTATTAATTTCTTGACATAATTGTTGGTGAAAATGTTTGTATTTTGTAGACTGACTTTCTACAATTGTAATGTTAGTGGAAATGTTTCATGCTGTAATAAGTTGTACCTTTGTGAGTGGATAAAGTTATTTGTAACATAATGAGTAATGATGTGAAGAGGGAACTACGTGAGTCAATTTACGTACCATTTGTGCCATTTGTCACTAAGTAATATTAAATTTGCGACGGAGGAGTATACTACAAAATAGACATTAATTTTTCAATAAATAATTTAGAAAAAATAGCATTTATTTTGTGACGAAAATGTATATTAAAAGTACATATTTATTTTGATATATATTGTGGGATGGAGGTAGTACTACTTTCGTGGTTGATAAGTGTTTCAATATAAAGTAAAAAATGAAAAAGTTCTTAATTGTTTGGTCATCGGAATTGATGGTGTTTTTAGTAGTAGTTTATTTGACAACTGAGAACTTACTGATAAGTTAAGTTTTCAAATGTTTGGTCACCGAGTTGGTGGTCATCGAAGTTGATCGTGTTCTTAGTAGTTTAGTTGACAACTGAGAACTTACTGATAAGATAAGTTCTCAGTTGTTTGGTCTTCGGATTTAATTGTGTTCTTAGTAGTTTAGTTGACAACTGAGAACTTAGTTTGGTCGCCGATGTTAATTGTATTCTTAGTAGTTTAGTTGACAACTGAGAACTTACTGATAAGTTCTCAGTTATTTGGTCGCCGCAGAGGTCGCCAGTGTTGGTGGTCGCCGGAGTTGATCGTGTTCTTAGTAGTTTAGTCGACAACTGAGAATTTACTGATAAGTTCTCAGTTGTTTGATCGCCAGAGTTGGTGATTGCCGGAGTTGATCGTGTTCTTAGTGGAGACAACTGAGAACTTACTGATAAGTTAAGTTCTCAGTTGATTGGTCGCCAGAGTTGGTGGTTGCCGGAGTTGATCGTGTTCTTAGTAGTTTAGTTGACAATTGAAAACTTCCTGATAAGTTAAGTTCTCAGTTGTTTGGTCGTCGGAGTTAATCGTCTTCTTAGTAGTTTAGTTGACACCTGAGAACTTACTGATAAGTTAAGTTCTCAGTTGTTTGGTCGCCGGAGAAAAAAAAGTCACCGGAATTGATCGCCGGAGTTATTGACCGGAGAAGATTGGGGGGTGACCTAAGGTGATGGTGGTTGGAGAGAAAGTA
This sequence comes from Adenophora triphylla var. japonica, assembly GCA_022495995.1. Lineage (NCBI taxonomy): Eukaryota > Viridiplantae > Streptophyta > Magnoliopsida > Asterales > Campanulaceae > Adenophora > Adenophora triphylla. The sequence continues at coordinate 561,221 of JAFEMH010000228.1, forward strand.
AATTAATAAAAAGGATGAACTTAGTAAAATAATAGAAGGGTGAACTTAGTAAAATGAGAATGAAAGTGTGATTAGTAAGATAGAGATTATTTGGTTAGATGAAATATTCCTTGTCATCATTCCCAAAAATTGGTAAGTTTGAGGGATTATACGGTAAATCCCTCTTATATCTATTTATAATAATTATATTATATCTATTTATAACAATGTTCTAAAAATTGGCCTAGGCAGCGATTAGGCGCTAAGCAGCAGTCCTCCGTCGCGCTTTCCTTCAAGGAGGCGACTCTAGGCGCTACGGCGAAAAATCGGTTATTAGGCGGCCTAAGCGGCGCTTAAGCGGACTATAGTGTACATGCGGGTTAGGCGAAATAGGGGAGGCAGGTGGTTGAAGAGGATTCCGGCCGGGCATGAGATGAGAATATGAACGAAAATCACACCGACGAACGTAACATCTCATCGTCTTCATTGTTGAAGTTGATTTTGTATAAATTGGTTGTTTAGTTGAATTGGTTGTTGGGTGAAATCGTCTAAGTATTTGTGGTTGGCTATGAGATCAGACTAGGAAGGAGGAATCGTATTGGTGCTTGGTTTAATTGGTTTGCAGAAGTAATTGTTTGGATGAATTGGTTTGAGATGATGAAGTGGGCGGCGGAATAAGATTATAAGGTTGGTCTGAATACCTAAAAAATTGTTTTATATGCAAATCAAACCCTAATTTTCATTTTGGGCTTGTGTTGGATTAGGCTTATTTTACTGTTGTGGATTTTGAAATAATATACTTGGCCTTTATTACTCATATTTTTGTATGATATTAAAAAAGGTGTAATTCTTTTTATTACTAGTCAATCTATTTTTAAATTCATTTATTTATTTAAATATTATTTTTGTTGGGGATATTGGGTTTCGGTTTGGATGATAATCCTGGATATATGATTGAATCGTGTATAATTCACTTTTCGAATAAAGTATTTCGGCCCTTATTGCCTGGGTTACACGAAATCTCTATTGGGATAAGACAATCACTCAATCTGTTTCTAGGCAAAGAAGACAAATCTTAAACTTGAAAATTGTGTTGTATCTTTCGTTGTTGTTCTTGTATTCTTATATTATACAAAAGAGATCAAACTCTGTTTTAAACAGATGAGAAGGTATCAGTTAAGTTTCCAACAATCATGATTTTTGGCCAACCATTGTGTCCTTTCAGTTTGAAATAACACTTGTTCAGGAACTGCTCGGCCGAGTCATGTGCCTTGCTCAGCCGAGCAAGGATTTCCAGAGACTTTTGCCTAACTGCTCGACCGAGTCTTTGTCTTGCTCGGGAGAGTCAATCATTCTGCTCGACCGAGCAAGGCATATGCCTCGGCCGAGCATGGCTGTCCAGAAACTTTGATAATCTGCTATGCTATGCTCGGGCGAGTCAAGCATTCTGCTCGGCCGAGCATATCAGCAAAGTCAAAGGTGCTGTCCCTTAACCCTTACTTTTTTATCGTGGTCAAAAATGTATTAGCTCAAACGAGTGTGTACTCCACACTTTCCCTTACTCGTATCCGAGTCTAATACGAATCACATTGATCTCTAGTAAATCACCATTACAATAAAATAGCCGATGACACTAAAGTCACCAACAAATCCCCTCCATTTTAGTGTAATCCTTTGATTTACGAAACATATAAGTAACGAAACAAACGAATGCATAAATGAAAATGTCTTGCGATTGAATTCCATCTTAGTATAATACACATTTCAAATACTCGAGAATCGGGGTGTTCCAACGATTGAACCCGTCAACTCATATGAATACTTGAAGATACTATACACGTAAGTTTAGTACAATAATCTGTTGTTTTGTCCTGACACTATTACAAGCCATGTGTCCATATCCAATAATGAACATATAGGAAGCCAAGTCCTAGCTTCTTGAAGCGGCAAAACTTCATGTCCACATAGGTAGTTCCTTTATTCTTGCACCTGCAGTTGCAATTTTTCAAAGGAACTATTAAGAAGATATTCTTCAACCTAACCATTACTTGCAGGTCTGAACACATACCTTGGGAAGTATAATAACATGTGTTCCAATCTCAAACTGTGAGCTTTCCACATTGAATTCAGGCTTCTAATGTTGTATTAGAAGGGAATTGGGTATCTCACAATTAGAGGACTAAATGGACTTTAATCCCACCCCTATTGCTGACTTATTAACTAAGTCTCTAGCTAATCCCTTCGTCAAGTGGTCAGCTAAATTTTGTTGAGACCGAACAAACTCAACTGAAATCACACCATTCATGATTAATTCACGAATCATACTATGTCTGACACCTAAGTGTCTAGACTTGCCATTATAAATCTGACTATAAGCCCTAGCCAACGTGGCTGCACTATCACAATGGATAGAGATTGGTGATATCGGTTTTGGCCATAATGAAATCTCATATATCAAGTTTCGAAGCCATTCTGCTTCTTTTCCAGCAGCAGCCAATGCTACGAACTCAGATTCCATTGTAGAATGTGTAATACATGTCTGCTTTTTGAAAGCCCAAGAAATGACACCTTCTCCAAGTAAGAACACCCAACCACTAGTAGAAGATGAATCTTCTTGGTTGATCCAACTGGCATTTGTGTAACCTTCTAATATAGAAGGATGTCCATAATTACACAAACCATAATCTATAGTACCTTTTAAGTACTTGAACACCCTTGTTATTGCACGTCAATGCTGTCTACTAGGATTACTAGTGAACCTACTCAATCTTCCAACTGCATAAGCAATATCAGGTCGAGTGCCCGTCATAGCATACATCAACCTGCCAATGGCGTTTGAGTATTCGAGCTGTGATACAGGTTTACCAGCGTTTGACACAAGTTTTCCAGTTGGATCCATGGGAGTATTAACTTTAGAACAATCATCACAATTAAACCTTTTGAGAATTTTCTCAATATAATGAGATTGTGTAATTGCAATTCCCTTGTTCATCCATTTAATCTTTATACCAAGAATTACGTCGGCTTCTCCCATGTCCTTCATAGAGAACTTTGATGACAAAAACTTCTTAGTTTTATCAACTACAATTTGGTCTGTGCCAAAAATCAACATGTCATCTACATATAGGCAAATGATTACACCTTTGCCGGATTCATCAAATCTGCTATATACACATTTGTCTGACTAATTTAATACAAAACCATTCGACAAAACAACCTCATCAAATTTTTGATGCCATTGTTTAGGTGCTTGCTTCAGCCCATACAATGACTTAATTAACTTACATACCTTATGCTCATTACCTGGCATAACAAATCCTTCAGGTTGTTTCATATACACTTCTTCTTCCAAATTATCATTTAAAAATGCTGTTTTGACATCCATTTGATGGATCAATAGATTCTGAATAGCTGCCAAAGCTATCAGTAATCTAATAGTAGTGATACGAGCAACTGGTGCATAGGTATCGAAGTAATCGATTCCTTCCTTTTGTCTATAGCCTTGGATTACCAATCGAGCTTTAAACTTGTCAATTGTTTCATCGACTTTCATCTTTTTTTTGAAGATCCATTTGCACCCTAAAGGTTTACAGCCTGGTGGTAAATCAGACAAGACCCATGTATTATTTTCCATGATAGAACTAATCTCGTCATCAATTGCTTCTTTCCAAAACCCAGCATCTCGAGATTTTATTGCTTCATCATAGGTTCTTGGATCCTCCTCTATACTATGACAGTAAGAGTATTGAGATTCAATTTGATCTCTTGATCCCATAACTAAATGTAGTTGAAAATCAGAACCATATGATTTAGCTTTTCTTGCTCTTTTACTTTTACGAGGTTCGGGTGTCTCACTTGGTACATCAATTGAATGATCATCCATTTGAGATTCGGCCGAAATTGGTATAATATCCTTTGGTCTAGGTATTGAAGAGAAACGATTCTCATCAAAGATTGCATCTCTCGATTTTATAATTGTGTTAATAGAAATGAAATCGTTAGGTTCTATAACATAAAACCTATATGTCTTGAAATGCTCAGCATATCCAACAAAGATGCAGTCAATACCATTTTCTCTCAACTTTTTCCTTTTAGGGTCCGGAAGTCTAACCACGGCCCTACACCCCCAAACTCGCAAAAATGTCATGTTGGGTCGTTTCTTATACCAAAGCTCATATGGGGTAATTTTTTTTGGAAAAATTCCTCTAGGACCCCTCTATCCAATTTTTTTTCCTCTTAAAGAAAACTTTTTTTAAAATCCCAAATAAAGAGTTATCCCCATTTTAAAATTCCCCCAACACCCCCAGCTCCTCCTATCCTCCATCCCGTCACGTCATTCCTTTCCCCTCCCATTTTTTTTATCTCTAACTGTTCTCTCTCTCTAAACACAAGATCTTCTTCGCCATTGATTTTCACCTCTTCATTATCCCCACCACCAATTTCGCACACAATCTATACAGAGCGATTTACAATCCACAGTGACAATTTTATCTCCTATGAGGTTCACACTTTTTGTCAGTCTTCCTTCAACTCTGTGAGTAATTAAATCTCTTCATCTCTGTTAATTGGTGGACTTTGTTTTTGATTCTGGAAAGTTTCGATTTATGATGCTTGGATCTGTACTGCTGTATCACTGTGTGTTCTTTTGGAGTTTTGTACGGGATGCTGTGATTAATTGTGTTGTGTTTTTGATTTTGTATAGATCTGGTTGGCAGATCGGCGTGTGGACGCTATATATGCTTGATATATGGTTTGGATTTACTGAGGCTTATTTCGTTTTGCTCAAATTTTGGTTGTTGTGGAGAAGATCTAAACTATTGACTGTTAATTTGTGCTTTGTTATAGCCCTAAAGTGATAATTTTGTTGGAGTTTAGGAGCGTTTTGTGCTCTGTAGTAGTTGAGAAATTTGGGAAATTAGGGTTTTTTACTGTTAAGGAATTTAAGAATTTTGACTATTTTGTGATATACTGAAGGAAATCATAGTTTTCCTTTTGGGATGAATGATAAATTATCCACATTTTACATTCTTTGGTTGAATATATTTTGGACCAAAGTTTAACAGGCCAACCATGGACTATTTGTAGAATGCTATAGTTGAAACTTGAAAAGTGGAGTGGTAGGAAAGTGACACACACACACACTCACTCACACACATATTTACTGTTTTAATTAATTCACATATCGGAGCTTTTTTTCCTAATGTACCAAAAATAAATAAATATTTGAGCTTGTTTTAGTTGCTCTTACATATAAGACTTATTAATAAGTCTTATATGTAACTTATATAAATTTAAATTTTTTTTAAAAGTCTTATAAATAACTTATAAGACTTTTTTAATAAGCCTTAAGTAAAAAAACTTATTAAAAAAAGTCTTATAAGTTACTACTTATAAGACTTTTTTACAACATAGTTCTCAATGTTTAAATAGGTCTTATAAGTAACTTATAAGACTTTTAAAAAAGTCTTATAAGTTACTTATAAGACTTATTAAAAAAAGTCTTATAAGTTACTACTTATAAGACTTTTTTACAACATAGTTCTCAATGTTCAAATAGGTCTTATAAGTAACATATAAGACTTTTTAAAAAGTCGTATAAGTTACTTATAAGACTTTTTAAAAAGTCTTATATGTTACATATAAGACTTATTAATAAGTCTTATAAGTAACTTATAAGACTTTTTTAATAAGTCTTATAAGTAAAAAGACTTATTAAGAAAAGTCTTATAAGTTACTACTTATAGGACTTTTTTACAACATAGTTCTCAATGTTCAAATAGGTCTTATAAGTAACTTATAAGACTTTTTAAAAAGTCTTATAAGTTACTTATAAGACTTATTAAAAAGTCTTATATGTTACTTATATAAAGATTTTTTTTTTTTAAAGTCTTATATGTTACTTATAAAACTTTTTAAAGTAGTCTTATAAGTTAATTGTCTTATAAGTCAATTATAAGAGTAATTTATTGTTATTATGAGAGTAATTCGTTGTTATTATTGAAAATTTTGATTTTTTTGATTGAAAAAAAAGTCAATTATAAAAGACAAAGTAGTCTTATAATTATAAAAGTTGTAAATGTATAAATTATGAGAGTAATTCGTTGTTATTATTGAAATTTTTGATTTTTTTGGTTGAAAATTTTGATTTATAAGTCAATTATAAGAGAACATATAATTGTTGTAAATGTGTAAATTATGAGATTAATTCGTTGTTAATATTGAATTTTTAAATTTTTTTTTTGGTTGAAAAAATTAAACTAAAACTATTTAGAATCTAATGATTGATTTAAAATACTTGAATGTCTAGTGACCAATATTTAATTCCCAAAGTTTCAGTGACTAAAGTATAATTTTCTGTTTTGAAATTGGTTCAGTCCCCTGGAATGAACGTCTGATGCGTACAAAATAATAATAAGGATATATTTGTCTTTTAACAATGAGGGGTGTGAGAGGAATTACTAAAAGGTAATTTCTTAAAATGTGTTTAAATTTCACATGAGGGGCCCTAGAGGAAGTGGGCCATTTTTTTTTCTTTTATTAGGAACCCTATTCAATAAATGGCAAGCCGTTAACATGGCTTCTCCCCAAAATCCGTCACTCGAGCCCGAGTAAGATAACATGGCATTAACCATTTCTTCAAGAGTTTTATTTTTTCGTTCAGCCATACCATTTTGTTGTGGTACATAAGGAGCCGTAGTTTCATGAATTATTCCTACGGTTTGAAAATATTTAGGATCATAATATTCACTACCTCTATCCATGCGTAAGGTTTTAATCAAGCCATTTTGTTGAAGTTCAACTTCTGTTTTATAAATTTTAAATTTATCTAGGGCTTCATCTTTTGCATGCAGCAAGTAAATATAGCAAAATCTAGAAGCATCATCTATAAAAGTGACAATATACTTTTTATTGCATAAAGATGGAGTTGCATGAAAATCACATAAATCACTATGTATTAATTCAAGTTTTACAGATTTCCTTGTAATACTTTTAAAAGGTTTTCTAATGATTTTTGTCAACATGTAAGTATTACACTTTTCAGTATCCATAGTATAAATCACACCTTGTCCTTGCTACAGTTGTATGAACAGTACCAACTGTCAAATTTCCCATTTTGCCCTCACTAAGTTGTCCCTTTCCCATTTTGCCCTTAAAATTTTTTTTTTAATTAAAAAAAAAAAACGTGTCCTCGGACACGGGCTTAATTAAAAAAAAAACGTGTCCTCGGACACGGGCTTTTACTAGTTTTTATAAATAGCAGGAACTAAACCATCTTTGGACATTTCAAGCATTCTTTTATAGTGCACATTTCCTAAACGAGTATGCCATAATGAAGAGTTGATAACAATAGAAGAAGTCATATAAACATAACTAGAATCAACAAGAATTTTATTCAAATTCAGCATAAACATCCCATTATTATAATAACCAAATCCTACAAATACACCAGACTTCGATAAGATATACTTATCGGATTCATACACTTGTTTGTATCCACACTTGTTTAATACATGACCAGAAATCAAATTCTTACGAAGTTTTGGTACATACATTACATTAAACAAAGAAATAGTTTTTCCTGAACTAAATTCCAACACCACACTTCCTTTTCCTTGAATAGGAGCGGAATGGTCATCACCCATGTAGAGGACAAATCCGTCTTCCATCGGTTCATATGTCTTAAACCAACAACGATCTTTACAAACATGAGTTGTGGCACCGGAATTAATCCATCAGGCAATTGCATCATCTTGCACATAAAATGCTTCAGAAATTAGTGAAAAAGAATTTTTAATAAATCTGTTCCAACCATGTACTAAATTCTGACCTTGGTCTTGAGAATGGTCCTTAGACCCCTTTCCCGAACCACTGGTGCTTGCGCCGTCCTTTTTGTTTCCAAAGCGACAATCCTTCTTAAAGTGACCAGTTTTGCCACACTTTCAACAAGCCAATTTAGGCTTCTTGTTGGGACCAGAACCATTGTCCTTGAAACTACGTTTCTTTCTTTTTTTTTATTGTTGTTTTTATTCTTTCCACCCTCATCAATCATATTCACCGAGGGTCCATCAACTTCTTTTCTTTTGCCTTTGTCATTCTCTTGCGCCATAAGAGATTCCTCTATGCGCAAGTGACTACCAAGTTGAACTAAAGACATATCGTCTTTACCATGTTTCAAGGTGTGTTTGAAATCCTTCCAAGAAGAAGCCAACTTGTCAATCACACTTGAAACAAATATTGACTCATCCATCTTCAGCCCATGTTGTGTAAATAGTCCAAGGATTCTAAGGAGTTCATTGAATTGTTCCATGACAGGCCTTGAATCGACCATCTTGTAATTATTGAAATTAATTACAAGGAACTTCTTACTTGAAGCATCCTCTGCCATGTACTTGGATTCAAGAGAATCCCACAACTCCTTTGCAGATTTCACATTTTGATAAATATCAAACAGAGAATCAGACATACCGTTTAATATGTGTCCTCTGCAGATGTAGTCATCGTTTTCCGACTTCGATCTGCGTCTGACTGCTTCCAAGTTATCATCTTCCAACAATTCTGGAATAGGGGTAGATAGAACATACACAACTTTTAACGTTGTCAAAAGGAAGTGCAACTTCTTATGCCAACGTCTGAAATCATGCCCTTCAAACTTGTTCAGTTTCCCAAATTTAGTTGTCATCTCCTTCACAGTACTTCCTCCAGCCATGATTATCACAAAATACTTTATTCGTTTGTTGGGTATATTGGGTTTCGGTTTGGATGATAATCCTGGATATATGATTTAATCGTGTATAATCCACTTTTCGAATAAAGTATTTCGACTCTTATTGCCTGGGTTACACGAAATCTCTATTGGGATAAGACAATCACTCAATTTGTTTCTAGGCAAAGAAGACAAATCTTAAACTTGAGAATTGTGTTGTATCTTTCGTTGTTGTTCTTGTATTCTTATATTATACAAAAGAGATCAAACTCTGCTTTAAACAGATGAGAAGGTATCAGTTAAGTTTTCAAAAATCATGATTTTTGGTCAATCATTATGTCCTTTCAGTTTGAAATAACACCTGTTCAGGAACTGCTCGGCCGAGTCATGTGCCTTGCTCGGGCGAGCAAGGATGTCCAGAGACTTTTGCCCAACTGCTCGACCAAGTCTTTGTCTTGCTCGGGTGAGTCAATCATTTTGCTCGTGCGAGCAAGGCATATGCCTCGGCCGAGCATGGCTGTCCAGAAACTTTGATAATCTGCTATGCTATGCTCGGACGAGTCAAGCACTCTGCTCGCCCGAGCATATCAACAAAGTCAAAGGTGCTGTCTCTTAACCCTTACTTCTTTATCGTGGTCGAATATGTATTAGCTCAAACGAGTGTGTACTCCGCACTTTCCCTTACTCGTATTCGAGTATAATACGAATCACATTGATCTCTAGTAAATCACCATTACAATGAAATAGCTGATGACACTAAAGTCACCAACAATTTTATCTGATATTAATAAAGGTGTAGGTTGTATTAATTTCTCGGCCCCATTTAGACCCCGCCTAGACCGACCTATAGGCTATATGCATTAGGCCCGACCACCCCGCCAGCGATAGCCTATCGCTTTTTAAAACCTTGATTTATAATAATTACTATATGAAATAAACAATTATTGCAATGACAATGCCGTCTCAAAAATAAAATAAAAAAATACCCCTCTTGTATCTTTTGGCGGTAATAGGGCACAATTTCAAGTGTTAGAAAACCTTCACCCCGTCTCCCGCTCCGCTCGCTATCTGCTTACACTGCTACTTAGACTGTAGATCGTTAATGGCGTCTGAAATAGAGCCAATGAAAGAAAAAGAAGAACAGCAGCAGCAGAATCCCAATCCAGACCTAGAAGACGGAGAAATTACAGAAGAACCACCGACGGAACAACCCTACTCTTGGCCAGTCATCCGCTTCGACGTTCCTCCGTACAAAGCCTACCATTTCTCTCACCAGTTCAGAAACTCCTCAAACCCTAACAATTTTCTCAAGGGCCTCAAATGGTACCATTACTTTCTCTTCTCCCTCCACAGGTGGTACGATATCTTGAAATTGGAATTTGAATTTGAATTTCTTGATTATGTTTTTTAGGTCGCCGGATGGTTCTTGCTTCCTTACTAGCTCGGAAGATAATTTGCTCCATATGTTCACCTTGTAAGTATTGATACTCCTTCTATCCCGGAAAGATAATCTCACTTTTTACTTTGGTGGTCAAATTAATTGAACTTTGGCAAAGAATTTATGAAATATGATTATCTTAATGAAAATAAAAAATTCTTATTGACATTGTTCTTAATGGTGTTCAATAACAACTTTTAAAATTTCCTTAGGATAATGATATTCTTATAAATTATTGGTTAAAGCAATTAAATAGACTACCAAAATCAAAGTGGAACTATATTTCTGGGACGGATGGATTGCTTAAGTTGATAATTTCATACATGAATTGTAAACATGCAATGTACACTGTGGTTGCTGCAATAGCTAGGACTTTAAGTGAGTTGAGTTGATGCTTTGAGTTGGTTTCTTACCTTTTAATTGTACTTAGAGCAGAGCTCAAGCTAATTACATTACGAGCTTGGGTGTTGGTGGAGCCTAGGTTGAAATGTGCAATAAACAGTATAAATATCCTCATTATGTTTTGAACATCGTATGGTATCTTTTTTTGTGAATGTGGCTGGAGATTAAGATGATTTAGCTACTCATATTACATAATACAATATTTTTTGTTAACAACTTAAAGCACATTCTTCGGCTTCCAAAGATGATTCTTTCATTAATAAATTAAGGATATGCATATTAGCTAGATGTTTTTTTTTTTAATGTTTACCACGCTCACTAAAAGATCATATTTTTTGGAAGGAGAAAATAGTTAGTTTGTTTGTATCTTGTGATTATTGGGCTTATCAAGCTGCGTCATAATCTCATGTTCAAGCTCGACCAAGATCCAACATAGTCTCTGTTCAACCAAAATGCCCGTGCTTGGAATGATATGAAAGTATTTTAAAACATAGGAAAATCAGTCTTGTTCAAAATTTGAGCATGCGTGTTGGTCCTTTGTGGGCTGAAGCAGAGATACATTCTGTTGTCAATTTGTACTTGTGACTAGAAAACTAAGAATATTTGTGAATCCTTTTCTGGCTTTAGTAGATATCTTGTCATAAGGGGCTAATGCTTAGAATCCTCAGTGAAAAAGCTCGTTTAAGTGGGTCAAACATGTAGTCAATGGGGTTTGTGAATTCGGATTGGTTGAATGTAAGCGTAATGCTTGCGATGTGGTTCTATTCGCCTTGTCAACTGCAATAAATTTGGTTTTTGTTTGTTAATTATCAACTCTATTTTACTGTTTTGTTTTTAGGTTTGTTCATTATATGAAGTGAGCCTAACTATAGCTTGGTTGTTGTTGCTTATGCATTTGTCATTGTAGCTTTGAAATAGAGAAATGAACTATGTTAGGACAAATGGGAATTTCTCTCTTATCTCTAATATTATTACACAATGCACTTCTGTTGTTTTCTCAACTTTTATTATTTCTTGTTTTTGTTGGGACTATATACCCTCAAATCTTTTCCTGTTTTTTCATTTTCAACATATCAAGTTTCAGGCGGCTAAGGACTGACTTTCTTTGTCTTCTTCAGACCAGATTATGGAAGTCCTAACTATGAAAATGCCTATTCTTTGGCAGCTGGTGAAGGTAAGTTTCTACTGTTTCACATCTTGATTCAAGGGAAACGTTCTTACTAGAGTAGGTTCCCTTGTATCATACTTGATCATTGGTTATCAGGAGAATCTTTGTTAATAATCTGTTGCAAGTACATAGTTATTATGACTGTAAAGGAGTTATAAGATGATGCTTTAATCTTTGGCTAAATTTGGGCTCCTTATGTTTATTAGTCATGGCTCTTGTGACTTGATATTTACCATCATAGTTCTCATTGATGAGTTGCAGATTCATCTGCTTCAAACCTTGTTGTGAAGGAAGGAGAGTCTATTTATGACTACTGCTGGTACCCTTATATGTCTGCTTTAGGTGCATCTCTTATCCCAATTGGCTTGAGGAAAATATAATACTTTCTGTACAAGTGAACACTCATTTTCCCAGATTCTGATGTAAAAGCAAATCTAACCATAAATATAATTTGATTGACCTTTTAGATCCAGTTACATGTGTATTTGCGACTACTACTCGGGATCATCCTATTCATCTATGGGATACTACTACTGGCCAGGTGTTAATGCATATCTCTTAAAACTCTTTTGCATATGAGCAATTTTACTTGCTTTGTTGAACCATTACTTCCACTATTTTGCTATTTTGAAAGAATTCAACCAAATCGATATATTTTTTTGTTTGTTGAAGGTTTGATATTGTCCCACATTTAACATGTTGGTTAGCCTAGATTGCAGGTTGTTGACTATAATTCACTCTTATAAAATGATTTTGTGAGCAGCTTTATTAACATTTGTTTATTCAAACTGATGATTGCAGCTTCGCTGTACATATCGGGCTTATGATAATATGGATGAGATAACTGCTGCCTTCTCAATTGGTTTTAATCCCATGGGATCTAAGTAAGCTTTTATTTTCTCTAAAAGATTTAAACACACCCATCCAGAAGCCATATATGTTATTCTTCTTTTGCCTTTTCTTTCTTACTTACTTTCGTTTCGTATGGGAGTATGAATCATGTTATAATGTGAACACAATTTCATGCACCTTCAGCTTTTCCTAACACACAAAGGGCTTAACTGGGGCTTCAACTGTTTTACCATTGCGTGTATGTATGTGTTTATTATTTTTTCATTCTTTCTTTTTTCCTTATTTCTTTTGATTGGAAAAGGAGATAAAATAAATCAGATGGACAAGGAGTCCATCATCCTATAAAGAGAATACAAACTACAAGAAGCCTAAATAAGGAATAGCAGCACAATAATCCCTTTACAAATCTGATGGCAAAATTCCTTGGAAGATGTTTCTATTGTTTTTTGTTTATGGATTATTATGGATATTCTAATAGCTCTTTAAGTTCAAGACAGTCGATGATTGGAACGTGCAATTGCGAGTCCAGATGATGTCTGATGGTCAATGAATAACCATAACTGACGTGGTTAATTTGTCTTCTTGAGGATCTATGATGGTTATTTTTTCTGTTCCATAGTTGTAATATAGCTTATATTAAGTTTTGACAGCTGAAGGATGTGCTTTATTCTGCAGGATATTTGCTGGTTACAACAAATCCATCAGGATATTTGATGTTCATCGCCCTGGTAGAGATTTCGGACAGCATTCAACTATTCAAAGAAACAAGGAAGGCCAATCAGGTATTTAGTAGAGATTGCAGGCTAAACACATTTATTTTATTTCATAACCTGAAAATCGAGTGAGATATGAGCAATTAGACATTAACCTTCAAATTTCAAAAAATCTCGAGATTCTGCTTTCTATTATCTTTATCTAGTATCAATTGATACTTGGATCTTCTTCGGATAGATTGAGATAGCCAACTTTCTTCAGATTTCAAATGTAGTTACGTAATTTCTTTCCCTTTTCTATTTCTTCCTTCGGATACTTAATTCAGCTTCAAGATTATAATGAACTCTCTCTGCTGCCCCTGGTATCCGGGTAACTTCTTATCTAGACTCAGCTAATCTAAAAAGGTGTTCTCATATGGTTATTCATCCAAGATAACCAACCCCAAATATTTAAAAACCCTACAATCTTTGTGCACCCCCAAGTGACTATAAAAATATAGAGCTACCTTTGAGGACCAAATTCTCAACTACTACTAGTGATTTTGAGTGATGTTCGGAAAGCTTCTGGTGTAGTGTAAGTGTACATGGAAGGAGATAAGAAAAGTGAGCTATGTGTGGCTTTTCATATTTGGAAGGTAAGATCTCCAGTAAGAAAGATCTAGGAGGTATTCCTTTTTAGCAGCAATACATATATGTAGTCCATCTGTTCGGTTCAAAGGGTCCACATTAACGTCTTAAGGATCAAAATAGTTTATATATATACCCCAAAAGTGTTAGGAATTTTAACTTTTGCTAATTTAAATTGATATTATGATTAAAATATGTAAGCTTAGGTTTTGAAACAAGACTCGCTAAGTGGGAAATCTCAAAATGTTAAGTAGGGACTCTTTCAGTTGAATGAACGTACATTTTTTTCCACTCGACTACGTAGATAAAATCTTATGCTCCCTCCGTCCCGGAAAGATAGTGCCTTTAGTTTTTAATGGTCAACTTAAGTGAACTTTGACCAATGATTCACGTCAATTTGAATATCCAAGTGAAAGTCTAAAAATTGTTATGAATAATCTTTTTAATGTTCTATCAGTAACAAGTTTTAAATTATATTGAGATAATTATTTTTTCTTAAATCTTTGGTCAAAGTTGAATCAAATTGACCACCAAAATTAAAATGAGACTTACTTTCTGGGACGGAGGGAGTATTCTACTACTGTGAGCAAGGTGCAGCTTGTGATTCCCCAAATTGGTTCTTAGACAAATGCCTAAAACCCTTGTAGTTACTTGTTAATCACTGCCTAAAGCTTTCTATATACTTTTATCAGTTGGGTCCCATACTACAATTTGCTCAGCTGGATTTTCAAAAAAATGGCAGTGACATAATCCCACCTGAAGGTTCTCAAAATCTCCTTTCTAAATAGATCGTACAGCTTTGTTCACTCAGGAAACTGTGTCAACTGCATATTTCCACCTTCACAAAATAATAAGGTTGATCATGGATTGCCCTTGTAGCCCAATTTTGGCACCCTACTTAACCAAAAGACTGCAATTACACATGTTGAAGAAGATCTCCGCAAACGATTCATTAACAACGGTCATATTTATTTAATGTTCAGACTCATAGTTAATAAAGTTAGCTGGTGTTGCATGGTAAAATGTAAAACTTGTATTGATGAATATACCAAAGCCCTATAATTCCTTTTTTTTTAAGAAAAGAATTATATTAGATTAAGAGAGACGGACATAAGAACTCTATACTAAGTGAGGACAGCAGAACAATACTGCTATAAATCCGACAAAGAAGCACCACAAAAATCTCCCTTAGCAGACACTTTAAGACCTATGATTATGTACCTGGCTTGAAATATTTGTTGCCGACAGATACTTCAATGTCTCTTATCTGTTTCTGGTGTAAGTACGGCATTTTTGAATGAACATAATGGAGCTATAAGTTCATGGGTAATGGGAAAAAATGTACTCAATACATCAACTTTCTTCTTGTGTTCAGGCATCATATCCTCAATCGCTTTTTCTCCTAGTCATAGTGGGATGCTTGCTACAGGCTCCTATGACCAAACTACTGCAATATATAGAGAAGATAATATGGAACTCTTGTATATCTTACATGGCCAAGAAGGTGGGGTTACACATGTAAGTTCCCATCATGTCAGTAAATAATCCAATCAAGATGTACACAAATGGCTTGAGCACTTCTTTTTCTTCCTTTTGCAGGTCCAATTCTCTAAAGATGGAAACTATCTATACACAGGGGGAAGGAAGGTATAATTTTGTTTCCTATGTTTTTCACCCAAATAGGGTACTCTTTTATCCTTTCAAAATCTCTCCCCTTTCTACCCAGCTCCTGGAAAATTGGATAGTTTGGTCACAATTGATGAAGTACTTACCCGTGATGTTTATTGATCCCTCTATGTAATCTCAACAATCCTCCTTAGTTATAGGTTACTTGCATCTCCCAGGTGGGTGGTGAGTATCTCTTGGATACATGGTAGAGTAGTTGGTAATTCACCAAATAAGCTAGATCCATGCTGCATGATGTTTCATGACAATCATGAATTGTACTTACTACCCTCACTAATAGCATTATAGCTATTATACTGATTAATGATTAGGTTGACAGGGTTGATGCCAGTCCTCTTCTTTCCTGTAGTATTTAGGGAACAACAGACTGCAGTTCACTTTTATTTGTTGATCCATTTTCTCTAGTTTTTTCTATTTGAGTGAAGTTTTGTTTTCTTCCAGTTCATCTTCATGCTTATAATTCATCATATCGTCACAATCCTGCATAAAAGCTTAAGCTGTTAGTAAGAGGGGCTATGCTCTTGTATATATAGAGAAAAACTTGGTGCATGTTATGCACAAATGGACAACGAGAAGTTCTGTAACATGCTTGGGGAAAATATTTAAAAAATACAGCAATACTTTGAGCCAAGAACTTGCTAGACTAGAGCTCTAAGACTTCGTCAACTATAACTCGCCAGCGGTCGAGATATAGGGATAAGAGCACATGTCACGCCTTAAGGAGTAAATAGAAGATACTCCCTCCGTCCCAAAATGATCTTCCTACTTTTTTTGTTGTTAACATTAAGGTATTTTGAGCAATCAATTTAGGTTAAATTAAAATTTTAATCAAAATGTAAAACTTGTTATTGATACACCATTATAAATTATATCAACAACAATATTTATTTGTTCAGTAGGAGAATTAAATTAACCTAAAATCGTGCTAACAACAAAAGAAGTTGGAAGATCATTTCGGGACGGAAGGAGTACATGATAACTACTGCAGAAACTTGGAGTAGATCTATCTAAAGAAGCATTTAGAAAGAGTTTTTCTTTTCTATGTGATTATAGAAAGATATTTCTTAATACTGAATGACAACAAACGTTTGTACCAAAAAAATAAATGACATCAAACGCAAAATTTGGTTTTGAGCCACAATATTTAACGGTTCTTGTCCTTCACTTATTAAATGCCCTGCACCCGTGCTACTATTCTATTGCAGTGTGATCAGAGTACTTGTATTTTTGACTGGATTTTAGTATTTGCAAGAGCTTCTTCAGGTCTTGTTTATGATAACTGTACCATCTAATATTCTGGCATCCATCCTACATTTAAGATACATTTAGTGCTTACCGCAGTTGTTATTTCTCTTTGCCCCATTTTGAAAATTTTACTTGCCAGGGTTTGCATCATTAATGTGATTCATCTGTTGAACTTCTTGTCATTGCTCTTCTGAACATTTTTATTGGAGAAAGCTTTCTTATCAAGATTGTCATAGGATCCTTACATACTATGCTGGGATATACGCAAAACTGCGGACATTGTATACAAGTGAGTATTCTTCCTTGGTGGACCTTTATGATTGTTCGAAACTAAGCATATCTTTGATCTTTTTTTTCAACCAGCGGGAAAAAGTCTTTGACTGGACTTCTAATGGGTATTCGATTTTCGTTAAAAATTGCCTTCGCACTCAATGAAGGCAATGTAACCTTTCTTCTTAAAAATTCGCACAGAAGTCATGGGTGATCATTGGTCCGATGCTTCGGGCGAAACCTATTCCCAGGGTGTGACGGGCGGTCTACAGGGCCCGGGGAGAGAATTTTGAATCAGAGCTTTAGATTTTTGTTTATCCTTTGCCGTAATAGTATCTCGGGGTTTACAACGATAACTTGGTATATCTACTATACGACCGTTTACTAAAATATGTCTATGGTTAACTAATTGGCGAGCTCCGGGAATAGTCGGAGCCATACCCAATCGAAAAAGAATGTTATCCAAGCATCTACTATTATCTAAATCTCATACAAAAACAGTCTTCATCTACGGCTGGTTATTGTTTCAATCCACTTGCTGATTGTACTTTATGTTTGGGTTTGGGAAAGGGGCCATATAATTAAGACTGTATCATTGGGCTCTTTTTTTGTTATCTTTTTGGCTTTTAGAACTCAAACATATTAAGTTTTGAAGAAAAACTGAAAAACAGTGAATGGGGTCGTGTGTACACTGATTAGATCATTTGGTTCCGAAATTTGGTGCCTTTGTTATTTGTTTATCAATATCTTTGCTCCCCATGCTGGAAAAAAAAGAGAAGACAAAGTAAGTGAACTATAAAGATAGGGAGACTTGTTGTTAGTGATCCACACCTGTTATTTATGTAACTTGAGGTGCTCTTTATTACATGAAAACTCAGCACCTCTTCCTTAGTCATAAAGGTTTCTAGCTCTCATAGAAAACTATGTTTTCCTATCTGGGCTGTGAAATTCATTTTGATAAAAGATAAAACTAGAAGTTTCGGCACGAGTGTATGCTTGTGCTCTTTGGGAATTGGGGGTGATATCACTATTCATGGTAACTGTGTCTGTTCAAAGAGAAGTGCTATATCTTTCAGACAACAAATCATTCAATTCCGGTATTTGCTAAATCATTCCAAAACCCAGTTGTGCTTCAGTTTTTTTTGGTTATCACTGTATTATTTCTTGTATTTCTGCACCATGTAGGGAAAGTCAATATTCTATGATAATTTCGCAATGCTGTCATGACAAATTCTTCCCCAATCTTGAATCAAATCAGATTGCCCCCTCTTACCGATGGCTTTGTCGTATTTTTTCGAGTCTCTGATTTAGATAAGATAGAAAGGGAGCTACTGCTAACATAAAGAAGAACATTCTATTTAATTTATCATATATTTTTCACATTTTTGAGTCGCAAATGATATTTATCGCTTTTCTTATGGAGAAATGTCAACATAACTTTTGTTGCTGTAGCATCATGTTATTTTAATAGTAGATGTCGAAATGCATCAGTTTAAAAGATAAAGAGTTTTAGGTGCTGATGTCTTATGTGATATATATGATTAGGTTATACAGATCATCGGAAACTACCAATCAGCGAATACAGTTTGACACGGAGCCCTTAGGCAGACATCTTGGAACTGGTGGACAGGTATTACTTTGATTTTTAACCTTGTGTAAACATAGCTAGGTTTCATGTCATTACAGTTGCAACTCTTTAATCTTCTTGCAATCGCACTTCTAGGATGGATTAGTTCATATATATGATCTTCAAACGGGACAATGGGTATCAAGCTTTCAAGCTGCTTCAGGTATCACCATCTTTTATGTTAATATATAAGTGACTATAGTTGCTTTGGCAGACAACTTTGTGTTCCTAATACTTTTGAGTAACTCATTTGTATCTCATGCAGACACTGTTAGTGGTTTTGCTTTTCATCCCTTTCTGCCAATGGCAGCCACTTCATCTGGGCACCGAAGATTTGGAGTTCTTGATGATTCTGATGAAGATTTCAACTTATCAGGTACAACCTTAATAATTCAAACCATTTTCAAGTAATTAATGGTTCACTTGGCATCCCCTTTCTTATATCAAGTGCATAGTGTATTCTCTTGAATATTTCCCTCCGACAAACTTGTGGAGGATTATTAAGGGTACCATATTGCTTTTGGTCTGACACTTCGAAAAGAGTTGTTCTTTTTTTAATCAAGAATATATCTTAAAAATGTAGTTGTCAGTTTAAGGATCATGAAAATTCTAATTTCGGAAATTTATAGGAGAGTAGATGAACATGTGCAATTGCAAATGATCGAATGATGTCATAGAAACTGAGAGCAACCTAAGATGTGGGACAAAATGGGTGGTCAGTTTTGTGTTTTGATGCAGTAAAAACTGCAAACGAAGGATAAATATTGCTGTAATCCAGCAAGGAAGCCTAGGAGAGGGAAAAAAACAGTTGAGATATTGGCCCCAAAGCAATCAAGATACAAGAACACACAGGAACACAAAACGAATCACACACACAAGAACACGATTTTTTTAACTCGGTTCGTTGAACAAATCAACTAATCCGAGGCGCTACCAAGCATATATTATTCTCAATAATATGTAATGGTGTTACAATGTATTTGTGGCTGCCACTTTGGTATTTATAGGATACAAAACAAAGGCTAGGAAAATCCTACTTACTCTCTGAGAAAAGAAATCTGATGCAAATTATGAAATCCAGATCTGCCGTCGGCACGGTCGTGCTAAGCACAAAACTCGAATTTTTGCTTTTCTGATGCATGACCGTGCGAGCTACAATGCGCGGTCGTGCCGACCAAAGTTCACTCCTACTGCACTTCTTCTTGTTTTAGCCCAGTACACTCCTAGTTTATCTACAATCCTAACAATCTTCCACCTGGGGACAAACCAAAATCCTATGGCTACCTTTGTCATTACTCCCACCCAAGAATAACATCTCCAAATACACATCTTCCGTTAGTGGCCAACTAACCTTGGTAGCACCCGACCCTCCTTCTTCCTTAGTTTTCTTGGTGAGATGAAGCTGAGCGAAGCTTCAACCTATCTGTCGGATCTTCATTGCCTCGAGTCTTCACACCTTGTGATACTCCCCACAAATTTTCGCTCACCCTTCTCCACCTTTTCATTCACGAACCTCGCGAATTCATATGCTTGACACAGTCTTGGTTCCTCCATGTCTTCCTAGCACCCCATTGCTTGCACGTTCTGGACCTCGCCCTAATGTTTGTGTTGTTGACTTTATGTCCATATTGCCGGCCGGCGTGACCCATTAACCCACGATCCAACTTACCGATTCCTTGAGCAAATTTCTTTACCAAGCATGGTCCACTCGGCGCCGCTATCTTCACATCTTGGACTCCTTCCCGGATCCCCATGTGGCTATCATCGTATGTGGTGTACAACAATTTATTCATCCAATCCCAAGCTACCAAGTTAGCTCATTGGGTTATTTTCCATGTCGCACTACCAAAGGTAACCACACAACCTTTTTTGTCTAGTCGCGCCACAGAAATCAAATTTCACTTCAAATCTGGAACATGCCGCACATCACACAATATTGCATTCGGTGCATTGACTCGGATAACCCCCTTCCCCACGACCTTCAACAGATCATCTTCAAGATAACGAACCCCAAAATCGCCCGGAGTATATCACTCCATTTCATCCGCATTACTGCACGAATGGTAAGTCGCGCTCGAATCTAGAATTCGACTCGTCGAACTGCTCTCACACAAAACCAATCAATGCATCCGTGATTTCTTCAGCAGCATTCGCTTCCCATCTGACTTCGGACATTCCTTCCTGAAGTGTCATATTCCCGCAATTGTAGCACTTGACCACCTTCTTGTCCCTAGTTTTCAAACCCTTGGACTTTGATCCGCCACCCTACTATTTGAAACGCCTAGTGCAAGCTCCGATGTCTCCACCTTGCTCTTTCTGCGAACCTTTTCGCCAATAATTACATTTAAGACATCGCTAAACTACAAATTTGTCTTGCCGGCTGATGTGTTTATCGCGACAACAATTGTCTCTCAACTATCCGACATAGATGACAGTAAAATCAAGGCTTTTGTATCTCGTCATCATTAGTTACACCGACTGAGGTTAATTGAGTCATGATGGCTTTGAATGAACTTACATGAACTGTTGCAGACACGCCTTTCACCATTTCAAGATTTAACAATTTTCTCATCATATGAGCCTTGTTCGCAGCCGATGACATCTTATACGTGTTTGCCAACATCTGCAATAAATCGACTGTCATCTTGGCCTCCAACGTATTCTGTAGCACACTCTCATCTAGAGTTTGACTCACAGTTCCTAACGCTTTCCGGTCCAAAATAGCCCACTTCGCGTCCTCAACATTGTTTGGTTTTGCCGCCAATGGAAGATGTAGATCTTTACCATAGAGATAATCTTCTATCCTTGTCTTCCATACTTAATAGTTTGTTCCATTGAACACCCCTATCAATGTATTGTTACCCATCTCGATTGCTTCTACAAAATCCCCACAAATACCCCTCGATCCAAAGATAAACCCTAGAACGATCTCTAGATCTTGGATCGAAACCACGTACTGATACCAGTTGTTGGGATATTAGCCCCAAAGCAATCAAGATACAAAAACACACACGAACACAAAACGAATCACACATATAACTAATAAGAACACGATTTGTTAACCCTGTTCGTCGAACAAATCAACTAATCGGAGGCGCTACCAAGCCTATATTATTCTCAATAATATGTTATGGTATTGCAATGCATTTGTGTATGCCAGTTTGGTATTTATAGGCACTTTGGTATTTATAGGATACAAAACAAAGCCCTAGAAGAATCCTACTTGCTCTCCAAGGAAAGAAATCCGGTGCAAATTAGGAAATTCAGATATGCCGTCAGCACGGTAGTGCTAACCACACAACTCGAATTTTTGCTTTTCCGATTCACAACCGTGCCAGCTACAACTCGCGGTCGTGCCGGCCAAAAGATCACTTCTATTGCACTTCTTCCTCTTGTTTTAGTCTAGTACACTCCTAGTTTGTCTACAATCCTAACAACCCCCCCCCCCCACACACACACACACACCCCACAGTTTCATATATTATTAATCAAAACAATCTTCCCGTTTAATGCGTACAACATCGGTAGACTGCCCAAGAGTCTGAATTCATGCAACTGATGAATTCATGCAACTGATTATTCAAACTTAGACAATAATAGCTAAAACCTTCCAACTACCAACTAATAAGACCTTGTCAAGAAAATCAAAAGACAACTGGTCCAAAAATTAAAAAAAAGACTTAATTTGAAACTCTAACCAAACCAACAATTTTGGACAGATTTTGACTGCATCATGTTTGTCTGAGGAGGATAACTGAATAAGCTTTAGATATTATCTCTAGAGCTTTACAATAAAGAAGACAAACAGTTGGGGATTTAATACTCCTTGTCCTATTTCAAATTGCAAAATTTGCCATTTTAGGTATCCTACTTAAATTGCAAAGGCCTAAATTGGAAAGTTTATAATATTTTTTACTCCCTCCATTCCTTTATATTTGTCTTGTTAGACAAAATCTCACAAACCAAGTAACTCATTAATTACTCTTCCAATTTTCATTTTTAACCTCTCTTTCATCTTAAATACTATACATTTTTACATAAGTAAATAAGCTAATGCATTAATGACAAGGACAATTTTGACCATTCAAACAAAAAAGACCTAAAGTGACAAATATTTAGGAACAAAATTTTCTCCTAAAAATACAAATAAATAGGAATGGAGGGAGTAATTAATGAGTCACACTTCTTATACTCACACCAACTAACTCATTTACTATTTCTTACCCCACTATCCATACTCACAACACTTTAATATTACTCTGTCCATCCCAGAGTAAAGTTCATACTTTCCTTTTTGGTCAATCGCACAGAGTAAGGTTCTTAGTTTGCTTTATTTCTAAAAGACAATGAGACCCACTTGTTACACTCACAATAACAACACCTACTATTCCCTACCAACTTTCTCTCTCCTACTTTACTTTTTATACTCACAACATTTACTTTTTCTTAATAACTGTGTATAGTTAAACTAAGAATCTTATTACGGGCGGGCGGGCGGAGGTAGTATATACTTCTCCTTAATTCCCGTGTCCGGCGTTTTTTTTGCAATTTCAAATGGGACGGAGGGAGTATGTTACTAGAAGGTTGGAAGCACAATTGATTTCTCTATAGACATAAATTGCCATAATTAGAGAGCAGAATGAAGAAAATTGTGCTGCTGTATGCAGGTGAAGAAAATTGTTTTCTTTATATTCCATTGCTTGTGTATGCAGGTGAAGAAAATTGTGCTGCTGTATGGAGTTTCTCTTACGATTCACCCCAAGAGAACGCAGCTAATGCTGAATCTGGAGATTAAATGCCAACCCAATCACGGAAACTTCACGGGGATATCCCCTGACGTGTACATTCTTTGTGTTTAGGTCATGCCTCATTGTCGGATACTCAAAATCTTCACAAAAACATGTGTGATGTTGTAGATAGTTGCTGAAGGCCCAGGCCTCAGCCTCTAGATTAGATTCAGCAAGGCAACCATCTATCGGAGATCTTTATTCATTTTGGAAGCTGTATTTGATAAAATCATTTTCTAATATATTTTGAAAAGAATTGAGAATGATTAACCTTCAATTATTATTCTGTTAAGGAATGAATTGGAACTAAAGTGTGGGTTGTTGAATTATCTAATTAGAGAGTTACTTTGAAAAATGTAACAACAATGTCATGATTAATGATAATTATTTCAAGTGTCCTACATGTCCTTTTGTTGTACTCTTTTCATTAGAGAGTATAATAATTTCTAAGAGATGTGATCTTCCTTTGGTCTCCTTGTTCTTGTTGGTAATTGTAAGTTCTTGTCGGTAATATTGTCTAAGCATGATTCAATTTGCCGAAAGGTTCAAGTGAAGAGTTGTAAGCGTTTGTAGGTTCGTGTTTTGAGGGTTTGTTCAGAGATTTGATAAAAAAATAAAAATAAAGGTAACAACAAAAGATATTTTTCTCAAATAATTCCATTTAAAAATATAAATCTCAAAAATAACTCACATTTCAAGCTATTTCCCAAAATGTCCCACTTTTTGGAACTCGCTACACGGTGTAGCGAGTTCAACATGTTACCGTTGAAACTCGCTACACGGTGTAGCGAGTTTAGTTAAATTAGGGTTTGGCGTTTGAATTAATTAACTAAAGAAGAACTCGCTACACCGTGTAGCGAGTTTGACCGGTCACAGTGAACTCGCTATACCGTGTAGCGAGTTCTCAAAAATCCCATTTCCCCCTTTCCGACTTACAGTCTGTTTGAAAGAGAAAAAAAAAACCTAAATCACAGCCGCCGGTGGAAGAAGAAAGACAGAAGGAGAAATTTTTCCATTGTTATTTTCATCAAATTCAAGCTTTTCATCAACAAAATTTCGTTATTGTAAGTTTACATTAATGTTTTTTACTTCATTTTGTCTTGATTTTGCTTTGATTTGAGTATTTGTTTACTTGCAATTTATGTTTATTCAACTCAATTGTTGATATATTTTGAACTCAATTGTTAGTATACTTTGATTTGAGTTGTTGTATATGTTGATATTGAACTCAATTAGTGTTGTTATTGAACTCAATTGTAGGTATATTTGAACTTAATTGTTGGTATATTTGAACTCAATTGTCGTATATTTGAAATAATGGGGTTTTGAACTCATTTTGTGGGTTTTTTTGAACTCAATTGTTAGTATGTTTGTTATTTCATTTAGAGGTATTTGATATTAAAATTGGATTTATTTTGTTGAAACAGATGGAAAACTTAGTTGATCCTGGGCCTATTGATAACTCTGTAGTAACTGAACATGACAACCACAGAGCTCGTTTTATTTGGGTCGGATAGCAGGTTGCTAGTCCGCTCTCATTTCGTCGTGGTGTGCCTCCTTGTCGGATAGTTAGCTCCTAGGATATTGTCTAGATTAGCTGAGTGCTGCTTTGGTGGAGTTCATTACATAGGGAGAGTTCAGTATGATTATGGGTTGTTGGAGGCCTTGATTGAGAGATGGCATCCGGAGACCCATTCATTTCACCTCCCAGTTGGTGAGATGACAATTACCCTAGAGGTTATCAACATGATTTTCGGGTTGTCGATTGATGGAGATGCTGTTACTGATGCTAATATCCCAGCTCTTATAAACTGGCGGGAGGTTTGTCACTAGCTTTTAGGGGCTGTCCCATCTTCCGGAGATATGGATGGGAGTAGTCTAAAGCTACGGTCGATTACTAGTCAGTTTCCACACTTTCATGACCTCGCTGATGATTCCCCCAATGACATTGTTGATATGTACACTCGGGCATATATCATGATCGCCTTGGGTTCTACGGTGATGCCTAATCGTACGAACAACAAGGTTAAGTTGTATTATCTCCTTCTGCTTCGGGAGCTTTCGAGGGTCTGGATATACAGTTGGGGAAGTGCGTCGCTGGCTTTTCTATATAGAGAGCTGTGTAGTGCGACTAACCCTTTGACGAGCCAGTGCGGTGGATTTCTCAACATTCTACATGTATGTTTATCTCATTTTAATGTCCATTATGTTGTTGGTTTTAATTTCAAATTATTGGCATTAGTTATAGTATTTGATATAAATTTTATTGATATAGATTTGGGCTTGGGAGCGGTTACTATGTGTGCAGCCTGGAATTCAAAGGCGATACATTGATCCAGACTTCGAGCACATGCCACTGGGATGTATGTATACATATATCATACGTTATTTTCTCGTCGTTATAGTTTTTTTAACTGTTTCTTATAGTTATTATTTTTATGAAATTTCAGGCGGACCGGATCATCATTTAATCTCAGGGAGGTTACTGCCCATAACCTGCGAGGCTATCGTGATCAGCTGGCCAAGCTAACAGATGATCAGGTTGTGTGGCAGCCTTATAGAGATAGATATGCTCCGACATACTGCACTCAGGGACAGGCCGTATGGATGAAGCGGGCCCCTCTTATATGCTTTGAGAGGATAGAGTGACATTTTTCGAATCGTGTTCTGAGGAAGTTTGGCATGCTGCAGGGGGTCTCAGAACCGTGCGACACTCGAAGGGACTTGCATAGAGTTGATAGGCGGGGAAACAATCTTGTGATTTGAAGTTACCGTCATAAACAATACATTGCACTTTGGGGTCAGCGGCGGAACTTACTGGATGGGGGGATACCAGGCTTTCACGTTATGCATTACACTGATCCATATATGATATGGTATTGAAGCATAACGTGTATGTTTGTGCAGAACCCCATTCATATAGAGGAGGCTGGATACCGGTCGGATGCCCCTTTCCTAGAGTTCGTGGTAAGTATTTACATTTTTCAAGTTATTATTTCTATTTTTTTAAACAAATCTTCAATTTATTAACTTATGTCTCATGCTTATTTTTTTGCTATAAAAGCAGGTGCAGAACCTTCAACGTATGCATATCAACAATGAGGAGGAGGAGGATGCCAAACAAGCTGAGCTGCGAAGGTTGATTAGACACACACTCACGGGAGTTAGGGAGCAGCAATGACTTGAGGCTGCAACACCTCCACCACCACCACCACCGGTAGATCGCGTACAGGGGGTAGAACCTCGACAGCGTCGGGTTAGACGTCGTCCACAGCCATAAGCCAGAGCCAGAGCCCGAGCCCGAGGTCCAACCAGAGCCCGAGACTCAGTATGATGGACTCTTTGATATAGATTTACAGTGGGGAGCTACTCAGATGGAGGAGCACGAGGAGAGGATTAGTAATCATAATGCCATATCTGTAACTACCATCGTGTGCCAATGTCCATTTTCTGGCATCTAAATTCAGAAACCATGCAATTGCCTCGGGGTTAATTGAACGGATACTCTCTAAGGTAGATTTCAATTTTCTATCTTGACTTGCTCTACCCGTTCTCCAAAACAGATACTTCAAACCTTCCCTTCTATGCTTATTCAAGAAATTTGCTCGCATATGTCTCAAGCAATATCGATGATGCACATTTGGCCACCACGTATCTTCCGCCATAGTCTTAAGAATGCCGGGATGACGGTCATTTATCAAGCACACTTCACGACTCTTTATTATATGTCTGCCAAGAAGATATAAGAACCAACGCCAATTCGTCCAGTCCTCTTTTTCAACAACACCAAATGCAAGAGGAAGTATACTGTCTTGGGCGTCAACACCTATGGCAATCAGTATTACCCCTTTATATCTGCCATAAAGGAATGTTCCATCAACAGAAATGACAGGCCGACAATGAGAGAAAGCTTCAATGCAAGGCCCAAATGCCCAAAACACCCGTTGAAACATGTGTAATTCACCGATAGGAGGAGGAGGAGGATGAGTATACTCAACAGTTGTTCTGGGGTTGTATTTTTGGATGGTTGCTAGTATGCGGGGTAACCTTATATAAGATTCCTCCCAATCTCCAAAAACCTCTCCAATGCCCTTCTGCTTTCCACACCATGCCTTCTTATACGTAATTTCTTTTTCAAACATACCACTGATGTGTGCAATAATAACTCCAACCTTGACATCTGAATCGACCTTAATAAAACTAATTACTTGCCGACCAATAAACTTCGCATCTAGGTTGGGATGATCTCGACTTTCTCCAGAATATAAGCAGCAATGAGGAGCCTTATACTTGGTCACTTCTCAATAGCCAAACTTCCTCCTACTCACACGAACATATAAATTGCATGGATTTTTTTTCAATAGACATTCAATTACCCATGTGTGAGTTGTGATCTTTCTTACCCTGAACCGACGATTCATGCAAATATGGTACCTTTTTATATCAAATTGCGCATTGTTCTTGCTAGAAAAGCGTACCCCTTTAGCAATTTCATGATTATCCGGATCCCAAACTGGAAAAATAGGTTCATTATTATCAAGTAAGCATTCTTCTTGTCGAGCAGAACAACCAATATCACTGTAAAAAGATAATCTGCTCTCTCATACCTTCAATTTTTCGGCGCTTCATAATGAACCAAATGTGTTTCCACGTCATCATCAATCGGCCCATTATCACCCTCTCCCAAATCGACATCAGAATCACAACTACCCTCATGATATTCATCATCATCATCGTCTAGCATTGCATCTACATCAGTGTCTTCTTCTTCTTCTTCTTCTTCTTCTTCTTCTTCTTCTTCTTCTTCTTCTTCTTCTTCTTCTTCTTCTTCTTCTTCTTCTTCTTCATAATCTACATCATCTTCTGAATTATCGTCATTAAGTACATGATCATTTTGGCATGCCCCATCATCATAATTTGGTGTTTGGGTTGATACAAGTGTTTGGGTACTTGGACCAACCCTTACATCACGGTTACCACTTGGTGAATACCCATAAATGGTCTCTGTGTGTAGTGTTTCAAACTCTGGATAACGTCAATTTTCAATCATTTTTACAACCACATACAGCTGTAAATTATCCATCCCCCCAAATTTAGCTAAATGATCGAACATTATATCCATACACGCATCATCTTCAATACGGAAAGGAAAGTAGTGGGCACCCCAACACCCGGAACCTTAGCTCGTGCCCCGAGCGGGAGGGTCCCAAACTAACTTCAAAACACCTAAAATTTTAAAAAACTTTTATTTCACTTTAAAAGAAAACCAACTTCCAAACTTTCATTATAAAACTAACTCAACCATCTCCACGCGGAGGAAAGTTATAACATACCTTGAAAAGAATAAAACAACCTGTTTATTTACAAACCATTCACCATTATAAAGTTTTCCCAAAAGTAGTTCAATATACAAATTGTTTTTCCAAAATAGTAATGTTCATACACAACTCCCAACAACCCACTCTAACATATACATACCCAGACAATCCCCAAAAGAACCAAGTACAAACTCCTTTCCGTCCTCACTGGCCTAGTCCGCCTGTCTCAGTGCAATCTAAAACAGTAAAGGGAGAAGGGGTGAGAATAAATCTCAATAAGCTATTATGAATGCAACAAGATGTCAAATAAGGTGCAACACATAACATGGTTACAAATAACACATTGGTAAAGCGGTACACACCTTACTTTACCTCCTTTTACCTTTCCCGTCTGAATCATAAGTCGTACAACGTGGGAGTAAAAATCCTCTCTTTCTGTGAATGCATATTCACCAGAACCAAATATTTTACCATACTGAGAGCAATCAATACTCTCTTCATGAACTGCTTAGGCATATTCACCGGATCCCCATAGAACAAACAGAGAGTAATAAATACTCCCTTCGTGAACTGCTTAGGCATATTCACCGAATCCCAAAGATAACCAGCTATCTGTAAGGCTTTTGGCTCAATACAGAAGCTATCGCCTCTTTACTGTGGCCACAAAAGGGGATAGGCCCAAGGCATAATGTGATTTGATCAACTTATAGAACACATCCATAATTGATCGTATCCCATTACCCTTTAAACATCCATGTATATATATATCCACATTCAAGCACATAACAGATACTTGAAATATAAATCCACACTTGGGATAACAATGAAACAACATGATAAATAATACACATGTTCAAACTAATACAAGAGTGTAACATATATTTAATACACTATTTACAACCACCATGAATATGAAAGCAAGTAAGGCCACCAGGTATCATAAACAAGTCCTACATATTCATTACACAACATTGAGTAACCTTTATAAAGGTTCAAGATAGAATTACCAAGTTTGAACAACTTTGGTTAAGTTACAAATCAAGTTTGTCAACCATTTTCCGAGCAATATTTAAACTACTTCCATAATTCCAATTTGACCAAGGAAGATACCATTGTATAGCTAAAGGGTTCTACTTCAATTGTAGTTAAAGAAGGTTCAATTATATCCTAGGTATATTAGGTTTATGTGGCTTAGAAAATGGTTCATAATTGACAGGGCAGGGCACGACTCGTGCCCCATTTAACCCCACTCAGATTCAGTCGTCCCCCAATAAGGCACGACATGGCACAACTTGGCTTTCACTGTCGCACGACTGGACAAAGCAGGGTCACGACTCGTGCTCAAGGGCACGACTCGTGCCCTTGCCCAGAAAACAGAAACAGGACAGTAACATCAGCATTAGCAACAACAACCCATTTTGGCTTATACCCTTTTCTTCAACGTCAGTAAACAACTCAACTTCAGTCTCAAAACCAGTACAACCCTTTCTATTCATTCCCAACTCAAGCAATATGGGACCAATCCTTTTCCAAACACATTAACAAGTCTAAATTGGCCATGCATCTAAATATTTACCCATTACCACTTAGAAAAACCATTCTACTTCTATCTATTTTTCATTTACAATCACCCTATAACCTAGGTCTTTCTAACAACATCCCATCTTCAAGAAAATAGCTCCAAAATACCAACTTCCTTATATAACACATCCATCACAATTATAATCATTGAATGAACACATTTTGAAATAAAATCATAATAACTTACCAGAATATTGTGAAATGAAATATTTATTTTTCCGGCTCTACGCGCTCCCCTCGTCACCACGAACAAGAATATGCAGTCGGATTTAAAATCGGAAAGGAAATGAAGTCTCTAAAATTTTTGGAAGAAGGAGCCAAGGGTTTGGTTTTCATGGCTTAGACAAAGGAAAGAGCTGAAGGTTTTTATCAAATGAGGCTTTCCATGGAAATTTAAAGATAAACATTGACAACTTACACTTCACCTCCTTCAAGGATTAATCCACTACACTAACAACCTTAACTTCCAACCTTTACACTAAAGCACCTCAATCATTTTTTTCAACTTTTTATTTAATTCTCCAATATTATAATTTCACTACACACTTTTCATATTTATTTTATTTAACAATAAATAGTTAAAATTAATTCATTAACATTCTAACATCACATATTTTATCAAAGTACCACCATAACCACATAAACATTTCAAATTTCACAAATTGCATAAATTGAGATGCTACACACCCCACCCCCACGTGCTCAACATGTGCTAAAAGGGTGCCTAGGATTAGGATTGTGACAAAAGTACTCATCAATCCCGCTATCAAAAGTATGAGGACATTTATAAATGACTTTCAAATCACATTGAGACCGATCTAAGCCCGCCTTTTTATATAATTCATCAATCAACTCATTGTATCTCCATCGAAAATTAGCCCTAATTGCACATTTTGATCCTTTTTTGAAATGAGGACCATCAAATGGTTGTTCATCATCACCTCCCCAATAACACATGAAAATGATTTGACCTCCGTTCATCTTTAACCATATATTACGAAATCAAAGTGTTAAAACCTATATAACAAAACCCTAACATTTATATATATAATATACTAAAACACAATTAAAAACTTAAATTTTATATCTAAACACAAATGAAAACAATGATTAAGATGATGTTAATTTACCTTGATTGATTCTTGATCTTCAACGATTCTGACGAAATTAAATGATGAGAATAAGATTTGAGTTTTTTTTTTTTTTGAGAGAGAATGAGAGGATATGAAAATGAGAATGAATCTGGATGTGAAAACCTTCTGTAAAAATGCCATTTAGAACTCGCTACACGTAAAAATGCCATTAGAACTCGCTACACGGTGTAGCGAGTGACCGGTCAAACTCGCTACACGGTGTAGCGAGTTTTTCTATAGTAAATTACAGTGATTAATTTAAACGTCAAACCCTAATTTAACTAAACTCGCTACACCGTGTAGCGAGTTTTAACGGTAACATGTTGAACTCGCTACACCGTGTAGCGAGTTTCAAAAAGTAAGACATTTTGAAAAATAGTTTGAAATATGAATTATTTTGGAATTTATATTTTTAAAATGAAATTATTTGTGAAAAAAATCAACAACAAAATATATAGATTGGTTTAAAAGGGTAAAATTTTAATGATGAAAAGCAATATTTTAAATGTCAACTAGTATTTTTTTTTCCTTAATACCAAGAGGGGCAAAATAGTAATTTTAATGATGAAAAGCAATATTTTAAAAATTAAGTAGTGCGAAATTGGTACAATTCAAAAAAAAAAAAAGGGGGGGGGGGGGGAACAATTGCCCCCTTTCCCAAAGCCTTAGGTCCGCAGTGATCATATATTGATTGGTTTTGAGGCATAGTGTAATTGCGTACTAATAAATATATACTATACTCCCTCCATTTCATAAAAATAGGCATTTTTTTGTTTGGCAAAGGTGATATGTTGTGAGTGCAGATGGTTGGATAGGAGAGAGAAAGTAGAGTAAGTGGGTAATGGTTATGAGTAGAGACAAGTGGGTCCCATTTCCATTTTGAAAAAGTGCAGATTATTGTGGGATGTTCAAAATGTGTCTTTTTACAGATTATCGTGAGGCGGAGGGAGTATATAATTCGACCTGAGCTAGAGAGGTGAACTTGGCAACATCTTTAATAATTCCTTGAAAAAAGATGGTTTAAACGCCAACATATGGAATACAATTTCATTACAAGTACTTCTTCAATTCAATTAACCTTCTCAAGTTAGTGGTGCTTTCCTTGAGGTAACTCCATTAGTCCCTTTTGATATCGTTGACAAATACTGCTATTTTCGTTCATTAGAAAATGAACGGAATAAATTGTGATTCCTTCTAGAAATGGGCTCAACAGGTTCACTAAGGGATCAAGTTCGAAGGATCGACGTCAGAATTGAGACGTGGCCCGTCGAACAAAGGCTGACCGTTGTCGCCATTGAGCGACCAAGCCCATCCAAGGACGAGGCATCTCACCCACGCACTCGATCGTCAGATCATTCATTAAGCGACGACCTTACTGGACATACAACTCCAGGTCGTCAATTCACTTAGCTTGCTCAATAAGCCATCCTCTGATAAAGTCAAACCTGCCACTGGCCCACTCTGCACATGTCCCCACCTAACTAGCAGTGGCGCCGAATTGTGCATGTGAAACATTCCATTATAGACAATCCACTACCAGTGACAGTTACAACAGTGTCCTTGCTCGTACGAAGCAATCGCAGGACGCCACGTGGATACATGGGGACAAAACCAATCCAACGGTTGACAACAATTAAATCCAACGGTTAAGATGGAAACCTTAGCTCCCCCCATCCACCAAAAATACATGAACAGTGTCTTGGGCTAAGGTAATGTTCTCTTCACTATTCACGCATACACACACCCACACGTTTTCTCCATATTTTTACCACTTTCTCCAGCCCACACATATTCTCACGCCGGAGGGCCTTGCCGGACAAGCCCCGACACAGTTCACGGTTCATTTCTTGTGGTGTGCATGTCTCCATAGTCAGCCCATATCACTGCTGGACTTCAATAGCTGATCCAGGACGATTTCATCCATCATCAGAGTGGTTCCATTGTCGGGAATCGTTCGTCGGAGACTTCAGCCAAACCTAGAAACCCGCCAGAAAAAACTTGGAGATGGCGTCAGATGGACACACAACAAGCATGTCTACTGAAAATGATGGCCGACCACCTTCACCTGAGCAAGGCCACCAAGAAAACACCCCCAGGCCTTCATCACCTCAACCTAGGAACCCTAATCTGAGGGTTACCAGGTCACATGGTGTTGTGGATGACACTGGACTCCCAGATGCAAGAATAAAAGAGAAAAGACCTGCTCAAGATCAGCGGCAACGACGACCCCCCAACCGAAAGGAGAACAGAGGGAGCTACTGTACGAAATTTGGGAGGCCCATCCAACCCACTTCTTGACAGAACCGCTCTTCTCGTAGAAAGGGCAAACATCCTTCACGGCCTCCTACAGATCCAAAACGAATTGATCCAAATGGCCGAGGACCGAAATGCTCAGGCATCCCATAATATGGTCACATCCGGAAGACGAAGGAACGAGAGAGGGGCTGATGGTCGTCGTCAAGAAGCTGCTGATCCAAAATAACTTTTTTCCAAAGAAAGAGACCATTATTGTTGATTATGGCTGAGGAGAAGTGCGCTTGATCCAGAAAACGAAGATAGTCAAATTGTCCAAACCTTTTGAAGAATCAAATTGGGCAAAGAACATGGATTCAAATCAAATGGTACCCTAATTTTGTGAATAAGTGCAATACAATAGACCATCATTTCCACTTGAACCCTAAAAAAATTTTCAATTCAGATTTCCTTTGTAGAAACTTGGATAAGCACTTATTACATTACAGATAATGTTAACCAATAAATGATTAGTCCACAATTTGATGAAAATAATAATCAACAAAATGATTTTCACGAGCCCAAAGATGTCCTAGTTTATAATTATGCCTGTAATGATGCAAATAAACACACATGCGGAGATTGATCTCAATGAAGTGTGATATGGTATGATTAAATTTACACAATGATATGGTTTAACAAACATGAAGGCAATGGGATCTCCTTCAATCATGTAGCCTCTAGAACATTTCAATTTTTGGCATTGAATCAGTCATTGATAGGAGATATACACTCTCACACCATAGTGCTACCCAAATTTTATTTTTAAGTGATGCAATCAACATAACAATGGCATTTGGACACATGAATTGTATGCTTCAAAATAGAGGGACAACTTGTTTTCTATATGACCTTAGATTAAATATCCATTACATGATAAATAGCACACATTAATTAAAAAGGTGATTTTTATCACCGAGTCAAGAAGGTTCTTAGAATCCAGAGTCAAATATAGAGTCATAGATATAAACAAAACAAGTGAGCACAAGAGATACTCGTGCAAAGAATGAAAGCGGATTTTTTAAATTATTTTTTTATGTTTTATGTAATATACAATTATGCAGAGATGCAAACAGTTGTCCACACAGTTTTGCGATCATCTGAACTCATACAAATCGAGAGATCTTTTTAGGGAAGAAAATCTCTCGTAAACAATGGTCTTCATGAAAATATCATTCAATCGTTTATTATTTCCAACAAATTCACGACTAATAAATTTTTGTTCAACAATATCTCTAATATAGTGAAGTCTAATATCAAAATCCTTAGGATTAGAACATTGAACAGGGTCATTCGACATATCTATGATACTTGTAGCATCACAAAAGACATATATGATTTTGTTTTTGATTCCATTGTCTTTGGTCAATTTGTTCATCCAAAGAGGTTTAGCACACCAACTATTAACTGCCACATATTTTGATTCATCAGCAAAAGTTTGTTCCCTACTATCCCATGAATCCAATTTATTTCCAAGAAACAAATATCCAACATTTGTGATTTTCAAATCAATGATTATCCCCCCTCAAATGAATTAAACAATGTATCTGAATTAGATTCGTAATTGGCAACAAAATAGCATGAACTTACTTGATGGTACAAGGAATTCATGCATACCGAACCTGTTAGGCCTTTGTATTTCATCTTCTTTTCTTTCTTCATGTACTTCCCTAATGATCCAAAAGTGGGGTGATTCCCCAGGATTCTGGAAGGAATATTTTCATACCTGTTCACATCAGCTTCTTCAATCAGTTCAGTCTCTTCTTTGGTTTCAGAATCTGAACTTGACTCAGTTGTTGTTTAGTCAGTTGTGTTATTGGTTGTTTGAACAGCTGGTTGTTCAACAATCTGCACATGTACTGGTTCTACAAAATCTCTTTCTTTCTCTGGTTCAAATTCATTTATTAATCCGATCATGTTCCCATGTGCAACTTGAGACATCATCCTCAACAGTTTTGACATTAAGATCAGTAGCATCATCAAAAATTGATTTAAGACATGAAAGATTTTCAACCAACTTGTAACAATGATAAATGGGTCTTACACCTATCAAAACACATATATTTGAATCATCAAAGACCTCACATATCTTCTTATCAAATTTGACATGTAGATCATCATCACACAATTGGATTATGCTTATCAAATTAGTCTTTAACCCATCAACATGCAACACATTATACAACCTAGGTAGACCTTCTACTTGCAACATATCTTTGCCTATGATTTTACCTTGGGCACCTACTCCAAAATTGACTTTTCCACCTTTGTATGGTTCATAATCGGTGAGGTGTTCAAGGGATTCAGTCATGTGTCGGGAGCACCCACTATCAAAGTACCATGACCCCTCAAAACTGCTTTTCAGTGATGTAAACACCACTTGGCAATTGAATTTTTTCTTTTCCACCCAAGCAGTTTTTGAGACTGTAGTGGTCTGTCTGTTCAGATGAGCATGCAGTAGTGTGCTCAACTGTCTGATCAAGTGTCCACCAGGCTTCATAAGTTCAAGTTTCTGTTTTAATTTATAGCAAAATGGTCGAATGTGATCAGGAACAAAACAATGATGACAAACGTATTGCCTTCACATGTGACCCTTATTCTTTTTAAAAAGAACATTTTCTTTTCATCTTTACAAGTACCCTCTCCCTCTTTGAAAAAATTATGACCTCCATAGCCAATTCAGATTTTCCCTGTTTACATAAATTCAAAACTTCTTCCAACTTAGCCTTATCATTGTTAAGTTTAGTTAGAGTTTAAGTTTCTTTTTCAAGATCAGATTTGTACTTTTCGCACTCAATATCTTTCTTTGTGAGTAAAACTTCCAACATGGCTATGGAGTATTTTTTAGAATCACTCTCCTATATAAACTCTCAACCTCAAATTTAAGACTTACATTTTCAGTTGTGAGTTTATCATTTACCTATTTGAACACTTTGATTTGTTCCATCAGTTTGACCCATTAGGTATGGAGTTTTACATATGTGTTGTGCAACTCTTTATAGGTTGCACCCTTTTTTTCATCACCAACTTCATTCTATGGTTCACATGCAATGGTAGAATTTAAGCAAGTATAGACATTGCAATCATTTGTGCATTCAGTTGTACACACAGTAAGACAACCAGCTGACTGCACATTCTGCATATCCTCAAAATCAGATTTACTATCAGAAAGAGTGCAATGAGATGATGTCTAGATAGACTTATTCGCAGTCCGTTAGCATTATCACTGTCACTAAGGGTCGCAGAAAAGCCCATCCCATTTTTCTTCAATCTATTAGCACATTCATTAGCAAAATGATCGAAACTAGAACAAGCTCTACATTGTACGGATCCACTTGAATTTTTATTTCAGAAAATGAGATTTTCACATGACTTTTCTTTTTAAAATTTTCAGAAGAAGGAGATGGTGTCTTGAGATCACCGGCTTTGAGATCATCGACCTTTTCCTTTTTCATATTACTACCAGAGGAAGATAAGTTAACCTCAACCAATGGTAATGTGTATCCTTTAAGGACACTTAGCCAAGAACGATGGTCAATAGCCTTAATGTATATACACATTTTCGTTTTCCAAATGGTATAGTTGGAACCATTTAGAGTAGGCGGCCTATTGCGAATTTTGTGCTAACATTCCACTATGACTAATACAAGGATCGACTCTCAGTGTGTCGAGAGAAGGCTCGTGATGCCAATTGAAAAAAATTGTATCTAGGACTGTTCTGGAAAACTGTCACTTGTGCATAACAATTATCACACAAGTGTCAGTACAAATGAGCGAACAAACAGAAACGAACAAAATTAAAATAAAAATGCATCAAAACAAATAAATACAAATTTTTAAACACTTCAGTCATAACTTGCCGGAAAACTTTCATTAATCAAATACTAGTAGAATACAACTATACAAGTAATAACAACGATTACAATGAAAGAAAACAAAATACTAAAAGATTTCTAAACACTTTAAAACACAACTAAAAACAAACAAATCAAAAGACTAAAAATCCAGATCTAGAATTTATGAATTTAATCCTAAAAAGCTGCACGAGATAGTATAGAATAAGGGATTAATTACTAACAATCATTTTCCATAGATATAAGACCAAAACACCTTGAATAATCAAAGACTTTAACAAGAGACTTCAAGGAAACAAAGTACTCAGAGAGAATATGATGTGCTTTTCTTAATCTATCGTATTCGATTTTTGAACAGAACTTCGATAGGCGTTGTAAATTGGCCGACTTCCTCTTCTTGTATAGATGCCGCAACCCTAGAGTCCTACACAAACAAGAGATCCACTTTGTACAAGGAAATGATTTGTATTGCTAGCATGAAAAAAATAACTAAAATAATAATCCTAAACGAAACATACCTAAAATAAATACAAATTATCTAAGATAAATACAAATTAATTAAGGAATATAGTTAAATTATAGTTAATCTAATGTAGAATTATATTAAATCATAATTACAAAAATCAAAATGATATTAAGAGTATATTCATACTTTTTCAATATCAATATATATATATATATATATATATATATATATAGGGCCCTATTATAATGAGAACCAAATTTATATGAGAGAACCATAAGAACCACTAATGCCATTGGATTAAAAAACACATCAACGCCTCCGATTAAAAAAATAGAGGGAGTGGCATTTTCGTAATTATTTCATTTAAAATTCTTCTCAAATTTCAAAATAAAATATCTCAATATCTATAAGTCGAAATTTTTTTTCGAAAACACTGATTTTTTTTGTCTTGACGAGACGATTCAAACTAGATCCCTGAAGATAGGATTTTGAAAAAATAATATTGACTTATAGATTACTTAACTAGTGTACATTATTTAACTAGTGTACATTACTTAACTAGTGTGCACGAGTTAATTACTTAACTAGTGTACATTATCTAACTAGTGTACATTACTTAACTAGCTGTGTTGTCTTAGTGAACACTAGCTGTGTTGTCTTAGTGAACACTAGCTAGTTATCTTAGTGAACACTAGCTGTGTTGTCTTAGTGAACACTAGCTAGTTGTCTTAGTGAACACTAGCTGTGTTATCTTAGTGAACACTAGCTGTGTTGTCTTAGTGAACACTAGTTGTGTTGCTAGTGTAACCTAGTGTACACTAGCTATGTGTATCAGCATTGGCTAATGTAAACTAGCTAGTTTAACTTAGTGTACTCTAGATATGTTGTCATAGTGAACACTAGCTGTGTTATCTTAGTGAACACTAGCTGTGTTGTATTAGTGAACACTAGCTGTGTTGCTTATGTACACTAGCTAGTTATCTTAGTGAACACTAGCTGTGTTGTATTAGTGAACACTAGCTGTGTTGCTTATGTACACTAGCTAGTTGTCTTAGTGAACACTAGCTGTGTTATCTTAGTGAACACTAGCTGTGTTATATTAGTGAACACTAGCTGTGTTGTATTAGTGAACACTAGTTGTGTTATCTTAGTGAACACTAGCTGTGTTGTATTGGTGAACACTAGCTGTGTTGCTTAGTGAACACTAGCTGTGTTGTATTAGTGAAGACTAGCTGTGTTGTCTTAGTGAACACTAGCTGTGTTGTATTAGTGAACACTAGCTGTGTTGCTTATGTACACTAGCTAGTTGTCTTAGTGAACACTAGCTGTGTTATCTTAGTGAACACTAGCTGTGTTATATTAGTGAACACTAGCTGTGTTGTATTAGTGAACACTAGATGTGTTATCTTAGTGAACACTAGCTGTGTTGTATTGGTGAACACTAGCTGTGTTGCTTAGTGAACACTAGCTGTGTTATCTTAGTGAACACTAGCTGTGTTGTATTAGTGAAGACTAGCTGTGTTGTCTTAGTGAACACTAGCTGTGTTGTATTAGTGAACACTAGCTGTGTTGCTTATGTACACTAGCTAGTTGTCTTAGTGAACACTAGTTGTGTTATCTTAGTGAACACTAGCTGTGTTGTCTTAGTGAACACTAGCTGTGTTGCTAGTGTAACCTAGTGTCCCAAACTGAGTGAATCGTTTTTTCAAAGTTGTCTTCGATAGATATCAAAAAGGAGCGTCAGTCCAAAAAAAAAAGTATCTTCCAGCCACAAATGAGTGTCAACCATTTTTTACTTCATAAAATAACTTTGCATTTGGCTAGTGTACACTAGCTACCTAGTGTATACTAGCCAAATGCCTTAGGCAGCAGGACAAAAGCATTGGGTCAAGCCTTTGTGTACACTAGCTGTTGTAACTTAGTGTACACTAGCTAGTTATCTAGTGTACAATAGCTATTTTTTTTAGTGTATACTAGCTGTGTTGCTAGTGTAACCTAGTGTATACTAGCTGAGTTGCTAGTGTACATTACTTAACTAGGTAGTGTACACTAGTTAATTAGCTAGTGTTTTAAAAATTAGACGTTGTTCAATATTATTTTTTCAAAATCTTATCTTCAGGGATCTAGTTTGAATCGTCTCGTCAAGGCAAAAAAATCAGTGTTTTCGATTTTTTTTTTTCGATTTATAGATATTGAGATATTTTATTTTGAAATTTGAGGGGGATTTAGTTCACAATAATTACGAAAATGCCACCCCCTCTATCTTTTTTTTTTTTAATCTGGAGCATTGATGTATTTTTAATCCAATGGTTGAATTTAGTTCTCATGGTTCTCATATAAATTTGGTTCTCATTTGAATAGCTTCCTATATATATATATATATATATATATATATATATATATATATATATATATATATATATATATATATATATATATATATATATATATATACATATACTCCCTCCGTCCCAATAAAAGCTTCACCAATTTCCTAAAATGGCGTCTCGTTAGAAGCTTCACCTTTCCTAAAATGGCAAAGAATCTTTACTATTCTACCCACTCATTCTCTCTTCTATTTTACTATTACACTCACAACATTTTTCAAATTTACTATTTCCTCCACTCATTCTCTCTCCTATTTTACTATTACACCCACAACATGATAAAATAAGGAGACTCAAAAGTATATTATGTATTATTTCTTTCTCTAAGTTTTTATAAGCTAGAGACTCATATTTATACTCAAAATATACGAGTTCTAATTCTAATAGAATTCTAACAAATCTCTCCTTATTCCAATAGTAAATACTTCTAATTGTAAATACTTCTAACTAAGGTAACTATCCTAAGTTGGCTCAATAGCAACTTAGGTAACTGAATATTTTCTTTTCTTGAGAATATTTCTCAAATATAATGTGAAGATATTGTGATATCTTCACACTATCTCAACTCCTCTCCTCAAGTTGGAGGATCTACATTGTAGATACCCAACTTGCCGAATGAAAATTAAAACGTTTAAAAAAAAATTCTTTCACTTCGACATGCAACATATGCGCCAAGTTCTTCATTTTTCGTGTTGCAGTTCAAGCAACCTCGGGTTCGTCTTTTTTTTTTTCAACAACAACAAAAATTTGTTCCAATATCTGAAGAGTTATCCACATCAGGTCTTCTTTCTTCAATTTCGCGCAATTTGTGCTCGCACATGTCTTCTTTTTCTTTAATAATCGTTTTTTTAGTGAACGATACTCGATAATCGTTTTTATAGTGAACGACACTCAATCATCGTTTTTATAGTGAACGACACTCAATCATCGTTTTTTTATAGTGAACGACACCCAATAACCGTTTTTTCAAGGGATAGTGATGGTGGTTTAATCAAAGGGATAAAGCAACAATTGGAACCCTAGCTAGGTTTTCGTTGCGGAAGCGAATTGGGTGATTATGGAGGAGACATTAAATATAAGTTCACCATGTCACAATTCTCCCCCCCCCCCCACACACAAAGAGAGAATATGACAATGGTTATTTAAAGTAGAGAGACATGATTTAAAGATCGAAACCATGCTCTGATACCATGATAAAATAAGGAGACTCAAAAGTATATTATGTATTATTTCAGTCTCTAAGTTTTCATAAGCTAGAGACTCATATTTATACTCAAAATATACGAGTTCTAATTCTAATAGGATTCTAACAAATCTCTCCTTATTCTAATAGTAAATACTTCTAATTGTAATTACTTCTAACTAAGGTAACTATCCTAAGTTGGCTCAATAGCAACTTAGGTAACTGAATATTTTCTTTTCTTGAGAATATTTCTCAAATATAATGTGAAGATATTGTGATATCTTCACACTATCTCAACTTTTTCTCCACCTTTAATTTGCGTGTCAGGCCAAAATGATGAAGCTATTATCGGGACGAAGGGAGTATATATATATATATATATATATATATATATATATACTCCTTCCTTTCCACGATAATCTGCAAAAAGATCCCTTTTGAACGTCCCACAATAATCTGCACTTTTCTAAAATGAAAATGGGACCCACTTCTCTCTACTCACAACCATTATCCACTTACTCCACTTTCTCTCTCCTATCCAACCATCTACACTCACAACACACACCTTTTTCACATTTTACCTTAATTCCCGTGCCTTGCAAAAAAGTGTATATTTTCATGGGACAGAGGGAGTATATATATACTCCCTCCGTCCCGCTACAAATCACACACTTTGCTTATTGGGCGTCCCGCTACAAATCACACACTTCCTAAAATGACAAAGAATCTTTACTATTCCACCCACTAATTCTCTCTCCTACTTTACTTTTATACTCACAACACCAATCAAATCACTATTTCCTATCCCACTTTCTCTCTCCAACCTCACTTTTCATACTCACAACATTTTCTCCATTATTTTTTTCCTTAATTTAATCGTAAACAGTAACCGTGTGATTTCTATCGGGACGGAGGGAGTATATACTATATTAGTGACTAACTAGAATGAACTCATAATGCATGTGATTTGCTAGTTAAAAGTCTGCCCTGACCCTAGATTTTCCTCTGGCGCAGTATTCAAATTTTCAGGGGTTACCTTGCAACGATCTCATAATTCATGGCAGATGTTAAAGAGGTTAATCTCATAATTCTTTCATGTTCAATAGTCAAATAATTACAAGTTCATGAATGAAACGTACTACAACCCCATTTACTTTAAAGGTAATATACTAAGAATTAATAACATAATATAACGTAATTTTGAGTTTCATTACAATTAAGATTACAATTAAGGTA
This sequence comes from Adenophora triphylla var. japonica, assembly GCA_022495995.1. Lineage (NCBI taxonomy): Eukaryota > Viridiplantae > Streptophyta > Magnoliopsida > Asterales > Campanulaceae > Adenophora > Adenophora triphylla. The sequence goes on from JAFEMH010000228.1 coordinate 604,169, forward strand.
TCTCCGTTAAATGATGTTAATTTTTATTAACAGAATGAACCAACTCGTTACATAAAATAACGATCGTTAAAAAAAACATGGATGATCACCTATAAACCAAGAATTCAAACGTCAAAAAATAATAATGCACAGCCTCCTTTGACCGATCCCTTCTAGAGACCCACAAATAAACTAGTCCATGACAACATTTCTTTCAAGCATTTCATCAAACACCTTCCGCCCTTTATCCAACTCCCCACACTCGCAATAAAAATGTATCAAAGAATTCTGTATATGAACACATCTTCTTCAAAACCCAATTTCACAATCGTGAATCGACCCATGAAGCTGAACCCCCTCTATTAAATACATACCCTTTGAGCACGCGCTCAGCACAAATGGAAATGTGAAATTGTGAGGTTCAATCCCTTTCTTCACAAGTTCTACATACAGGTCAATTGCCTCATCACAAAACCCAGCAAAACATACCCTCTAGTCAAACAATTGAAACCGAATACTATAGTATTGGGGTGTTGGTCGTCGTTCTTGAAGATATTGAAAGCTTGTTTGCGTATTGTAAGCTTTCAGGTGTGGCTATTTCGGTGTAGGCTGAAATCAGCTTAGTTGGAGTTGGGGATTTGGTTGGTGTAGACGGGGTAGGAAAGCGGTGGAGATGGAGTGACAGGTGGAGGTGGGGACGAGGATGGTAGAGATATAGATAACAGAGAATGGAAGGAAGGAGGGGGGGTTGAGGAGATATGGTGGCTGGTTGCATATTAATTTGGTGGTAGGGGATGGAGAAGAGAGCGCCGCGGGAGGAGATGCCATTGAAAGCGAAATTGAAATTAGGGATAAATATTACGCATGTTTGAAGAAAACATCTCTAAAACAAAATTACTACTACTATTCTTACATACCACCACCGCCAAATACTAAAAGAATTTTGCTCTTGTCCTCTTTTTCCTGTTTCTTGTAGAGCTTCTTAAGAACTCGTTTTGCTTCACACTTAGGAAAGCTACCAAGATGATAGTAATGTGAAGCAAGATCAACCAACCATTCACCACGCACCTCTGTTACAGTGCGGATATAATTCCTGCCGGTAAAGATGCACTCGTCATAAATAACCCATTCACGCTTGTGACCCTTTAGGCAATTTGGCGAGCGCAAGTGAACCACCTGATTGTCTTTCACAGTTAAATAGTGTCCACGACGCTCCAAGTGAGCAACTTGCATGAAGTATCCTGCTACTAGAGCCTTTCTGATGTTTATGTAATACTCAGGGCTGCTAAAATCTGTGCTACACAGCTTCAGGTTGAAGCTAGCCATGATGCGTGCCAGCTGCTTTCTCACATTAGCCGCTAATTTTAGCGCCCCATGATTCACAAAGTTCTCGCAGCACCATGATTGACGATCCTGATCAGTTTGCTGATTGTATGCTTGGTACACATTCAATAGAGTAAGATGATCTCCATCAACGTGCCTGAATCTTGCTTTTGCTTCATTTGCAGCTTTCACAGCATCCCTGTCCCTAGGCCGGACAAAGCAATTGGGTGCTGAAAGCATAGCTGATATAGAAAGAATTTCATTTGAACAGTTGAACTCAGGGCTGACCATAAGCATCTTCCCCATCTGTGGATCTAATGGAAATTCACTCATAATCTCCCCAAGCTTTGTCAAGTTTCCTTCGCCATCTATTGCTCCCAAGTAATTTAAACCCTCCAAGGCTCGCATCAATGTCTCCAAAGATGGTGGGTCCATGAAATCAAAATCCACAAGATAATGTATTCCAAGTTTCTTTAAAGTGAGAACTGTGATTGTAAGGTTTGATCGAAGAATCTCTGGACACGTCTGCGGCTGAAAATCATCGTGAAAACTCTTCTCAGTGTAAAGTCTGTAGCACTTACCTGGCTGAGTTCTTCCAGCACGTCCTGATCTCTGCTGAGCACTTGCCTTTGATATTGGTGAAACTTGGAATGATTCCACGTGAGTCCTTGGGTTATAAACTTTTTGCTTAGCAAATCCAGGATCTACCACATGAACTATGCCATCTATAGTCAAAGAGGTTTCCGCAATGTTTGTAGAAATTATAATCTTCCTTCTTCCTGGAGCAGGTTCAAATACTTTCTGTTGCATACAAGGAGGAAGTGTAGAATATAGAGGCAACACTTCGATGGGTCCCACTTGATTATCTACCACCATAATAGCAGCAATTAGTTCTGATATCTGATGACATGCACCTTCAATTTCCTCCTCTCCAGTAAGAAAAACAAGTAAGTCCCCAGGAAGTCCATTTAAGTGAATCTCCATAACGGTCAGAACTGCTGATTCAAGGTAGTTCACCGTGGGCATCTCGGTGTAGAAGATTTCAACCGGATGAAGTCTTCCAGGAACTTGCATGAGAGGTGCACCAAGGAAATAAGCCTGAAACTTTTGAGCCTCGAGAGTGGCACTCATAACAACTAGCTTCAAATCTCGCCTATTTCTGAGCAAGTTCTTTAGGAGACCAAACAAGATATCTGTTGCCAATGTTCTCTCATGAGCTTCATCAAGAATTATAACCTTGTAGCGTTCTAAAAGTGGGTCTTTCATGGCTCTCTTAATAGCAAACCATCTGTCATATAATTCAAAACTGTTTTTGACCCGCTACAATCTTCAAAGCGTACGCTATAACCAACTTCCTCTCCAATAGTTACATCCATCTCTTCAGCAACACGGCGAGAAACTGACATCGCAGCCACCCTACGAGGCTGTGTGCAACAAACCATGTACCTCTTCTTCTTCTTCTTCTTCTTCTTCTCATACATATCATCAACCGCTTCAAGAACGAACTGGGGAATCTGGGCTGTTTTACCGCTACCCGTTTCCCCAACCAGTATTATAGTTTGATTTTCTCTGAACAAACTCAAAAACTCCTCTTTTTGCTCCCAAACTGGTAAACTCATCCTCTGCTCCAGTATCTGGTGATACTGCTGCGAGTAGGGTCTTCCACTCCACCTGTTGATCATGTTGTTACTTCCTCGGTTGACCAACAATCTCTATGATTTTATATTTTTTGGAAAAAAACAAAGATTTTATATTTATTTAGTTTTTTTGGAAAAAACAAAGTATGACATCAAGCTTCTAAACAAAATATGATTTCAAGCTTCAATCAGTCATCCTATATATAATAATAGTAAAACCCATTTCCTACTTGGAAACTGCCTTCCTCTATTATTATACTATTGGAAATCTTATAATTATATGGCTTCCTTAAGATTAAGGAATTGCAAAGAATTCTTCGGAAGAGGCGGCATATATGTTTAGCGTTCAGAGCAAGGTTCTAAAAAGCACTAGGCGGATGCTAGGCGGTGGAGCCGGGCCTAGCGCCTAGTCGGGATTAGTCGGGATTAGTCGGGGCCTAGGCGGGTTTTAGAACTAGGCGTTGGAGAGGGCCTAGCGCCTAGGCGGGGCCTATGCGCCCCTAGGCGAGGTCTTTTAGAACACTGGTTCAGAGTAGAAACCTTAAAAATCGATGTCCCTGTGTTAATCGGATTGGGTTTCTATCATGTTCGTGAAAGTGGGGAATTTGGGGCCGGTCTTAATCTATTTTAAATACTTTTGGAATTTGGATAATCTGAAGCCAATTCAAATTGGACTCCACAATAGTCTCTTTCCTGTAAGTTAGACTCCACTTTCCTTTTCGGCAAGAACAATGATTGGGGTACAAAATAAAGTTTTAAAATTTTACTTACAAAATTAGTTTACGATATTTTAATGGTTGCATCGATAGTGAATCTGTCACACTTTAATTAAAAACACCAATAAAATCATTACACCTATGATTTTGTAAATAAGTTTTTTGTAACTATTTTATACCCCAAGGATTATTCTTTCGGCGGCAATGGCCGTTCTAATGCACCCGACTGTTTGCATTGAACACAAATCCGTTTTGAAAACTACCCATTATTATATAATTTGCTTATCCATACACTTGTTTTAATATTTTTCTAAATTAATCAATATTTTGATACCTTTGTATTCATCTTAACTATTTTATTTCTTTTTCTTTTTGTTATTGTTAGTTTTTTTTCTTCTCTTTTCTCTTTTCTCTTTTCTCTTTTCTTTTCTGGTCTTTCATTACCGTTTAATGATACTAATAAACATAAAGCCTATTATAGAAAAGAAACTATAAATGTGATAAGAGATGCTAAATAATAAAGAAATTAGACATAATGGTGATCTGTAAATTGTGTATTCTAACATTGAAAATTAATCTACACAACCCCTGATGTGAATCCACCAATATACTATTACCAATTAAAATGAGAATCATGAAAACCAACTACAATCATTTGATAAAATACAAATCAAGGTTTATATTAGAAATTACTTTAGATAGAGGCGGTGACATTTTTGCAATTAATATGAGAGATGAGAATAAAGTTGTAGAATGTCATTTGACCTTACAAATTCAAAACCTGCCACGTAATCATACAATTTACCTCAAAGTTCAAAATAAAATATCTCAATATCTATAAGTCGAAAAAAAATCTGAGAATATTGTTTTTCTCGTCTCGACGAGGCAAATCAAACTATATCCCTGAATATAGGGTTATGAAAAAAAAATGTTAAACAATAATGAAATTATTAAAATACACCTGTATTCAGTAGCTAATTAGTTAATTAATTCATGGATAATTTTTAACATTACACTCGCGTTCAATAGCTACTTAGCTGCTGAATTCATGTGTATTTTGAACATTACACATGAATTCGGTATCTAGTTTGTTATTAAATTCATTTTTGAACATTGCTCATGGATTCAGTAGATAGTTATCTATTAAATCCATATGTATTTTTGAACATTACACTTGAATTCAGTAGTTACTTAGCTACTAAATTCATATGTATTTTGAACATTGCATTCATTAACTAGTTAGATACTGAATCCATGTATATTTTGAACATTGCACATGAATTCAGTAGATAGTTAGCTACTGAATCCATGAGTATTTTGAACATTGCACATGGATTCAGTAGCTGCTTAGCTACTTCATCCATATATATTTTGAACATTGCACATGGATTCAGTAACTAGTTAGCTACTGAATCCATGTGTATTTATAACATTGTACTTGGATTCAATAGCTAGTTAGCTACTAAATCAATGTTTATTTTTGAACATTGCACTTGGATTCAGTAGATAGTTAGCTACTGAATCTATATATATTTTGAATATTGCATTCAGTAACTAGTTAGCTACTGAATCCATGTGTATTTTGATCATTGTACATGAATTCATTAGCTAATCAGTTACTGAATCTATGTTTATTTTTTATGAATCCAAGTGCAATGGATTCAGTAGTTAATTAGTTACTAAATTCATATGTATTTTGATCATTGCATATGGATTTAGTAGTTACATCAAAGTGTATTTTGAGAATTTAATTGTTTTTGAACATTTTTTTTCAAAACCCTATCTTTAGGGATATAGTTTGATTCGGCTCGTCGACACGAGAAAAACAGTGTTCTCGAAAAAAAATTTGACTTAAAGATTTTGAGATATTTAATTTCAAATTTGAGAAAAATTTGGATGATGATGTGGCGGATTTTGAAAAGTGGTGGTCAAATGACATTTTACTTTCCAACTTTCACAAAAACTAGAAAAATGCCACCGTTTTTTTTTTTTTTATAAAAGTACATATAATCTAAACCATTAATTTATATTAATCAAATGGTTCTGATTGATTCTCATGGTTCTCATTTTCAATAGGTTATTATTTGAGCATCCTTCTATGAGAAACAACCACAATCATTCGATTAAGATAAATTAATGGTTTAAATTAGATGTACTTTTAAATAAAAACGGTGACATTTTTATAGTTTTTTGAAAATCTGTCACGTCAAAATCTGCCACATCATCATCCAAATTTCCTTCAAAATTGAAAATTAAATATCATAAAATCAATAAGTCGAAAAAAATATCCGAGAACATTGTTTTTATTGTCTCGACGAGGCAAATAACACTACATCCCTGAAGATAGGTTTTGGAAAAAAAATGTTGAACAACAATGAAATTCTCAAAATACAGTTGGATTCATCCGCTAATTAGCTACTGAATCCATGTGCAATGATCAAAGTACATATGGATTCATAAAAAATATACATGTATTCACTAGCTAATTAGCTACTGAATCCACGTACTATGATCAAAATATACATGGATTCAATAACTAAATAGTTACTGAATCAAAATGTAATATTCAAAATACACATGAATTTAGTTGCTAACTAATTACTTAGTGTAATGTTCAAAATACATATGGATTCAGTAGCTAAGTAGCTACTGAATCCAAGTGCAATGTTCAAAAAATACACATGGATTCAGTAGCTAACTAGCTGCTGAATCCAACTACAATGTTAAAAATACACATGAATTCAGTGGCTAACTAGCTACTGAATACATGTGCAATGTTCAAAATACCCATGAATTCATTAGCTAAGTAGATACTGAATCCAAGTGCAATGTTCCAAAATATCCATAGATTCAGTAGCTAAGTAGCTCCTGAATTCAAGTTAAATGTTCCAAAATACCCATAGATTCAGTAGTTAACTAGATACTGAATTCATGTGCAATGTTCCAAGTACACATGTATGAATTCAGTAGCTAACTAGATATTGAATTTAATATGTAATGTTACTAATGGATTCACTAACTAGAACTAATGAATCAAATTGTAATGTTCAAAAATACTCATGGATTTAGTATATAACTAGCTACTGAATACATGTGCAATGTTCAAAATACACATTGTTTTGGTAGCTAACTAGTTAATGAATTCAATGTTTAAAATAAATATGAATTCATTAGCTAAGTAGTTACTGAATTTAAGTGTAGTGTTAAAAAAATACACAATTGTGTTTTTCTTGAGCAACAGAAAAGATTTGTGTATTGTCTAGAGAATAAGTACACATTGATGTCTTTTATTTGGTTGAGCATATGATAATACAAAGAGAAAGCATGATTTATTTTTATTCAAAAAAACAAAACACATTTTTTTTAATCAAACGGAATTTGTTCTAAGGATACCTGAATAATTTATAAGATGTTTTTCTATAGGAGAGCAATATTCGACACTTTCCACAATTCAAGCTATACATATTTTTATTAGGAAATGTAACGAATATACAAACTTGTATACAATATCCAAAATTGGTAATTTTGTTAAAAAAAAATATTTAATAGTAGTATATAACTTATTTTTTTAAAAATATGTATAATTGACCAACTATTGTTAACTTAATTTACAATACTTTTAGGAAGGGGCTAATGTCACTACACTTTTACTTTTTGCGAATCCACTACATTTTTCTTAAATATACAAAATTGTCCTTTCATATTTTAATGAATTAATGAAAGATTTTACTTTACCAAATAATTCCCTTTAGTTTGGGTGCTAACTATAAACAACATTTAATAAAAGAAATCCTAGAAATTACTGTATGTCTCCGTCAATTGCAGCAATTGACAATTTGATTGCTTCCATAGTAAATTCTAGTTCTTAGATTAGCTATTGTGTATAAATGCATACAAATATTTTAGAAAATCAATATTTTTTTTCAAAAAAATATCTATAATACAATAATACAATGTACATCAGACCGTTTGTAACCATTGGAATAAAAAGCAGCTGAAATTGAATCTAGAAAATTGATCCGACGACCTGAATTAATCCAAATATTCCACCTTTCCACTCCAGTTTTATAACTCCCCCCCCACCCCACCTTCTTCTCCCAAACCTATCTTTTAACTTCCCTCTCCGCACACCCTTTTATTCACTACATGATTTTTTATTAATTTGTTTTTATTATTATTATTTACTTATCGATCTCATAACCATCAATCAATAGCAATAGAGTTTGAATTTTATTTTTTATTATTTACTGTTCATGTTTTTTTTTTTTGTTATAATAACAAATAAAAAGTTAGTTTAAATTACTTATTTGAGACATGAATTTAGTAGAAACGCGAGTGGGTAGGCGTTCACTCCGTGCCCTTGGCACGGGGTTTAGTACTAAATTTGTTTTCTTATTATTATTTACTTATCGATCTCATAACCATCGATAGCAACAGAATTTAGTAGAAACGCGAGTGGGTAGGCGTCACTCCGTGCCAAGTAACGGCTGTTGTTGCTCCTCCACTCCCCCGAGCTGAGGGTGAGGGCCAAATTGTAGAGGAGGCCGTGTTGGGTTTTGACAATGGTTGTTGGGTTTTGACAATGGTTCTGACGTTGAGCCGTTGGATGACTAGGGTGAAGAAGATAGCGATAGGATCGTGATCAAGAGTTCACGCTCGTTGGGCTACCTTCCGAGAAATCGTCAGCATGCTGCACCAATATATGAGGAGACATTGGAGGAAATTAAGTTTACTAGGAACATTTGCTCGATGTACAATATAAATTAGGATGATTACAAGGTGACCTACGTCAACCGAGCTAGGGAAGGTGTGGAGATTGCGAATTTGATCGGGGAGAGAAAAGGTGGCCTTCTTCGTTGGCCAGTTCAAGCTCGGGCTTAGGCTTCCCTTAGATCCATTCATCTCGTCCTTCCTGAGCGCGTGCAACGCTCCCCTATCCAAATGGTTACGAATACCGTGCGAACGGTAAATAGCTTCTTGGTGGCCAGCATACTGTTAGGATACAAGCCCATGCTCGGTGCCTTTTTCCACTTCTTCCGTACATGTCGCACCCAGAGCAAATCAGGTAACCCCAAATACCAAACACTCAACCTATCAAATAATCCTAGCAAGCCCAAGCTGCTCTTCAAGTTTCCGAGTAAGCTAAACGCTTTTGACAAGGACTTGGTTTTTATCGAGAGCCGTAAGGGGTGGGGCTTCCGTTATCCACGCGGCAAGCTCAATAGGATAATGGACCCTTGGTAACTAAAGCTCTAACGAGCATATTGACAACGAGCAAACGGAATGAGTGATAGAATGGTCGCGGCTGGAGCACGTACGAAAGTACTATGCTTTGGCTAGTCATATATAATGTATATGAGAAATGAGTTTCTTATGCCACATAAAAATGAAAGGCATATCGAGAATTTGACCCCTATACTATACTATGCTCTAGCTTCAGAATTTGACCCCTATACTATACTATGCTCTAGCTTCAGTTTTAACTTGCCTTGTTTTTTTTTTCTATTAGTTTTAACCTTTTAACCTTTCTACTCTAAATATGCGTTCATTTTTACCTGACATGCTAACTCCCTCCAAAAATGTTACCAAAGTTAATAGAACTTAACGGGATCTAATGAAACCGTTGTTTTTCTTGGAAAAAGGGATTCTTCTTATAGCCAATCATACACCGTTAAAATCCCTCTTCCTCCCACTAACCCACTCATTATCAAAATTCCATTTCAATTCTACCCATCACCTCCTCAAATCCTCAATTTGTATACTTGATTTTTTTTTTACGGATGAAAATGCTAAGAAAAATCTTACTCCAATGGGCAAAAATTCAAATCTTTGAAAATGTGGTAGCCTCTCAGGCTCTCATTACTTGAAATTGGCTATGAGGAAGAGATGTTTTTACATAACTGAGTGACAGTTTCTTCAAAATCTTCTGATTTATGTACCAAAATCTTGTTAGGCTATTGTTAATTTTTGTAACATTTTTTAATGGAGTTAGTGTATGGGGCAAAAATGAATGTGTATCTGGAGTAGAAGGGTTAAAACGACTAGAAAAATTTTGGGTTAAAACCGAAGTTAGACATAGTACACAGGGTCGACCAAAATGAAATGAAGTCAATCCACTTAATAGAAATGACGGCAATAAAGTTAAGAATGAGACATATAATTAGTAGGCAATTACCATTCAAATAAAGGCAATAAATATAAAAAGAGTGAGTCTCATTGATTACCCTCGGTCGGTATAGTTTAGATTTTATGGTTAAAAAAAGAAACGTTAATATTTTATGGTTAAAAAAAGAAACTCCTAGATTCTTGATTCGAAAAAATAAATAAAACCAGTTTCTACTTTCTGAACTCTTGATCGCGCAGGAAAGCGTGCCAAGCTCAGTTCTTGTGTCCAACAAATAATTGAGCTAGCTCCGGATCTGCACAGCACAAGAAATGAAAGGTGAAACTGCGCCGGGGGTCTTCCGGCAAGCCCCTCCGGCGTGAGAGTAAGATTATGGTCTGGAAATATGGTGTAAAATATTGCAGAGTGTGTGAGTATAGAAATATGCAGAAAAGCATTACCTTGTTCCACGTTATTACTCTCTTATTTATAGTAGGAAAGGTGGTATTAGGGTTTTTACCAGAACCGTTGGATTGGATTGATACCGGTAGTAGGATCGGCTCCATCTCCTAGGTGTACACGTGTCACGCCGGCATTGGTCCGTCTATGTAAGGACAACACAACACACGACATCCGATAAGTAGTTTGCCTTATAAGGGAAAGTCAACCTCTGTACCTTTTGTAGTTATTCTTGAATGCATGATTGCACATATAACGAGGCACTGCAGCAAGTCTGTCATTATCCCAAATTAGCTAATTAACTAAGCTTGTTGAGGAAGCTTAATAGAGGAGACGACCTGGAACTATACGCCCAGTTGGGTCGTCTCCTTGAGTTATGATTCGCCGAGTGAGAGAGTTGGCCGTTCGTGACGGCGAGTCGTTCAATGACGACGAGCCGTTGATGGCACGGCAGCTTACTCTTCTTGGATGAGTACCGGTTGGGGTCGAAGGAAGATTCGTCCGGTTGAAGGACGGTCACCGGTGGTGTGACGACGGGTGGGAGTTTGCCTCCCCATTAATGATCGATGGCTCGTCGTTTGGATGGCACAGTCGCTCGGTGGCGGCGACGACGAACCAATGTTAGGCGGGCCATGGCCCGAGGCCTTGATGCGATTCTTTGTAGTGGGTCTCTTGATGGGCTTATTGGGCCCCCGGGCTCGTAGTAAACGTTGGGCTCGGCCCGTCACAGATTATTCCGTTCAGTGGCCCCCAACTCATGGTCGTCTCGACGAGCCAGGAGTTGTTATTTTCCCTCCAGAGTAACCCGTACGACCGTCAATTTGAATTTTGAATTATGATGACGTCAGCATGGGTGACGTGGGCGGCTGAGATTGCTTCTTCAATTGCCACGTGTCCTCTGATGGGACAAGTGCCTCGGAAGCTGCAGAGGGTATTTAATGCCCCTACTCATTGCGCCGTTTGGTTTCCCCAGGAATGAACCGTTCATATTCCCCCAACATAAAAGCCCTCTTTTTTCCTCATTTCAAACTTTCCAAACTTTGATCAGTGAGAACAACACAAGAGAGGCGATTTCCGACCACCGTGCACACACTTTCCGGCGATATTGCAGTGTCCTGGCTTCACCACCGTTAAATAATCCGGCAGCTTGGATTAGGAGTTTCTTCGACCTTCCACCGGCGAACTCATCGGGAAAACCATCCTCGAGCCCAGAAACAGGTAATTTCTTCATCTGTTCTTCATTTTCTGGGTTTTTTCATTGGGTTTGTAGAGGTTAATCAAATGGGACCAAGGACCATCAGTTTCGAGAGAGGTGTCAAGTTTGGCTTTGGGTTGAATCAGAGGGTTTATAAGTGTGCTAAGGGGATTTGGAGGGAAATTCCCTTGTCTGAGTGTTCTTCAATTCTGGGGAAGTTTGACTTTGAGGATGAGCCTTTGGGGTTCCCAGAGGGAGAAATCCTAGGGGATTTTGAGGACGGTGACCCAATGGTAACTCCTTTCAGGTCAATGAACGACTTGCCCACCCACATCAGAACCCACTATTCCTTGTCCCGTCGTGATTCAATTAGGGCCTTGGTTGTAGGGGAATCTAGGTCGTCACTAGGTAGGTCGTCGCCTATGAACGTTAGGACTGATTCCCCACTTTTACCCCCTTGTTTTGTAGAGATGGATCACGACGGGCGTCCTGAACAGCCGGCCCCAGAAGCCAACGAGCCGAGCACAAGTGCTAGGGGTGAACAGACGGTCAAGGCTTACCATACATTTGTACAAGTTGGATCCGACGACGGTGAGTTTGGAGGCGGAGCAAGGGGAAGATGGGCCGTGCCCAAAATTGAACTCAGAAAACAGGACGTCGGAAGGCAAATGATCGACGCCCTACGAGGCTCATTTAGGGTTCAGGCTTCGACCTACAAGTTGGAACATCTCAGCTTGGCAGAGTACGAACCCCGTCGCCACTCCATAGTGACCAGTAAGGAGAAGGTCGGCTTCTTTTACAAACGAGTTTGAGCTCGGCCTAAGGCCGCCTCTAGACCCCTTCATCAACGAATTCTGGAGGACTCCGCTTGTGTGCCCATGGAGGTCGGCGCCAACACCGTCGAGAATTTTATACGGGTTTGCCATCGTCTGCAGATTTCTTGGCTACGAGCCATGCAACAAAGTGTTCCGTCGATACTATAGGACGGTCAGGAATACCGCCAAAGGGAAGACGGCGGTTAGTGTGTCCTCGGTCGAGAACGCACGGAATTTCTTCTGGATATTCGAGTAAGGTGTATGGATGGGAGAACCACTTGATATTGGTGGAGAGCGAGTAGGGTGGCGGTTTCCATTCCCGAGAGGGCAACCACCCAGATCGGTGATAGGCATATCTTCCAAGCTCAGTGGGCCGACGAGTGAAGGGAAAGATTGACAACTGTTAGACCTTGGATGGGTCTCATACAAAGACATTGAAGCCTCTCAATGGAGATATATCCGAGCCTGGTATGATGTCCGGGCCGTCTATTGGGCACGATCCTTTAGTGCGAGATTGATTTGGATGCCCGCTATCTGGCCGGGTCGTCCGAGAGTTTGTTTTTAAAGATAATTGTTTGAATTGTGCGGCGGCACGGCGAGTCGTATTGAGGAGAGGCTGTGAAAATCTTGAGATGAATGGGGGTTGGGCTCCTGCTATCTTTTTTTAATTTTGCTTTTCGTTTGTCTCGTCGTTAGTAAAGACTAATCTATTTTTCCTTGGTTGTTTTGCGGTACTTACCCGAGGGACGTAGATAGAATTGAAGCAAAGATCATGGACGGAGCTATCGAGCTAGTGGCCAGGGGGACCAAGAAGAAGGAGAGGCTGCCACACGCGCTATTCTCGATCGTCAAGAGAAGCGAGACGACGAGCAGCGGCTTCCCCAGGACCCTTACAGTGCCGTCCCATGATTGAAAGGGAGCCGGCGTTGAAGGATTGAACATGGAGGCCGTCGGGCCGTTGTTGATGCACTGAGAGGGCCATTGGTATGGAGATTGATCCTCCAAGCGCGGAGGCTGTTGGGGCTCGAGATGGCCGTTGCTTGTGAGGCCGAGCGTATTGAAGTTGAGAGCACCGGACTCCAACCCCGAGCTCAGTGAGGCGACGCTCGGTCCTCTAAAAAGAGGAAAAGTCATTTCGTCGACCCTCCCGGCGCGTCGGACCCATCTACTCCAAGGGCGTGCTCCCGGCTCGTCGACGGTGGTCTGTCCAAGGTCGAAAGCCAAAGAGATGGCGGCCTCCATTGCAGAGGCCTCTCATATAAGCGGGATCCCATATCTGCGGAGGAACGGTAGTGCGCTCTTCTTTGGGGACGGCTACGACAAGGCGTGGACGGGATGTTGAGCTAACCCGTAGGATGAAGGATGCCAACCTTACTCCCGAAACCTTTCATGCCCGTCTTGGGTTAATCAGCGAGGTACTTCGCATTAAAGATGTGATTTTTCTCCGTCTCTTTATACTTGTGCTAATACTTTAACCGTTGCGGCTATCGTCGATGATGGACGCCATGACGGCGGGTTATAGGGAGTGCACAGACGCCGAGCTTCGAGGCAATGAACAACTGCGAAGGCCGTCGGCGATAAGGGGGCAATAGAACAAAAATTGAAGGAGGCGGAGACCAACGTTGGAGAGCTCACTCTTGCCCATGAGCTTTTGGTTAATGAAAAAGATAACCTTCTCAAGGAGATAGATGCCTTGAAGGAAGGGAAGACCAAAGGCGAGGCCGACTCTAAGGTGCTCTCAGACGGTCTTCGCGTACTGTAACCGGCCCGAAGGCGACGGCCCACATTGAAACGATGAAGGCAAACCGGGATCTTGAGTTGGCCCGGAGCCGGGCGTGACGCCGTCGACGACTTTAAGAAAAGCTCGAGTGCCTTCAAATGGTCACCACTCATGCTAGTGGGTTCTTGAGACGGGGCTAAACATATGGCTAGGCGGCTTCTTGGACCTGCAATAAAAGATCTTCTCTCCGTCCAGGAAGTTAGCCGACCTCTGCACCGAAGAGGCTCACGGCGACGAAGCGCGCTCCGTCCATCCACTTGTCCCTATCGCCCAACGATTTTCTCATCATCGGGGAGGACGACGCCAAAGCTGGAAAAGGCGAGTGGCCTATTCCTCACTGTCGTCAGGGCAACTTTGGACGCATATTACAAGTACTTCATCGAAGACGGCCCGGATCTGATGCGGCTTCGTCAGCCGCGGCGGTGCAGATCCCCAGTGATTGGTTTTCTCTTGAGATGTTTTGTAATGTTTTTAAACAATGCTTCATTTTATTTGGTGGTGGTTCCAAACATTGTCTCAAAACAATTTTTAATTTCCGTAATGTAGTTTGACCTGTTTCCTCGTTGTTTAGAGGGGGTCGTACAATGTTTGTTTTATGCTTACGTTATTTAATGCCTTTGTTTTCTGTTTGTCAATCTTTGTTAACATAGATAGCATGTGATAATCTATTGGACGAGTAAGTTTGAGGACAAGTATGATTGGTCGTCGTTAGTGACGACCAGAATGTGGGTTGTCCTAATATGGTCGACCTTTGTTCAAACTTGTGTTTTCTCAACTTCTCAATGGCTCGTAGGAATAGTATGAAGGTTAATAGACTTTTTGTTCGTAGACAAAATTCTATAGACGAGTCATCTATACCGTTATAGCGATCGACGAAGTCTGGCTACGTCTAGCCTTTATACTTGGTTAAAGTAGATGTATTCGACGAAGTCGGCCGTCTAACCTTTATACTTGGTTAAAGTAAATGTATTCGGCGAAGTCTGGCTTCGTCTAACCTTTATACTTGGTTAAAGTGCTAGGGTTTGTGTAGTAGAAAATCAACAAAGCGACGATCTTTCATAAATAACTTTATAGTAAACAACGAGCTACCGGGATTTATAGGTATCCCTTACAGTTTCTCAAAAACTTCGAACTTTCACAAAATTACATAAGGAAACACAAGGTAGGCGCCTTAAGGGAGCTAGATGTCGTCGACGACCTCAAAAGTAGTATTTCATTAGGTGGTTGGCGTGCCATGGATGTTTGAGACTTTCACCGTTCGGCTTTGCAAGGCGATAGGTTCCCTCTCTGACCACACTTGTGACAACGTATGGTCCTTCCCAATTGGGGGAGAGTTTGTTTTGACGGGCTTTGAGTCCCGTTGCTTCGATCTTTCTTAGTACATGGTCACCGACCTTGAAGAACCTTCTCTTCACCTTCTTGTCGTGATAAGCTTTGGTTTTCTTCTTGTAGTTCTCCATCCTCAATTGGGCATCCAGTCTCCGTTCGTCTACGAGGTCCAGGTCGACTTGTCGGTTGTGGATGTTCTTTTCTACCTCGTACAAAGCAACTCGGTCCGTCGGCGGTGGAGTTCGGCGGGAGCCGTGGCTTCGAGCCGTAAGCCAAGGCAAATGGGGTTTCCCGTAGGCCCCGGGTGGTTGTGCGGACGGCCCGGAGAGGCGAGGGTAGTCCGTCCAACCATCTCGTATCTCTTCCCTCCAGATTTTTGCACAAGGCAGATAAGACGAGCTTATTGGCGGCTTCAGCTTGCCCGTTGCCTTGGGGGTAGGCGACGGACGACTTGGAGTGTTTGACGCCCATCTGTTCAATTCTGCTCAAATTTTCTTGAAAAGCGTAAGCCGTTATGCAGAAACTTGATCACCCTTGGGATTCCGAAGCGACACCATATTGAGTCATGAATGAAGCTTAGGGCGTTGTTTTCCGTAATCTTGTTGAGCCTTGGCCTCCACCCACTTTGAAAAGTAATCAACCGCTACGATCACATATTTGACTCCTCCCTTGGCCGGCGGAAAAGGCCCGATCAAATCAACACCCCACATATCAAACGGCCAGGCGGCCAAGACAGGGGTTTGCTCAGTCGTAGGCAGTTTGGGAAGATCGGCGAATCGTTGGCAGGTGTCACACTTTTTCACAAACTGTTTAGCGTCTTCACGAAGGTGGGGCCAGTAGTATCCCATGGTTATGATTTTATCAGCCAGTGTACGGGCCCCAGGGTGGCCTCCACATTCTCCTTGATGCACTTCGAACGGCAAGCGAACGACCTTGTCTGGATGAACGCACTTTAACAATGGCCGGGTAATGGATCGTCTGTAGAGCTCTCCTTTGACGACCGTAAATCTTGCTGACTTCCTCTTTACTTGTCTTGCCAAGACCTCGTCCGTTGGCAACTCCTCCCGTTCAATGAACGCCTTTAATTCGTCGATCCAACATTTTGGGCCGTCTCCTATGCAAAGGATTTTCACCCGTTCATAAGCTGGCTGATCCAAATAGGCCAAGTGATGGCCGTGCTCGTCCTCAGGGAGTTGGTCTGTAGCTAGCTTTGAAAGTAGGTCGGCGTGCTCGTTGTTTTCTCGAGCGATTCTCTGAATGGCCCAAAATTCTAAACCTTGTATCAATTCTCCGACCAATAGGTGATACTTCTGTAGGGTGGAATCGACGACCTGATAATCTCCTCTTACTTGGTTCACGATCAATTGAGAATCACAATAAGCTGCAATTTTTGTGGCTCCAAAACACTTTGCATACTCAATGGCTGCTATGAGTGCCTCATACTCGGCCTGGTTGTTTGATGCTTGAAACTTGAACCTCAGAACCTCTTCAAAAATTGTCCCGCTTTCTGGCTCAACAAGAACGATCCCCGCTCCGCTCAGATTCTTGGTGGCTGACCCGTCGGAAAAGATTTTCCAACATCCTACGGGCAGAACTAACTCCGTTTGTTGTTCAATGACCTCCTTCCCCTTGCTCGATGGCTGCGACCTCCTTTGATCGTCGTCGAGGGTGAATGAT
Source organism: Adenophora triphylla var. japonica (assembly GCA_022495995.1). Lineage (NCBI taxonomy): Eukaryota > Viridiplantae > Streptophyta > Magnoliopsida > Asterales > Campanulaceae > Adenophora > Adenophora triphylla. The sequence goes on from JAFEMH010000228.1 coordinate 621,182, forward strand.
GTTTCAACCAGGAAGTCTGCCAATGATTGAGCTTGCAGGGTCTTCCTCGTCCTATACTCTATATCAAACTCGGTCAGCTCGATACTCCAGTTGAGAAGACGACCAGAGCTTTCAGGACGGTGCAAAATTTTGCGCAGTGGGGCATTTGTATACACGACGATGGGATGAGCGGAGAAGTATGCTCGTAGCTTTCGTGCTGTAATGACGAGAGCGTAAGCTATCTTTTCCGCATTAAAGTAACGGGTTTCCACATCTGACAAAGCTTTGCTGACGTAATAAACCGGCCTCTGCGTTCCTCCCTCCTCCCTCACCAATACGGCGGCGACAGCCTTGTCACTCGCCGAAAGATAAACATAAAGGTCTTCCCCTGCCACGGGGCTTTGGAGGAGTGGTGGGGAGCCAAGGTATTCTTTCAACTGTTTGAACGATTGGGAACACTCGTCCGTCCACTGGAAGTCTTTTGCGCCTCGGAGAGCTCTAAAAAACGGGAGTGATTTCTCAGCAGATTTGGCGATAAAACGTCCCAAGGCCGCTACTCGTCCATTTAGACGCTGAACTTCTTTGACGCTCGTAGGCTCGGCCATATCCATCAAAGCCTTAATTTTCTCAGGGTTGGCTTCAATCCCTCGCTGAGATAGCATAAATCCTAGGAACTTGCCCGCAGCAACTCCGAAAACGCATTTGGCCGGGTTAAGGACCATGTCGTTGGCTCGTAGGTTGGTGAATGTTTGTTCTAGGTCGTCGACGTGCTTCCTCTTTTTTGATTTGACGACCATATCATCGACGTACGCTTCCAGATTATCGCCGATCTGGTCTTTGAACACCTTATTTATCATCCTCTGATAGGTGGCGCCGGCGTTTTTAAGCCCAAAAGGCATCTTTGTGTACACGTAAGTTCCACCCGCCGCCTGAAAAGCTGTTTTCGGAATGTCCTCCTCAGCCATCTTGATTTGGTGATAGCCGGAGTAGGCATCAAGAAAGCTTAGAGTAGTGTGGCCGGCCACAGAATCGACGAGCTTGTCAATTCTTGGCAGGGGATAACTGTCTTTGGGACACGCCCTGTTCAGATCAGTGAAGTCAACGCACAATCTCCACTTCCCATTAGGTTTCTTTACGAGAACCACATTGGCCAACCAGGTTGTGAACCCAGCGTTCACGATTATTCCAGCACTTAGCAATTTCTCGATCTCTTGCTTTATGGCAACCTCCTTTTCAGTTGAAAAAACACGACACCTCTGTTCCTTGAATTTCATAGTAGGATTCACCCCATTTGTGAGCGCCACGTCTTCTCTAATGCCTTTCATATCCTCTACCCTCCAGCGAAAACGTCGAGGTTTTGTTTGAGTAGGGAGATTATCTCTTCCCTCTCCTCGGTGCACAACCGAGACCCCGGTTTATTTTACGCTCGGGATACTGCTGGGTGGATGACTAGTTCGAGTAGCTCGTCTGCGGCTTCATTTCGGGCGTCGTCCCTAAAATCCATGGACTCAATGACGATCTCCCTAATTTTTCTTCTCGCTTACGGTGTCGGATCCGGAACCTCGTCGTCAATCGGCTTGTCCAGTCGGCCCCGATTCTTGGGCGGCCAAAGGTTGTGCTTACGCGGCTTGGTCGTTCAAGAATACCTCGTCCAAAGTTTCTTTATCTTTGACGCACTTGATCATTGAGACATTAGCGTACGAGGTCGTCGTTTCTTTGATGGATTTTGAGAGCTTCACATTGTGATTTGGGTCGTCGATTTCGATAGTCCGTTTCGCCTTTAGCACGTGCTCCGGGAATTACAGGGCCGTCCCAACACGCATCCGACTCAGGCACGTGTAGGAAATTTAACTCGTTGGTGGGGAACGGAGGCGACGATCCCAAGCCGGCCCGGCTGGGCGACGAGGATGGCATGATAATCATGACGACGTCGATCACAATGAAAGTTACGGTCTTGATAGTTCTCGAGGGGTGTTCTCCAGATATCAGCGAGAGGCTAATTTGACCTTTCGCATCTACCGATGATTGGTGAATCCCTACAGACGACCTAAGTATGGACTTAGGCGGTGTCGGAGTAGACCCATTCGTTGGTAGACATTGTAAAATAGGATATCCTTGGCTGCTCCCGTGTCAATCAAGATTCTCCGTGACTCACAATTATCAATGAAACCAGGTATGACTAAGGTTTGTTGACGAGCTAGTGGGTTGGCTGGAAGCTCGTAGGGAAAGAAACTTATGACGTCGTTTGGAACTTCTGCTTTCTGGGGAACGTGCGGGGCCTTCTTCAAATGATAGATGGCGCTCTTAATCTGGTTCTTGCTCGTCTCCTCAGAGATCACCAGGACCATTCTTGGGTTTCTTTGGGGCGCCTCGTCGTTAGTAGTCCGGTTGTGGCCGGCCTGATGGTCCTTCCTTACATATTCCTCCAGTCGTCCGGCGTCTATCCATCTTTGAATGATCTTTTTCAAACTGAAACATTCCTCGGTGTCGTGCCCCTTGTCCCTGTGGTATTCACAATACTTGTTCATGTTCTTCTTTCCCTTCCCATTGGGGTTCATCTTCGGTGCTGGTCCGAAATCAACGTTGCTCAAAATTTCCGCTCTGGAAACGGTGAGTGGAGTGTACGACTCTGGAACTTTTTCCGCTTTTGCCTTGTTCTTTCCTTTTTCTCCGCCCTTATCCTTTTTCGACTTCGTTGCCTCAGCCTCGTCCACAGACTTTCCCTCTCTTTGTAACTTTCTTTCTTCGGCCTCAGCGACGGCGTACGCCTTGGCATAGAGGTCTTTGCGAGATTTGGCTGGGTGGACTTGGAGCTCGTAGTCCAGGGTAGAGGAAAGGATGCCATGTCTGAAGCAGTTTATTATTTCCCTATCTGTTAGGTCCTCATCAATTTGATCTACCAATTTTTTAAACCTTTTGAAGTAGTTCATTGAGCTCTCGGTAGCTCCTTGGGATATATTGCTGAGGTCGTTGGTGTCTTACGACGCTCTCCCGCCGTAGCAAACCTTCCTAAAAACTTTTTTCTCATCTGTTTCCAAGATTCAATGCTCCCCTTTGGCAGGCCTCTAAACCACCTCAAAGCAGAGTCGACCAACGTGCTCGTGAGAGCCTTGCACATGACGTCGTCGTGGCCCGGAAGCTTTCGCCACTACGTACATACGTGCCTCAAGGTGTAGTATGTGGTCCGTGGCTGGTGGAGCCGTCGTATTGCTTAAGGTCGGGTAGTTTAAAGCACAGTTCGGGGTCCAGTTTCCAACATCCAAGGAGCAAGGGGATTCATAGTGCCGTCGTCGTCATCAGAGTCGTCGCTATCCACTTTATTTTTCTTGTTCCTCAACTCTTCCACTTGACGTTTCAACCTCAAAAATTCTCTCATGTCTACTTCTCCTGCTGGGCCAGCTGGGGGGATCCTATCTTGACGGGGCCCCCGGGTAACGGTATTAGACCGTTGCCTCTCGGTGGGGGCAGGCCGTCGTGAGATGGATCGTTCCCTATAGCTGGGAGGTGGAGACGATCTATAAGATCTGGAAGCCCGTTCATGACGTGGAGATCGAGTTCTCTCCCTTTGGCTCGGTGCACGTTCATTTCTTAGTGACGGAGTCTGCAGACGACCGGACGACCTGATTCTGATAGCTTCGAGATTTTCGACGACGAGCTCCCATGAGGCTCATTTGCCTCGGCTAAATCGGCTATTGAGATCGTGCTCCTTGGCTCCGTCGTTTATTAATGTGTTCCCTTAGATCAAGCTGGGGCACCACTTGCTCGTTTCCAGCGGCAGTCCCCTCACGACGAGCAGCATTTTCTCTCGGGTTCCTTCTCCTCCTTCCTGACGAGATTGTTTGATGTGATGCCTGGGGAGCTTGAGGAGCGGCCATATGGATTAGCTCGTCCTGGATTTGCAAGAACTCCCTGAGGGCGTTAGCTCTCTCGACGAGGAAAGCTGCTCTGTCGAGATTAGGGTTTGAGGGACCTCACAGGTACCTTGCGGTGTCTCGAGCCTCCTTTCTAGTGGAGGTCTCCTCGGCGCTCGGCGGCGGGCCCTTTTCTCTTCTTCTAGTTGCTTGAAGACCTGTACCATCAACTACCCCTGTGACCTGGTAACCCTTAAGTTAGGGTTCCTAGGTGGTGAGGGTGGCCTAGGATTCTCTTCTTTGAGGTGGTACGCCTTCATCTCAGGTTGATTCTTGGCCGTATGACCATCGGACACCATTTTTCCAAAGCTGTTAGAATTTGTATTTACGTAGTTGATCACTAACACGATTCCGGCAATGGAACCAATCGATCGCGCGGGAAGCGTGCCAAGCTCGGTTCTTGTGTCCGGCAAATAATTGAGCTAGCTCAGGATCTGCACGGCCTGAGAAATGAAAGGTGAAAGCTGTGTAGGGGTCTTCGGCAAGCCCCTCCCGGCGTGAGAGTAAGATTATGGTGCGGAAATATGGTGTAAAATATTGCGAGTGTGTGAGTATAGAAATATGCGTAAAAGCATTACCTTGTTCCACGTTATTACTCTCTTATTTATAGTAGGAAAGGTGGTATTAGGGTTTTTACCAAGCCGTTGGATTGGATTGATACCGGTAGTAGGATCGGCTCCATCTCCTAGGTGTACACGTGTCACGCCGGCATTGGTCCGTCTATGTAAGGACACCTGACAACACGACATCGATAAGTAGTTTGCCTTATAAGGGAAAGTCAACCTCTGTACCTTTTGTAGTTATTACTGAATGCATGATTGCACATATAACGAGGCACTGCAGCAGGTCTGTCATTATCCCAAATTAGCTAATTAACTAAGCTTGTTGAGGAAGCTTAATAGAGGAGACGACCTGGAACTATACGCCCAGTTGGGTCGTCTCCTTGAGTTATGATTCGCCGAGTGAGAGAGTTGGCCGTTCAATGACGGCGAGTCGTTCAATGACGACGCGCCGTTGATGGCAGCAGCTTACTCTTCTTGGATGAGTACCAGTTGGGGTCGAAGGAAGATTCGTCCAGTTGAAGGACGGTCACCAATTGGTGTGACGACGGGCTGGGAGTTTGCCTCCCCATTAATGATCTGATGGCTCGTCGTTTGGATGGCCTGGTCGCTCGGTGGCGACGACGACGAACCAATGTTAAGAAAAATTCCATTTCAAAATTCTACCCATCACCTCCTCAAATCCTCAATTTGTATACTTGATTTTTTTTTTACGGATGAAAATGCTAAGAAAAATCTTACTCCAATGGGCAAAAATTCAAATCTTTGAAAATGTGGTAGCCTCTCAGGCTCTCATTACTTGAAATTGGCTATGAGGAAGAGATGTTTTTACATAACTGAGTGACAGTTTCTTCAAAATCTTCTGATTTATGTACCAAAATCTTGTTAGGCTATTGTTAATTTTTGTAACATTTTTTAATGGAGTTAGTGTATGGGGCAAAAATGAATGTGTATCTGGAGTAGAAGGGTTAAAACGACTAGAAAAATTTTGGGTTAAAACCGAAGTTAGACATAGTACACAGGGTCGACCAAAATGAAATGAAGTCAATCCACTTAATAGAAATGACGGCAATAAAGTTAAGAATGAGACATATAATTAGTAGGCAATTACCATTCAAATAAAGGCAATAAATATAAAAAGAGTGAGTCTCATTGATTACCCTCGGTCGGTATAGTTTAGATTTTATGGTTAAAAAAAGAAACGTTAATATTTTATGGTTAAAAAAAGAAACTCCTAGATTCTTGATTCGAAAAAATAAATAAAACCAGTTTCTACTTTCTGAACTCTCATTCTAGTCCACAAGTATCAGTGTGATTCTGAGGCTGGTGTAATGTAATGTGTGGATTTTATACAAGAGCAAAAGGAGTTAAAGTCAATAAAGTGCCACAAGAACCAATGGTCTCTTGGCCGAGTGGTATCTTGCCGGCCTTCCTTCGGAGCGATCTAGGGTTCGATCCCACCTTGGGAGATCTTTGTGGATTTAATTCTGCCATGCGTTTCAGGAGCCTTGGAGTCCTCCGGGGCACATTCGTGCAGTTAAGGAAACGGCTTCTTTGAGAACTGCGGCACCGGTGTGGGGAGTTCAAATCTCGGCAGGGCGAGTGGGCGGCCAATTGGTGTTGTAAGAGTGATAGGGCGTATCCGCGATTTCACTCCGCCAAGCATGCTTGAGGGGCCGTGCGCAGTGATCGAGATTAGTCAGAACGAAGTTTGAGATCACCTGGGTAATAAAAATAATAAAAAAAAAATAAATAAAATAAAGTGCCACAAGAACTCTACAACTGTTAGTTAGTGGACTATAATATTCCCTTGATATTCAATTTCTGTGATGCAGAACATTCTCTGAGTGAGTAAGGATTAACCTCTTCCAATCACCCTCAAAGGAATCCAGGGGATCCAAAGGTTCAAGCACCCCCCTTATCACTAATAAGCGAGCCAATACGAGATGCCACGTATATCCTTTGTCTAAGCAAATTTTCAAATCCGTGGTCGATTGATTTTCCAAAATGCTAGTTCAAGAAGTCGAAAACGATTCTCCTCTCAAAGTACTAGAAAATGAATCTAGAAGTGAAAATCGTGAATGAAAAAGCTGGATTTGCTTGTTTTTAGAAAAAAAAAAAAAAGATGAAGGAATAGTAACGCACACTTACATATAAATACTCATTTTTAGAAGCTTTCATTTTGTTCCCTCAGTTTTTAAGAAGCTTTCTTCTTGTACTCTGATCCAAAATTGAGTACAAGAAAGAAAGGCTATAATATGAATCAAAAGAAAACACAATAAATGAGAAATATTAATACTCTATTTTATTCTTGAAATCAATGTCCAACTTAAAACAAGACAATGACACAGCAATCTTCAAACACACCACAATTCTAAAATAAGCCATGCCAAGAAATATGAAACCACAGAAACACTTGCCAAAATTGTATCAGAACCACAACTGAATCAAACAACCCCGCTAATTTGCAGATTTATCTGTACACACCCCCCAACTCTAACAAAGGGACTAGATGGCCCTCTTCAAACAAAACCCCTATCACTTTCTGTTTAAACTACTACTACATGTACAAACTAATGCAAACAAGCCAAAGCCCACAAACTTCAATGGAAAGGGTTGAAGAATTATGGCTCGGCTCGTAAAGATTGTCTACATGACTGACTACATTGTACAGCTAAATCTGCCCACACGTCCGTCTTACTATTCATACAACAGAATTAAGAATAAATAGAATAAATAACCTCCGTCCGCTTTACTTTCATATTTCTGGTTCCATTTCCATAAATAAATCCCTCTTTGGCCAGTGTTCTTCATCCTCCGAAGCAAACAGTGCCACTGATATGTCCCCAAGTTTCTTCTTGCTCAATCGAGAGCGTGGAACCCTATTCTGTTTTGGAGCGTTTGGAGCTTCAATCTCCTCAAAATCACTTGAGTCCTCCAAATCGAAAGAAGTTCGGAAAGGCAGAGCTTTCTTCGGTGTGTTATACTCGAAATGCATCTTCTTTGCAATCAAAGTCTGTTCAATTTACATAACAACAATCAAAATCAATGCCAACCCAATAGAAAACGACCCAAAATCAAATCCAGTGAATAAATTGTATAATTTTTTTTTGTGCACGCAAGGTTTTTCGTTTCGGAAAGAATCTCATCTCAATCAATCTCTTCGGAATTCTTGGAATTGTATCAGACCTTTACAATATAAAAAATTGAGACTTACCGCTTCTAGAATCGGTTTAGATACTTGAACAAGTCTCTTTAAATCATCATGGTCAACACCACAAAGAACCCTAATCTGAAAATTAAAAGGGCAAAATTCATCAAATTATAGCTCAATACAAACAAATTACACTCAAAATAAACAATCAAATACATGTAAACATGGGTACTTACAAGAACATCTTGGGGCAGAGCTTCAAGAGAAGACTTTTCTTGACCCAAATCAAAATCTCCAAAACATTGCTGTTTCTTAGTGGGTGTTCTCACTTCATCATAATCAGCAAAGAAATCATTTGAAATCACAACCCGTTTCCTCCCAAATGACCTAGTCCGGGTCATAAACCCAAACCCAAATCCTAACCCTAACCTCTCATTTCCATCCTTGTTCTCATTCACCTCACATTTCTTACCCAATGCCATTTTTCTTCAAATCCCACAAAATTCTCAATACCTGAAACACATTTCCAAAAACAAAAATACCAAATCAGCGAATATTATTCAAACCAGAATCCAAGCAATTAACTAAAATAGAACAAAGAATACCCAATAAAAATCAAATCTTGGAAATAAAAACAACAACCCAAAAGAAAAAAACACACATTTATAAAGCACAAACCTTGGAAATGTATAACCAAAAGCCCTAATTTGATGCTTCCGCACTGAATTGCTGATTGAAGTAACGCTTGTTCTCAACAAGGAAACAATAAACAACACAAACAACCTTTTCTTCGGAGTTCAGATATGTCTAAGACTCTAAGTTCGCCGATAATTACTCTGTGTATGTACTGTGTGACTTTGTATATATTTCTAGAGAGAGAGAGAGGAAGAGAGAGATAGAGAGGGAAAATTTTATTTTTTGAAAATTTTAAAGAGATAAACAATTTAAATAACTTGATAAAGTTGAAATGGGTGGAAGTTTTGTGTAATGACTAGAAAGGACTCAAGATTTCCGATTTATTTATTTTTAAATTTATTAACCGTTTACTACGTGTGGGTAACGAACTGTCAATGACTAGGACTATATAAATACGAGAAAACTAGCCGTTATGGTAAGTTACACGTGTAAGGATGAGATAGGTTGTAGGAAAGAGGGTCGGCTGGTTCGGGAGATGACATGGCCGATTTGGTCGGTCTAAGTCGGTTGGTTGTAGCTTATCTAACACGTTCGCTGTTCTTAGACGACTTTGTAGGTGGGTTTTGATACGGTGGCCTGACACGTATCTGTGACAGTTTACCTGAGCGTTTTTGGTGTGACACGTGGTTTAGATGGTATACCAGCCGTTGGATTGAATGCGGTGATTTAGTTTGTTAATTGTGAATGTGAGCCAGTTAGATTGTTCTAGAGCACGTTCTATTTAGGCGGCTGGCGGCTGGTTTTACACGGGGTGGTCAAAATTGGTCAACACGCTATGACTTCACTTCGTATGTAAGCTAATATTGTGGGGGCCACACGGTAATTGAGAAGTGCAGTGATGCAGGGATTTGGGGTGTAATGTAACTGTGTGTTGGCATTTATTTTTGTATTTTCTTAATTTGGTACGAGTATTAATGTGAAGGAATCTTTCTTTTTTTGCTTAATGGAGTAAACTATCCGTTCTACTCCCTCCGTCCCAATAAAAGCTTCACTAATTATTCAAAAGAACGTCTCGTTAGAAGCTTCATCTTTTTTTTTTGACAAATAATCTTTACTATTTCCTTCACTCATTCTCTCCTATACATTATTTTAATACTCACAACACCATTATAATTTACTATTCCCTCCACTCATTCTCTCTCCTATTTTCAAATTACACTCACAACATTTTTTTTTCCCTCCCATTTCCATAATTTGCGTGCCCACCCAAAAGGGTGAAGCACTTATTGGGACGGAGGGAGTATTTCAAACATTTTTTTTTTCTTTGGGTTATTTTTGTCTATTTTATCTCAAATCTAATTTTTTAAAATAGTACACAATTTACACTATTATTCTCACTCATTTTTTCTTCTAAAATCTCACAAAAAAATCGGTTTTCTTATAAGTTAAAAAAAATTGTGTTTTGCACCCCACGTACATGTACAATACTAAATTGACGAATTCTTATTCTTAAGACAATTGGGGCGATTGATCTGGAGCTTCCTCAATTAGCCTTCGTTCATAACCATGGAGCTTCCTCAATTAGCCTTCGTTCATAACCACAAGCTTCCATTAGTCACCAGCAGCTTGGCACTTAAGGGAAAACACCCACCAAATAAAATTCGACTATAAAGGTATATAAAAAGCTGAATAATGAATCAGGACCTGTTTATGGATCCATGGCATTCAAAACAAATGAATTAATTAATACAATTTTATATTAATATTGATACTTTTGACACTAACATTATCACTAAAAAAAGTGTTAGTTCACATCTAAAAAAAATTCAGTGTAAAATAGTGTTGGTGTTAAGGTAAAAAAGTGGAGTAAGTTTTAGGGGAAACCTGTTTCTTCATAAGTTATAAAAACTCACTTTCATCTTTAAAAATATCAAGTTTAAACCTTAAAACATTGACTTTAGGTCTTAAAATACCTAGAAAATAAAATAGTGAGTTTAGGCGTTAAAACAGTAAGTTTAAGTTAGAAAATAAAATAGCGAGTTTAGGTTTTAAAACAGTGAGTTTAGGCTTTAAAATACCAAGTCGATATACTAAAAAACATGATTTTTTATAACTTATGGAGAAACAGGTTTCCCTCAAAATTTTCTGAAAAAAAGTCTTGGTGTTAATGCAAAAAAAAAATCAGTATAAAGAGTGTTAGTACATGTATTATTATGTGTCAGTGTAAAAGAGTACTGGTGGTGTTAGGGGTACAAAAGTGTCAGTTTTCATTTTAAAAATGTCAGTGGATGTAGTATTAACTGTCAGTATAAAAGAGTGTCAGTATTAGGGTAAAAAAATGTGTAAAAGAAAGTCATTGAAAAGGAGTGTCAGTACATGTATTAAGTGTCAGTGTAAAAAGAGTGTTAGTATTAGTGTAAAACAATGCCAGTATTAGTGTAGGGAAAACAACTAGTGAGGGAAGTCAGTGTATTTGTGTTTAAGTGTCAGCGGCACAAAAATGAGTTTTCTTTAAGATTAGAAAAAGACTAATTTTTTATAAGACCAACTCAGTTTACTTATACACTAATAACACCAATCAAATTATTATTTCTTTCAATTATTCTCTATTATATTTTACTTTTTATATCCACAAACATATTTCTCTTACTTTACTTTTTATTGATCATAAAATTAATCTGGTTTGGGGTGTAACGACCGGAGTGCTTTCTTAATGATAAATTCAATTAACTTTTATCAATAATTACATTTTTTCTACATTTTGTTTATTTTGTTAATTTAAAATAAAAAGTGATTTTCTATTTACTCCGTTATAAGTATCTATAGTATAAATGAGCGAAGGGTTGTGAACAGTTGTATGAACAGTAGCATTGACGGAAATTTCCATTTTGCCATCACTGTTTTGTCCCTTTCCCGTTTTGCCCTCATAACTATTTATGTCGTACGACATGGGTGACCATTTTTTTTTATATAAAAAAAATAAAAATAAAAAATAAAAATCTCACGTGGCCTTGGACACGAACATGTACTAGTGTCCTAAAAACTATGAAAATGAATCGAACTAAGAGAACTTACACGTAGTACTCCCTCGTCTCATCTCGAACGAAATTAATTTTTAGGGCCTCATATTCAAGAAAAAGTAAAATATGAGAGAACTGATTTAAGTATGGAAAATAAAATAATACAAAACGTGAGTGAGAAATAATGGGTTGATTGGTGCTATGATTATAAAAGTAAAAGTGACTGAGAAAATGAGTGTAAGGAATAGTAAAAAATTTTGTCATTTTGTATAGTCCGATTTAAGATATGACAGATGAAAATAACGAAAAGTCTCATTTATATGGAACCGATTATTTGGGTTCGTCCTGATTTTTTAAAAAAATATATATGGTCCTGGACCGAACTCGGATCGAACCGATTATGTATATATTATGTAATATATATATATATATATATATATATATATATATATATATATATATATATATATATATATATATATATATATATATATTCATAATTTCAAATTCCTAATTTCTCAAAAAAATAAAATAATTTTGCTGTGACCTTATCCATCCAGCGACATTAAAAGTTTACAAAAACCCTAACCCTATCATATCTCTTTCATTTCCGTCGTTTGGTTTTCTATCCCTCTCTCTCTCTCTCTCTACGCTTTTTCCCTCTCTCGTCTTTTTCTCATCTCAATTCTTAACCCTAGAAATCAAATTGATTTTTTATGGCGGCGCCTTGATTTCGACTCAGCTGTCCAACTACGGCACCACCATCGATCTCTACCGACGGCTCAGCTGTAACGGAAGTAATTAATCTACGACGCAGATCTGTTTTTTCGTGCGAAATTGTAGAACATCATTACTCTGTTATTTAATGAGATTTTGATGTTATTTTCTCAGTCTCTACCTCCAATCTACTCGTATTTTCAATTTTCTTACAATTTTGCATCTGAATTTAGTTATTAGGGTCTGAATCATGTTTATGTTTTTCTCTTTTGTTCCTCTATTTCAGTTAATTTGTTGTATGTCTGAATATTTTTACTTGAACTTTGTTTATGTAATCGTCCTATATTTTGGTTTCATGAAAAAAATAGTTGTTACATGTTTTATCTTTAGAAAAAATATAGTAGTGTAACTTGTGGAACCGATGTAACCGGACATGGACCGAACCATTGGAACCGGATCAAAGTGACCGGTCCTATAATGTAATAGTCTGATCCTGAATTTAGATAGAACCGAACAATTAATCCGATCCTATTTTTTTGAAATTTTGATAAAATTTGGATCAACTCTGACCTTGAACACCCCTAATCGCTATGATGCCAAAATTAATTTTGGAGGAACGAACTTGGATTTTGACATTTACTTGAGGCCTATTTATTGACACAGTTACACTAATGATGCTACTAAAACATACTCACAGAACTATAATACTCCGTATAAATAATTACAACTAATTTAGATTATCTTATCGAGTCGGTCCGGGGAGAAACACGTTTCTCCGTTGCGTATGGAGAAATGGGGCAACGTTTGTCGCGCGATATACTTAGTCAGTTTCTGGATATCCTTTTCAAAGCTTCTGGATATCCAGAACATTGAATATGGATATCCAGAAGCTTTGGAAAGGATATCCAGAAATCAAATATTTTTTCTGAATATCCTTTCCAAAGCTTCTGGATATCTAGAACATTGAATATGGATATCCAGAAGCTATGGAAAGGATATCCAGAAACCAAATATTTTTTCTGGATATCATTTCCAAAGCTTCTGGATATCCATATTCAATGTTCTGGATATCCAGAACTGATTAAAGTGATATCCAGTTATTGTGGCTAAGTATGTCGCGCGACAAACGTTGCCCCGTTTCTCCATAAGCGGCGGACGGAGAAACGCATTTCTTTTCAGATTTTGGCTTATCTTAAACATGAGAGGGAATTAAAATTGTATAATATTGATAGTAGAAAAAGTGTCAGAAGAGAAGTAAAGTATAAAAGAAAAGGTGGGATAACAAAAATAACTGAGTTGTTATTTTGAGTATGACAATGGATCTATTGAATAATAATTAATAAAATTTGACTATTTTTGATGTTAGTATCACTTATTATATAGACGATCCGAACTCAAAAATTCGATCTGCTCCGATTGTAGCTGGGGTGAGCTCGCAATCCTAACGACCGAAATTACGCCCTGATACTTGATACTATTCGTAATAACCTGAGCTCAAAAACCCGATTCACCTAAAAGTTTATTAATGTTATTGATACTCAAAAGTTATGGAGTGGAAGCTTATGTATTACAAAGCCACATTTTTTTAATTTGGGTTCTTTTTAATTTGGGATTGGAATATCACATATTATGAAACATATCAAAAGAGAAATACGGAATAAGTCTCACTTGTTATTTATGCATTATCTATTAGAATTTTTTTTGAGGCATTGAACTAATTTGTGAGTAATTAATATTCCCTCGTTTTAGTTCTAAAATGGTTTATCTTTTTCCATAGAATATACAATGGAAAAGGTTGATATTTAAAGCAGTTTTTAGTAAAAACTAAAATGACAAAAATACTTTTATTATATCCTCCTTATATGACCTTATAAACTTACTAGTAAAAGCCCGTGTTCAAGGACACATTTTTTTTTATTTAATTTTTTTTAGGGCAAAATGGGAAAGAAACAACTTAGTGAGGACAAAATGAAAAATTTGGCATGTAGTACTGTTCATTGTACTATTCACGAAGGGGTTGTGATTTATACTATAGATAACATAAAAATAACTACCAACCAAAATGATAAATTTAAACGTTATGGTAGTTCTTTAAAATTAAAATGTAAAATGGTAGAAAATTTCTGAAGATAGATTGTTAATTTGTGGGAAAAAAATAACCTAAAATATAAATTGTTAGCTTTGGTGCCATCTAAGTTGAGCACGCCTAAATTAGAGAATTAAACAAGCAAAATTCGAAATTCATATGACACAGCAGCGAGCGATCGAGCGGGAATGAGGCGCGCGACCGTGCCAAGTTAGTACCAAGGTGGAGTGACCGTGCCCAGTAATGGGGCGATCGCATGGTAGGCCAAATTGGAGATGGGGCGATCGCGCCCTTAGGGGGCAATCGCGCCTTATGCCGGATTGGGCCTATTCAGCGATAGAATTGGCTTCAGGGTTGAAAACCCTGCATGGTTAGAAGTAGGGCATATAAATAGAGCCTACCCCTAACCATGTTTGTAGTTCATTTTGCTCATATGTTTCTCTAGATATAGGGTTTGGATAGAAAGGAATTTTTTGACAATAATTCGTGCATCAGATTAGAGATTATAATCTGTTGATCTCCAAAAGATAATACTATTCTCTTCCTCTGCCCATGCATGTAGCCAAGTTGGTGAACCACGTATATCTGTGTGTTGTCTGATTGTTGCTTGTTTACTATCTTCTACATAGACTCTATTCTAACAAACTGGTATCAAAGTCAGTCAGGTTGAGGAATGTCTAGGGTTGTTATGCTGCAGAAGAAGATAGGATCAGGAATTGAATCTCCGGTCGACAAGTTTAATGAGAAGAATAGTTTTTCTCTTTGACAAATAAAGATAAAAGTCTTGTTGATAGACAAGGGCTTGTGTGCTCCAATGGCAGCTGCAATCGGGAATCTTCAGGATCCAAAGGGCAAAGCAAAAGCCGTTCCAACCGGTGTTGTCGTTGCTGCAACAGCAGAAGGTTTGGAGAAAGCGAAGTAGGTAACAGAGAAGGAAGAGGCAGATCTGGTCGCGCTAGATGAGAGGGCCCACTCTAAAATCATCATGTGTCTAGATGATGATGTTATATCGGATATACCATATACCGATTTCGAAGGTGCTTTGTGGCTTGCGTTGGAAGACATTTATTTGATTTGATCATTGACCAACAAGCTATATCTGACGTAGAGACTATATTTTCTTCGTAAGCAGGAAGGTACGCCCATAAGGGATCACCTAGATAGATTTACATCTTTATTTCTTGAACTGCATATTATAGATGCTAAGGTTGATGATGAGGATGATGTATTAATGCTTCTTGTTTCTTTGTCTTTATCATATGAGCACTACGTTGACTCTATTATCAATGGTAAGGAGACGGTGACTTTAGAGTAGGTGAAATCCTCCCTCAAGACTAGAGAGTTACGTCGTAAGGCAAACGATAATAGTGGTACAGATAATCAAACAACAGGTTTGGTTGCGGAAGGCATCAAGGGTTCTAGCAGTAAACAGAAGAAAAAGAAGTCTTTTGGCAAGAGGGGCCAAAATCCTGATGATATATGTAATTACTGAAAGGAGAAGGGACATTGGAAGACAGATTGTTATAGGAAGAAGCGAGGCGAGCCTCCAAATCGCACGAAGCTAATGATGTTGCAGTTGATACGAGCTGCTCTGATGGGGATTATGCTCTATTAATTGAAGAATCTGCAAAATAATCGTATGCGTGGATTCTTGATTACGGAGCTTCTTATCATATTAGTCCGAGGAGAGAGTGGTTTACAACCTATGAGCAGGTAGATGGTGGTAATATTCATATGGCTAACATCGTTACTTGCAGGTTGGTTGGTATTGGCTCTATCAAGCTGCGGACTTATGATGATAAGTTCTGCACTTTGAACGATGTGAGGCATGTTCCACAGATGATGAAGAATCTAATATCTCTTAGTCAGCTCGACAACAAATGGTACAGTTTCAAAGGTAAAGGTGGAGCAGTTTATGTCTGCAATGGTTATGAAGTGATTCCAATATGCCTTAAGCGGGGCTCCTTGTATTTCCTCCAAGGAAGGACGCTTTCTAGGTTAGTATTGGTTGCATCATCTGAAGTTGTCAAGGAGGATATGAACAAGTTGTGGCATATTAGGCTTGGTATCATTGAGGGGTAATAGGTATTTCTTGTCTATGATTGATGACTACCCGAGGAATACTTGGGCGATTATTATGAAGTACGAAAGTGAGGCTCTCACCAACTTCAGATAGTGGAAGGCATTAGTGGAGAATTAGACAAGGAAGAAGATCAAGCGACTAAAGACATATAATGGGTTGGAGTTCTATAGTGTTGAGTTCGATGAGTTCTGTAAGTGAGGATTTCTAGGCATCTTACTATCAGAGGTACACCACAGCAAAATGGTGTAGCAGAGCGTATGAATCAGACATTGTTGGATAGGGCAAGGTGCATGCTCTACAATGCAGGGTTGTCTAAACGGTTATTGGCAGAAGCAGTTAGTACAACATGTTACTTGATAACGCGTACCACATACAGGTATCAGTCTCAAAGTTCCCAATGAGGTATGATCAGGTAAACCCGTTGATTATTTTAATTTAAGGGCTTTTGGTTGCACTACTTATTATCATGTAGATGATGGGAAGTTAGAGCCGAGGGCCAGAAAATGAGTCTTCATGGGTTATGGGGATGGTGTAAAAGGATATCGGATTTGGTCTATATCAAAGGGTAGGGTAATAATAAGCAAGAATATTGTTTTTTATGAAAACTCTGTGATTAACCCTATTATGAGATCTGTGATTGTATCAGGCGTTGGAAGTATTGATAAACAGGTGGAGCTACAAGATACTTCAGAGTTGAGCATTCCACAGTCAGGTGTTCATCTGTATCTACCGTAAAAAATAGAACCACTAGAAAGTTTATCACCAGTTTCTGAGGAACATGGGTTAGCTCAAAAGAGGTCTAGACGGACTAAATTTGGGAAGCCTCCAGTGAGGTATGGTTTTGAAGACATGGTGTATTATGCACTTCAGGTTGCTGAGGAGGTGGAGTCCGATTCTTCGGAGCCAACTAATTTCAAGGAAGCAGTTACATGTTCAATGTCTGCCTAGTGACATGCAGCTATGGGGGATGAGATGAAGTCACTTCACAAGAATTCGACATGGGTGTTAACCAAGAGGCAAGAGGGCAAGTATATTGTGACTTGCAAGTGGGTCTTTAAAAATAATGAAGATATGTCACAATTAGAGGGGGTCAAGTTGTAAGTACCCCAATCTGGATCACTCTCTTCTGAACGCACGGGAAACACCGCAGACTCACAAAAATGCAGTCTCGAACACCCGTAGCCCTCAAAAACCCAAAAAACCACCAACCAAACCAAGGGGGGCCTTTCTGGGACAAAAAAGCACAAAAGGACTTTTTAGGAATTTCGGAAAATTTGGAAAAGTATGGAAGGTCCGTACGGACCTCTTTGCACCAGACATAATTATTACGAAATTCTCTTAAAGTCCACATTATTCCCTCAAATATGGAAAAAATAAATTTTTAGATTTCATGGAAGGTCCGTACGGACCTTCTTGCAATTTTTCCCCTACTATAAATAGAGGGCTCCCCCTTCCTCATTTTTCACACCTCCCTATTCTCCTCTCTCCCTAAGCCTTCAGGCTTCCCTTCTAAGACCCCTCGGGGCACTCCCGGTCCCTTTCGGTTCCTTTCGGGGCCTTTCGAGCTCCCTCGCGGTGTTCCGAAGCCCTGCCGAGCACTATCGAGCGCTCCCGAGATGCTCCCGCGCTGCCCCGAGGCACTCTCATGGTATTCTGAAGCCCCTCGTGCTACTCCGAAGACTTGGCTGGTCTATTCCGAGGCGTCCCGGCCCTTTCCGAGCCAAACCGACGATCCCGACGCACGCCGGAACTCTGCCCGAATGCAACCGACGACCCCAACGCACGATGAACCTCTGCCCGAATTCAGTCAACAATCCCTGCGATCCCAACGCACGCCGAAACTCTGCTCGAGTACACACCTGACAATCCCGAGGCACGCCGAAGCTCTGTCCGCAGACAACCGGCACATCCCGAAGCGATCCCGGTCTATCCCGGAACACTATTCCATCCTCAAACACTATTCCCCAATGGAAGACAGACACGAACCAACATTGGTAAGACTTTTTTCCTACACTATTTCAATATATTTCAATACGTAGTGTATAATGTAGACATCCGATACATCATGCATTTTTAAAAGCACATACACACACACACAACATTTAAAGAAAGAAGGGGTACCAAAAGACTCGTTTTTATGAGGCGACTCGGGTGAGCTCTAATATTCTAATATTCTCTTCCTGAGGAGTAACCTGACCTCCGAACTCAAAAATCTCATCACACAACAATAGTTTTTAAACTGATGCCTTTTCTCAATGTTTTGGGCTAAATCAAAACGGCGTGGCGACTCTACAAGCAAAAACACAGCGAGACACCTCCATCGACCAAACACGCAATGCAAGATGCTGGGGCCCGCGCGCGAGCCGGATCCGGGTAATTTCAGTTGGCGACTCCACTGGGGACGATTTTATTTTTAAAAAACTTTTAAACAAAATAAAAGATTTTTAAAACAATGATGAGGGTCAAACTTTCATTATACCCATTCTTTACCTGTTGTGTGTGTGTGTGTGCATGTGCTTTACTTTTTTATTCAAAAAAAAAAATAAATACAAAAAAATGCATTGATGTTCATGATGTAATTTGGGTCATATTTATTGCTTGTTCATCAAGGGAGTGTGGATCCTCCCATATCCATATCCCCTTGGTCAATCCGTTGCTGATTTGTGGTATTCTAAGTTGAATTGGTGTTGTATTTCGATCTGATTGGATCTCTGTTCATTCTGTATTCCAAATTGTAAGGTTCCTGCAGATCGGTAACCCGTGTCACGCGACACAATTGGACATGTGGAGTCCTGTGTCACGCGACACAAGTAGCCACTCTGCAGAGATCATCATTTCAAGTTGTAATTCGTACATCTAGTTTGCTTGTCACTCAAAATAGAGTGTGGATCCTCAATATCCACACTCATTTGAAGTGATTGTGTTGATCTCTGTTATCTCATGGCTTTGCAAATCTGTTGATTTTGGTTGAGACTATTCTTTGGTTTCCTCTGTAATCTCAACTTTGTAAGATCTCTGCAAACTGGCATGGTGTGTCACGCAACACACTTGACCATCCCAGGTCCTGTGTCGAGCGACACAATTAGCCAGTCTGCAGCTGATCCATTTCAGTTGTAACCAGTCTCATTCGATGTAATCTGGGATGTGGCCTCCCGGAGTAAATGGCTCACAAGATGTATCCTCCTTCGTTGAGCAATAAAACAAAGCACTTATATGCATTTTATCACATATCTCGTCTCACACAAATTGCACACACTCTTGAACATTTTGGATGTTGAACATAGAAAGACTCGTTTACGAACGAGGCGAGTTGGGTGAACTCTCGGTTCTTCCCAACACGTAACCTGACCCCCGAAACCAAATTCTCTTTTCAAAAAGGTTTTCAATGTTTCCTTTAAAACGACATGGCGACTCCCATTTTTATATAAATTTTTAGTGAGCGTTCATTCAGTGGCGACTCTGTTGGGGACTTGAAACCTGTTTTCAAAAGTGGGTCAAACTTTTGTGCTTGTTCAACATTCATTTCATTCATTTGTGTGTGCATTTTTGGTGACATTATATGTGTGTAAATGCATTTATTGCTTTATTTTATTCCTTTTCTTCCTTGTGTCCCATTTTGGTGTGCTGATGCTTGAGGCTGAGCTATTGTTTTGAGCTTGGAGGCTGGGGCTGGTTCTACTCTTATTCAGATTCTGGAAATGGCTTCTTCTATCACGCGACAGAACCTGCCTTAGCTGTCCTGTGTCCTGCGACAGAAGTTGCCATTCTGCAGGATTTGATTTCCTTGATACAGGCTGTGGTTGTGGGCAATTCCCATGATCAAATTATTGATCATTTTGATTATTGTGCTCTGTGGGATTTCAGTGTGTGTTTGTTTTTTATCACCCCCTTTTCAAAAAAAAAATCATTTTTGCAAATAAAGGGACATAGTCATCCGTACACTACTTCACATAGATCTAGAACCCTTGGGTGCGATTGACGGCATCGCGGACGGTGATGTATGTCGCCTACGCTTGAGCGCCTAATGTCAAACCTTTCCCCCTAGCGCATCATAGGTGGAATCACACATTTTCAGCTTACCCAACGGTTGGTTTTTGACACAACATTTTCAAAAATATACTAAAATGAATTGCTTCAAAATAAGTCATAGGCTTTCATACCTATTCCAAAACCTAGCACGTGTGGGCATGTTGCCATTGCAACATGGTTTCGCGTAGGGACATGTCGCTCTCACGACATGTTCTAACGAGAGATCATGTCGATTTGTCAACATGCACCGACGAGAGGTCATGCCGGATTTTTCCTTGAATTTCTTCAGGAATACCCGTTATGCTGCCCAAATTTCTCCAGAAATTGGGATTGCTCATCCGTCCCATAAATGCTTCTGTTTTATTTAGGTATTATTGCCTATTATTAATTTTTAATCAATACATTTGGTGTATTTTTGGATGATGTGTCCCTAGGTTCCCTCCGAGGTCTAGTTTGCGAGAATAAAGGCTTATCCTTTTCCAACCGTGCCTAGGACTTAAAAGACACTGATTTCTACTTGAACATAAATAAAATGCTTGCACAAGTCCGTCTCATTTCCCACTCTTCCCTCTCCCATCCTTCTCCAGGTTCTCTCCCCTACCACCTTATCAATTCCCATCCACCTCGGCAGCTACGACAAGTTGGGTGTGTGCTCATATGCCCGGCACTCGTTTCGTTCCTATTCCCGAGGTGGAAGCAGTTCAAGTGCCCGAGTGGTCGTCCATCTGATTCGGAATCCAAAATGTTCGGTGCAGAGAAGATTATGGCCCATCAGTCTGGAAGTTCGTATCCCATGGGTCAGCAGAGTGCAAATGGTGTGTCCATCGAAATGTTGCGAGCTACCCTTGAAGTCGATTTTCCTCGTGAGCGGGAGGCCCAGTTGCTTGCTCAGATTGCTAAAGCTAAGGAAGACGACTTATGAATGACAGAAAGTTTGAGAAGGGTCCTCACCCCATCAATGTCAACGATGCTCTTCCTTCCATCCGAGGTTGAATAAGTCAATCAGTCTTCGTAGGTTCTAGAATGTCCCTCTTTCGGACATGAGTCTGGCGAGTCCACTTTGGACCAGTTTTTGCTTTGCAGTAATAAAAATCTTTGTTTCTTTTCTTGCTAGACTTGAGACATCACTTGCACACCCACATTACACTTAATTGAAATGGTCTTATTCTATGTGATCACTTGTGCTGCTCAATCACTAATGCTTTGAAATGATTAATATTTAAATTGATCGGAGTGAGAAAATCAACTGATATCCTTCTCAAATTGGGGCTTATCAACTCCCCACCTTGCATCTCATATGCTCACATCTCTTTCATCATAGTTCGTCGCTCAAGGAATTTGCATGAATCTTTCTCAATTAAGATTAAGCAAGCAATGAAGACTTAGTCTCGTTTAGATCATCCGATAGGGATTGCGGTTGAAGCCTTTCACCCTAGGGAAGCCATTACCTCACCCTCACTAATCAATACCCTTTCATTTCAAGATCGGCATGTTTTGAAACCCTGTTTAGCCATCATCTTAGCTCCATGCTAAGAGAAGTCCAAGCAATGCCAAGAAGTTAGCTTCGAGAGTCGGCGATGCATAAAATACTCAAGCCATGAAGGAAGGACAAAGATAATCCTCAACTCCTCAAGAGGCCTTCCAAGTTATCAAAAGAAGGATTTTAAATCCTCATAACTCAGCAAGAATCCTCAACGTCTCAAGAGGCTTTTCAAAAGAAGGACTTTCGATCCTCACAATTCAGCAAAAGTCCCCGACTTCTCAAGAAGCTCTCCAATGTTCAAAAGGAGCCTTAATTCTCAAAAGTTCACAAAAGTTCTCGATAGCTTGGACTTCCTCTCACTAACACCTTCCAACCAGTTCCAGCCATCATCTCGAATTTAGAGGATATTTCCCTTTACTTTGATCAATGCCAAGCCATCTTCTTGCTTTTAGAAGATATTCCCATTACAATTACCCTTGCCTTTGGTCAAAGCCAAAATTGACCTCTCACTCTTAGAGGCAATCAATCTCCTCGCCATAGAAATTCCAAACACATCCCCGAAAGCCAACCTCTCATCTTCAGAGGTTCAGTCAGTAAAAAGCCCAGTCGACCTCTCATCTAAGGTTCCTGCAGATCGGTAACCTGTGTCACGCGACACAATTGGACATGTGGAGTCCTGTGTCACGCGACACAAGTAGCCACTCTGCAGAGACCATCATTTCAAGTTGTAATTCGTACATCTAGTTTGCTTGTCACTCAAAATAGAGTGTGGATCCTCAATATCCACACTCATTTGAAGTGATTGTGTTGATCTCTGTTATCTCATGGCTTTGCAAATCTGTTGATTTTGGTTGAGACTATTCTTTGGTTTCCTCTGTAATCCCAACTTTGTAAGATCTCTGCAAACTGGCATGGTGTGTCACGCGACACACTTGACCATCCCAGGTTCTGTGTCGAGCGACACAATTAGCCAGTCTACAGCTGATCCATTTCAGTTGTAACCAGTCTCATTCGATGTAATCTGGGATGTGGCCTCCCGGAGTAAATGGCTCACAAGATGTATCCTCCTTCGTTGAGCAATAAAACAAAGCACTTATATGCATTTTATCACATATCTCGTCTCACACAAATTGCACACACTCTTGAACATTTTGGATGTTGAACATAGAAAGACTCGTTTACAAACGAGGTGTGTTGGGTGAACTCTCGGTTCTTCCCAACACGTAACCTGCCCCCCGAACCCAAATTCTCTTTTCAAAAAGGTTTTCAATGTTTCCTTTAAAATGGCGTGGCGACTCCCATTTTTCATATAAATTTTCGTCGAGCGTTCATTCAGATCCGCGGAAGCAGCACATTGGCAAGCTCTTGGCCAGCAAGCTATGACCCAGAAGAAGGTCCCGACATGACCGAATACTCCTCTGCAGGTGAATCTCCAGCCCTGTCCCGCTACGAAATAGATCCCTACATCCACGCTCTAAGGCGTGATGAGCTAGATATCGAAGAGCTCATGGGCCAAGACGACAACTCTGAAATATGGGACTGCGAAGAATGCTTGAAAGAGGATCAAGAGATGGACGCCCAAATGGAGCTTGACCGAGAAGTAGACTCATACTTCGCCGAGAACCCTCATGAGGAAAGGTGGCTCATCACCAACACGCTGGTGCATGACAACCCTCTCGCCGACACTCTCGGATCCCACGGGGACAACCATCACAACATAGTCCTATTCAACATCCCGGTATCTGACCTGGAGGAACAATGGCGCAACCTCCTTCAAAGCCTAATGTGAGAAGGAGAAATAGCATGCCCCCTCGATTCAGACATCATAAATGTCATCCAGGCAAAGATCCCAGATAAGGAGGCAGATTCTATGAAGATAATCAACTTCAGCAAGAATCAACTCCGAATCAGCGAATGCTTCGCCCTCCTGGAAGAAGCTCTCAACGACTTCTATCATCAAGGCCCCCTAAGATCTGTCAGCAACACCAATGGAGGGACATCATCAAAGGAGTAACCAAAAACCTCCGCGATCTGGTTTGAAGTCAAACCACAGGCAAGCTATCCTCCGGGATCCGCATCAACTGAAGAATGGCCACCAAAGCCATCGCCGCCCTCTCCTGACCTACAGCCCGCAAAAGAGCAATGAAGCCTGGTCCAATCCCTCATCGTCTAAAGTCTAGCTTCGAGTCATGTTGTCTATGAATTCACATCTTTTGAGTCATCTGACGGCTCTACGCCCGAAGATTGTGAGTCCAGGATCAACAATGTATCTTCTCTACGCTTTCAATAAAAGGTCCGACCTTTCTAAATATCCTTTCATTGCATCTTTAACAAATGATGAGTTAACTAAATCGCAAACAGTTAATAATAATTCATCTAACAAAGAAGCAGACACATTAATTGAACAAATGCATTAAGCAAACATTTAAGCATGTTGTTAAACGAGAGATAAACCTAGCCCAAGCTGCCGAGAAGGTTTTAATCACAGTGAGTTTGGGAACTGCTGAAGAGCCAAAAGAGACGCAAACCGGAAGCCTTTTCACTAGCACAGTGCGTCCACCAGATCTCCCAATACCTCAAAAGCGGGGAAATCGCCTTCATGAACGAGGAAGGTCAGCGCAAGGAAGGAGTCAAAGCCAAGAGCATCATGGCCCTAAAATGCCCTGCCTCTCACTTTGTCATCCTTGGAGATATGCTGTACAAAAAACGTTACCAGGGACCGCTCCTACGCTGCATCAGCCAGGAAAAAGCAAGTGAGCTCATGAACGAAGTCCACAACGGGGCTTGTGGCCCCCACATGAACGCTAGAGCCTTGATGTAAATCATTATTCGGATGGGCTACTACTGGATCTCCATGGAGGCCGATTGCATCCACTTTGTCCGAAGCTGCGACAAGTGTCAACGGTTCTCCAACCTCAATCATCTACCTCCTCACAATCTCTACTACCAGACTACGCCCTGGCCCTTCGCCACATGGGGAATTGACGTTATCGGGAAAACTGCTCCGCCAGGCAGCAACGGCCACGAATTTATCTTGGTAGCCATCAACTACTTCACAAAATGGGTCGAAGCCAAGTCCTACAAGGTTCTCACCTCCAAAAAAGTCGCACATTTCCTCAAAGAAAACATCATCTGCCGATACGGCATCCCGAACGAGGTCATATCAGACAACATCTCCCACTTCGAAGGAGAATGCGACAGACTACTGGCCGAATTCAAGATCATACGCCACAAGTCTTCTCCCTACCGGCCACAAACAAACGGCGGCGTAGAAGCAGCAAATAAGACCCTCGAACGGATCATCCGAAAAATGACCACCCGAGGACGTGATTGGCCCGAGAAGCTGCACCTTGCACTTTGGGGCTACCGAACCGAACATCAGTCAGGACAGCCACGGGAGAAACTCCATTCGCCCTGACATACAGGATGGAAGCAGTGTTGCCCGTTGAATTGGAAATTCCCTCACTCCGAGTGCTGCTGGAAAACGAGATCAACGAAGTCGAATGGCTTCGAAGCCGACACGACGAACTGGCTCTGCTAGACGAGTGACGACTAAAGGCCATGGAACACATCCGAGCCTACCAAAGCAGAATGGCTAGAGCTTTCGACAAGAAAGTCAAGTCTCGAGACATCAGGGAAGGCGATCTGGTACTCAAAGAAAAGCCTCCCACTTGAACCAACCCACTGGGAAAATAGGAACAACATGGATCAGCCCTTTCGTGGTTCAAAAGATCTTCTCCGGAGGTGCCATGAAGCTAACAGACCAAGATGGCAACCCCTTCATGAATCCAGTCAACGGAAGCAAACTTCGTAGATACTTCGCCTAAAGAAGACCAACTGTGCATCTCTTGGCACTCCTTGTAGTGTCGAACTAAGCAGACCTGAGCCCTCTAGTCCGGGGGAACGTAGGCAACCTTAATTGGTCCGGTCTAAAAACACACAAAAAAGTCAAAAGTTTGAATGTCAACCAAGACCTCCATCAAACTATACACTTTCCAAAAACATGCCCCCAACAGCACCTTGACCAAGTCAAACGACGGCGGCAACATCAAAGGACATCCGAAGGTCACTCAACATCAAACGACTGACCCATGTCAACTTCCAAGCTAGGGGCTTGTCTTAGCCCCCACGCGCTTCAAAAAAAAAAAAGAGCTCAAGAAGAAGCTTTCAAAAAAAAAAATAAGCTCAAGCAGAAGCTACAAAAAAAAAGAGGTCAAGAGCCCGACGCCGACAAACAAGAGGCAAGGAAGTCGCGGAAAAGACCGTCAAGACGAATTGTCAAGGGATCATCCAACCTTCCCGTCCAAACACCAAACCCAAGAGAAAAGGGATTGTCGTCAAGACCTAGGCTGCTTCAGTCCACGAATACAACCAAAAGGTCCAAAACTGGACGCCATCAGGGCTCACAAAAGAAATAAAAAACGAACAAGAGATCTTGCGTCTCGACAAAGCTTTAAAAGCAAATCACAAATCACTAACGATTACAACATTTCTTGATGAGTTCAAGCACGGTCTACTCTCAAGTTCACAATATGCTAAAAGACAGCTTAATATATTTAACAAATAATGTGTCAGCAATGCAATGAATGGATACTTAGGAGGTCATTCCGCGCCATCTGCGCTTGTCCCCTCGCCATTCTTCCCTTTCTTCCCTCGTCCCCGGCAAGTCTTCTTTCGCTCCACGTGAGCCAGCTCTGCCTCTCTCAGTCCGAGATTAGGGGTCCTCCCCGTAGAGTCAAACAATCCAACAGCTCGCAGAGCTTCATTCGCCCGCGCTTTGGCTCGGATCTCCTCCCTGTGAGTCTGCAAAAGAGGACCTCTCTCCGTTAGTCGGTCAACTCGAGTCTCGTAGTCAAACAAGGAGTCTCCCGTAACATCCTGAGGGTCAGACCAGGCTTCGGCACTTCTAAGGCAATAGCTGCGACGACAATCGGGCCCCAGAATCGCCTCACGCTTGCTCCCCAAAACCACATGGGACTGCCCAACACGCTGCTCGTACTAATTCAGGTACTCGGTGGTCAATACAACACCCTCCCAACGTCAAAGGAGCACCACAGGAGGAAAATCGGAATACTTCCATACCCTCAGAAAATACAAAAGAGCACCTAGAGCTGCCATACAAAAAGGAGCTACCTCCACAGTGGCAAGGTTGTCCCAGCCCAGCAAAGGCTCCTGCCTCATCCCAAACTACCTGGAAACAAGCGACGGAATGTAGAAGGAGGACCAAGACAAACCTGGAACTCTGAAAACATAGGACCCTTACTGAAAGGCCCTGCTAGTCTCAATCCCCCAGTGCGAAACCCACCAGCGGATCTGATGCGTACCAAGCTGTGCCATCCATCTCTCCCAGGCGGACTGATCCATATCCAATACCAGAGGTCGCCGAGCAAACGACCACGGGCTAAATGACGTCTGAGCCTCGGGCATAGCTTGAAGTCTCTCTCGCAACCACAAAGTGAGCAAAGCAGGGCTTCCCCCTCTCATGAACCTATCCCCAGTCGCCAGACGATCAATGCCGTGAAGGGTCTCCCCCAGCACCAACGGAACAATATCTTCTCCGGCCCTGCAATGCCCTACCACATCCAGCAAAGCGCAGTCGCAAACCCCAAGGGAGCTGACCATGAAAAGCGTCGTTATCACGCACAAGGCAAATGCATCCCACGAGACGTCACTCTCGTCATCGCTCATAAACCGCTCCGGCAGCACAGAAATTTCAATGTGGCCCGAATCAAGAGTCATACCCATCGCTTCTTCCAACGAAGTCTGAAGAAAGTATGCAAGCTTCACGCTCACGGCAGCACCGCCAATCAAAGGAAGCGAGATGGCCTCCACCTTCGGTCCTCCCATCAAAGCCCGAAAGTCCTCAAAAGTGGGCGTCACTTCATTGTAGGAGAAGCTATACACATGCCTCCTAACGTCCCAGAACTTCGCGGCAGCCCGCAACAGTTCCCAATCAGGAACCAACTTCTTAAGGGACCAAACCGAGCAGAGTCAAAACCTCACCTCGAAAGCCCGCCTATGATGCCTAATACGATGTCGCATCCACATTTTCAGCCGCTCAAGGAAGTATGCTTGCCGCTCCTTCGAAAGCCTCGACAAAACTCTTGGAACGGACGAAGAATCCATGACAAAAATGGAGGTTCCTAGAGAAAATGAGGAAGAAAGCTCGAAATGACTGCAAATGGGAAGTGAGAGAAGTTCAGACATCCTGAAAACACTTATTTCTTCCCCAAAAGCAAAGATGATCCGTACGGACCTCTTTGCATGCTAGGTCTGTCCGTACGGACCTCCTTGCAGCTTGGTCCCACATTTTCAGCAAACAGTAAAACAGCCACTGTTCCCAGCAGGACCTTGCTCCAAACTGCCCAAATTCTGGCCAAAGCCATTTCCGGCAACCATACACTAACCACAAACGCACTCCCAGCTCACGTGGCATGCACAAATAATAAACTAGCAACAATTCCTAGGACAATCCCCGGGAATCACAAAATACGACATTACATCTCAAATAAAATACTTTGTTGCGCATATACATAATGTTTTATTACAGGTACCAAAAATGTCTGTTGCTAAACAAAAAAAAAAACAACAAAAATGGAAAGAGGGAAAGCAAATGAGCCCTACTCCGACTCATCATCATCAACCTCATCAAACGAGAAGTCAGGTATCTCGGCAAACTCGCCAGCCACACCCTCGTCATCAGAATACTGGACCCCCTCCTGAGGTGAGTACTCGAAGTACTCCAAAGGGTCAAACCTGGTGAAAGGATCAAAGAAGGGAGGCGCCGACGAACCCTCTCCCTGTGCCTCCTACGAAGGCAAGAACTGGTGAAGAATCGGCGGCCTCTGGACCCCCAAAGATGTCCCTGCATCTAGACTATGCCGCCCCCGAACTGGTCCCTCCTGTTGTGGCCCTGGATCAGCCCTCGACGAAGGAGTGTCCACAGAATGCCTCGAAGGCATCGGCTCGAACGCCGGCACATGCCGCGAAGACCTGCAATACAGCTTCCCTGCCATCTTCTTCGCAAAAGACCGCATCCCCACAAAACGGCGGGTCAACGTGTCAAAGGATCTCCCCGAGACCTGCGCAAGCAAACAACCAAAGGAACGCTCAGCTAAAAGAGATACAGTCATACTCAACAAAAGGAGAAAAATACAGAAAAGATGCCAAGATGGAAAAGAGTAAGCACACTCACCGGAGCATCCGGGTCAACCCTATAGGCAGCAGGAGCCTGCACAGGGATGGCCACCGACACCCTCCGCCTCGACGAGTCCCCGCGGACATATGTAAAGTCCGGCCCAGGCACCGGAACATCAGGGGGACGTGGTGGGACATCCTGCCTCTCCCTCGCCAACACCTGTGGCGTACTCAGCTTCCTCCTGATAAAGCCCCGTACTCCTCTCCATATAGGATGAACTCCTCGACACTCACGCCCCCCAGGTGTGATGTACCCGATTTTTTTTTTGAAAATCAAAACGGAGCCGCCACGCCATTTTTGTTTTAAGGACCACAACTTTGAAAAAAGCCCGAGATCAGAGATTTAGGTTCGGAGGTCATGTTACGCATCGGGAAGGACGTTAGTGTGCACCCGAAGCGCCTCGTAAAACGAGTCTTCCAAACATTTGAAATCCTTTTGTGTGTGTGGTGTGTGTGTGTGTGTTTTGACCAAAATGAGTTGAAACTGAGAAAAACAAAAATGGGGAACTCTTTATAAGACTTTGAACAATCCCCAAGATTTTTGGTATGATTTTTGGGTTGAGTCTTGGCACTCAAAAGATTTTTGGGAGTTGAAAAGCAATTCTGCCAGAATGAAAAAGGCAGTTGACCCTTGACTTTGAAATGGACTTAAAGGCTTCAAAACCTCAGAATATGGGGAAAGTCCGAGAATGAAAGTTGCTTAAAACACCCTAAATAGGGTTTCTGCAAAGGAACTTTCCATTTTGGAAGTAATTTGAGGGGTCAAAACCTTCTGTAAATCTCAGATGTGAAATCTGGATTTCCAGAAGCTAATGAACTGGCCTCTAAGAGAAAAATTGAAAGATTGGGTTTTACTCACGTAAAAAATAAAGTAAAAATATTTATGGAAAGATATGGATGTTGGCTACAAAAAGTATTTTGTAGTCAACACCAAATTCCAAGTTTATCTATGTCCAAAAAATTAGACCATGGACTGAGGTCTGAGAAAATTGCTACTGGACAGCAACTTCTCAAGAGAGAAAATATGATTTTAAAGGGGGTTTTTGCATCCATGCTTGTCCCCATTTCCCTAGGTTTTGGTTAGTGATCACTAGACATTTTAGTGGTGAATCAACTATACCAAACCATCCTTGGGGTACATTAGGACTAAGCACTTCATTTGCTTGGGAAGGGGAATTTTATCCTTTGAAAATGGGATTTGGTGCTTGAAAATGGTATTTAAGGTTTTGAAAATGAGTTTTCTTTGCAAGAAAGTAAGAACACATTGAAGAAAATGTTGATCCTTGTAGAAGATCATCCATGGAGATGAACTTCCATGGTGATCTTCTTGGATCTAAGACAAGAAGATAAAATAACTACATTTTGTAGTTTAAAGATGCATGCATGAATGAGAGACTTAGTGTAGGGAGAGGGAGGTTATACCTATCTTCCTTGTGTCTTGTGTTTGAATGGATTCAAAGGCTTGAATGTGTTTAGGATTTGAAAGTGTTTAGGGTTGATGATTTGAGTTGGTTAAAGAGAAAACAAGTAGATAACAATGAAGTCCTCTATGTTTTCTCTCTATTCCTCCTCCTAAAGGGTGATTTGAGCTTGAGTTAGTGTATGTATAAGAGTATGTATGAGAGTGATTTGAAGTGTTTGTGAGTGAGTGAGATTTGGGAAAGATTGAAGAG
Organism: Adenophora triphylla var. japonica; assembly: GCA_022495995.1. Taxonomy (NCBI): domain Eukaryota; kingdom Viridiplantae; phylum Streptophyta; class Magnoliopsida; order Asterales; family Campanulaceae; genus Adenophora; species Adenophora triphylla. Next base: position 651,710 of record JAFEMH010000228.1, read on the forward strand.
AAAATGGTGGCAATTCAAGTGAATTCCCACTGTTTTCTCCCTATATTTCGCCAGAGTTTCGTTGCTGTGATCAAATTGTGTTGTTTTAACTGAGAGAGGAGGGTTCAATTTATAACCCTCTGTGAACATCAATCATATCCGCGCGGAGGTCCTTGTAAACGTGCCTGGTGCATTAAATGCTGCTCCAGGCTTTGAACAGGAAGAATATTATTCAAAAATTTCCAGCAGTTTGTTTTTCAACTTGCCTAATTCAGATTTTTCCAATTTCTTTTGCTTTTTGAGATTCTTTTCTTGGTTTAACTTTAAATGGCAATGCCCACTTTACCCTTGCTTTGTTAGAAAGGTTAGGGTTTGTTAGAAATGTTAAAACTCTCGTTAATTTTCTAACGAAAGTACTAACGGCTCAAATTGGAGCACTTACACCAGGTACCTGTCATACTCCAGCACGTCCATGTCACGAGGATACATCATCCCAATGGGTGGATCCCTCGGAGCCATAGGGGGCACACCTGGGCCATGCTGCCAGAAGACCCTCTCCCCCAAATATATGACATCACAAGTCAAGCCCCGCAGCATCTTCCTCTGCTGCGTCACCACGAGACCGCCCTCGAGCTCGTCGCCGCCATACCGAGCCCAGGGGTACAACTCAAACTCCGCCGGGCTATCTCTCTCCAAGAACTCCTGCACATCCCGATATGTGATAGTGAGCTTCCCCCTGACCGTCCTCCTCCTCCTTAAAGGACGGGCCCAGCCAAGCATAGCATGATAGGCCCCCATAGCCTCAGCATCCCGATCCCACAGGAAACACCGAAAGATCTCATAAAACCATACCTACAACAAAAACAGATAAAGCTCAGGGCAAAAGAAGACGGAGAAATGACAAACTGCTAAATCACAAACAACAATGAACTCATACCTCCAACGCAAAATCGAAGCATCCCAGGGAACTGGCCACGCCTCGGCTAAACCTGTCCAAGGAAAAATAGAGCTCGGCCAAGCCTGCCTCTCCCTAAGCAATCTCACCAACTCTCCCCAAGTCCACCAAGCTCTCCAGTAGAGGAAAAGGAGCAGAAGAAGAGTGATTCGAGAATAAAGTCTCGGAAAGAGCAAACCACAAGAAAGAGCGCGCCAGCTGCTCAGCCGTCACCAAGCCGGTGCCCCGGCGATAGGCCCCAATATTGACCGTAATCTGCGCCTCTACATCGCCATACAGCATGCTCAGGCCCCTACGAGGAGAGGGCGCAAAGCCCAGCAGCTCCGCCATCGTCCCATCGAACATCCTGTCCCGCCATCTCATTGGCCCTCCTTTGAAGGAAAGCCCAGTAATCGCCACAAAGTCGGTGGTAGTCACCTTCACCTCTCCCCAGCTCAGATGGAAGGTATGCGTGGTGTCCCACCAATACTCGGACAAATCCAGGAAGATACTCTTGTTCTTCCTTGTCTCCGCAATCCCGACAAGATTCTCAACGAATGCGCCCAAACCAGAAGCAAAGACCAGCCTCTTAGGACTCGGTCTACCCTCCCTGGAGATATCCGGCAAATGCTGCCACAGCTCAACTACGGCCTCGAGCGACCCCCGAGACTTCATCTTCTTCGCCTTTCCAGACAAAGGCCCCTCATCCTGCAGGTAAACACAGCAAATGCACGTCAATCACAGTACTTAATGCAAATATGCCAAATGGAAACGAAAATATAAAAAGTCCGTCCCAACACGGCAAAATATAAAAAGTCCGTCCCAACGCGGCAAATCATAAAAGTTCATCCCAACACGGCAAAGCAAAAAATCGTCAAAAAACACGGCACACATTGCACATAATTTTCCCCACATAGTCTGTCACAAAACACGGCACACACTATACAAATTTTCTCAAAAGAGGGATCCATCCCTACACAACACATTTTCAAAAACCCGTCACGAAACACGGCACACGTCACACTTTTTACACAAAGTCCGTCCCTACACGGCACACACTTTCAGACAAAACCCGTCACAAAACACGGCACACGTCACACTTTTTACACAAGGTCCATCCCTACACGGCAATTCCTCCACAATATATACACAGAAATAGCATAAAGGTACAAATCACCAAAGCATGCATTTCAAAGAGAGGCACTTTATTTTCACAAATAAGAGCTATTCTCCACATTTTTGCACAAAAATCACATACCCACAGTTCTTACATGCTCAATTTCAACAATTCATCACGAATTTCACAAAAAGAGCATGGCAACAACAAAAGCCCCAAATATGCGAAAACTAAAACCTAGTTCTAGCATGCAACAATTCGAATAAGAATCAAGGCAAAATTGATTTCTTACCTCCCTGGCGGTCCCTATCTCGCAAGTTGTGCACCTCCGGATCCGGATACAACACATCTGGATCAAAGGAAGTGCAATTCCTTTGAAGGTCCGATCTCCGCTCAATAGCCTCTTGGCCCCTTTGACGACGACCTCTTCTCACTCTTTCCGCCATGACGAGCAATTCAAGCAAACGCGGAAGGATTCCTTAGGAAATTTTTGCCAAAAACCAATTTTTTTCTCTCCCTCTCTCTCTGTTTCTCACGACTGGAAATGGGAACAATGGAGGATGCTTCGTTGCTGGAAGCTGATCAAAAACTGGGAATATAAAATCCCACGATGGTCCGTACGGACCTCTTTGTAAACAAAGAAGATCCGTACGGACCTCTTTGCACAATATGGCAGGATTACCCTTTTACCCTTATAATATTTGCCCCTGGCTGTCCAAAGGCCTTTTTCAGCAGATTCAATGCAGTTTGGTCCTTAACCCAACAAAACAAACCCCGGCCGTCATCGTAAGTCCGGATTTCGCCCACTAAACGGTAAACCAAACACTGGCCGTCATCGTAAGCCCGAGCCTTGCCCACTAAACGGTAAAACAAACACAAAGGGCGCAAACGCCTCCAAACACCAATCCCAAGTCACAAAACGCCTCCAAAACATAAAACACAAAACAAACACCGGCCGTCATCGTAAGCCCGAGCCTTGCCCACAAAATGGTAAAAACAAACACCGGCCATCAAAGTAAGCCCGAAATCCCCTCCTCAGCGGAATAACTTAAACGGGAACTCTTGAAAGCCCATACGAGACTACGCTTCCCCAGCAGATGAACACCGGCAGTCATCGTAAGTCCAACCTTTCCCCAGCGGACAAAACACGAGGCAATCACGCCTCTCAAAATCAAAACACGAGGCAATCACGCCTCTCACAATCAAAGAACAAGGCAATCACGCCTCCCACAACCTCAGTCAGAGGACAAGCCACGTCCTCACGCACGACACAACCTCGGCCAGAGGACAAGTCACGTCCTCACACATGACACAACCTCAGTCAGAGGCAAAGCCACGTCCTCACGCACGACACAACCTTGGTCAGAGGATAAGCCACGCCCTCACGACGACACAACCACAGTCAGAGGACAAGTCACGTCCTCACACACGACACAACCATAGTCAGAGGACAAGTCACGTCCTCACACACGACACAACCTCAGTCAGAGGACAAGTCACGTCCTCACACACGACACAACCTCAGTCAGAGGACAAGTCACGCATGAAACAACCTCAGTTAGAGGGCATAACACGTCCTCATCACTATCCACAGTCCGGAAGGCTTTAAATCACTCGATCCGGGAGACCGCATAAATCAGCCACATCATCATCCGCAGCTCGGAAGGCTTTAAACCACTCGGTCTGGGAGACCATATAAATCAGCCAAATCACTATCCGCTGCCCAGAAGGCTTTAAACCACTCGGTCCGGGAGACCGCATAAATAAGCCAAATCACTATCCGCAGCCTGAAAGGCTTTAAACCACTCAGTCCGGAAGACCGTATAAACCTCCCAAATCATTATCTCTAGCCCGGAAGGCTTTAATTACCCGATTCGGAAAACCGTAAAATTTTCATTTCAGGACACCACCACGTCCTCACAGTCTACCTCAGCGGTCACATCACCTCAGGGCACCACCACGCCCGCATGCACTCACAATTTCACGACGTCGGAACTACGATCAGGTTTGATTCCCGCTAGGGATACGTAGGAATCCTATCACAGGGTCCATCCAACCGACCTATACAGTCACACATGATGCCACCATGTCCTCACAATCGACCTATATATACGGTCACACAGGATGCCACCACGTCCTCACAATCGACATATACGGTCACACAGGACGCCACCACGTCCTCACAACCAACCTAAACTGTCACCCACAGGACACTGACACGTCCACACACAAAGTCTCAGTTAGGGGACATCACACATCCTCGTACACGACAACACTCACCCCACACACGAACTACGTTCAGGCTTGATTCCCATGCAGGATACGTAGGAATCCTATCACAAGGTCCAGCCAACCGACCTAAACGGTCACACAACAGGACACTGCCACGTCCTCACGAACCGACCTACACGATCACCTCCTCTCTCAACACGCGATTCAGATCTGGACCCTTATCTTATCGACGACCCCACTTCCTCCGTAAGTGAAGTCATCGAGGGGCTTCTGTAAGTACCCCAATCTGGATCACTTTCTTCCGAGCGCATGGGAAACACCGTAGACTCACACAAATGCAGTCTCGAACACCGGTAGCCCTCAAAAACCCAAAAAACCACCAATCAAACCAGGGGGGGGGCTTTCTGGGACAAAAAAGCACAAAAGGACTTTTTAGGAATTTTAGAAAATTTGGAAAAGGATGGAAGGTCCGTACGGACCTCTTTGCCCCATACATAATTATTACGAAATCCTCTTAAAGTCCACATTATTTCCTCAAATCTGGGAAAACTAAATTTTTAGATTTAATGGAAGGTTCGTACGGACCTTCTTGCAATTTTTCCCCTACTATAAATAGAGGGCTCCCCCTCCCTCATTTTTCACACCTCCCTCTTCTCCTCTCTCCCTAAGCCTTCAGGCTACCCTTCTAAGACCTCTCGGGGCACTCCCGGTCCCTTTCGGTTCCTTCCGGGACCTTCCGAGCTCCCTCGCGGTGTTCCGAAGCCCTGTCGAGCACTATCGAGCGCTTCCGAGACGCTCCCACGCTGCCCCGAGGCACTCTCGAGGTATTCTGAGGCCCCTCATGGTACTCTGAAGCCTTTCCTGGTCTATTCCGAGGCATCCTAGCCCTTTCCGAGCCAAACCGACGATCCCGACGCATGCCGGAACTCTGCCCAAACGCAACCGACGACCCCAACACACAACGAACCTCTGCCCGAATTCAGTCAACGATCACTGCGATCCCAATGCACATCGAAACTCTTCTTGAGTACACACCTAACAATCCCGAGGCACGCTGAAGCTCTATCCGCAGACAACCGGCACATCTCGAAGCGATCCCGGTCTATCCCGGAACACTATTCCATCCTCAAACACTATTCCCCAACGGAAGACAGACACGAACCAACATTGGTAAGGATTCCTTCCTACACTATTTCAATACATTTCAATATGTAGTGTACAATGTAGACATCCGATACATCATGCATTTTTAAAAGCACATACACACACACACACACAACATTTAAAGAAAGAAGGGGTACCGAAAGACTCATTTTTACGAGGCGACTCGGGTGAGCTCTAATATTATAATATTCTCTTCCCGAGGTGTAACCTGACCTTCGAACTCAAAAATCTCATCAAATAACAACAGTTTTTAAACTGATGCCTTTTCTCAATGTTTTGGGCTAAATGAAAACGGCGTGGCGACTCTACAAGTAAAAACACAGCGAGACACCTACATCGACCAAACACGCAATGCGAGATGTCGGGGCCCATACGCGAGCCGAATCCGGGTAATTTCACAAGTATAAATCTCGTGTATTTGCAAGGGGTTTCACACAGCAGAAGGGCGTTGACTACAATGAGATTTTCTCGCTAGTGGTTAGACACACTTCTATTAGAGTGTTATTAGCAATGGTGGCGTATCGGGATTTGGAGCTCAATCACCTAGATGTGAAAACAACTTTTCTACATGGATATTTGGAGGAGGAGATTTATATGACACAATCAGACGGGTTTCTGATTCCGAGAAAAGAAGACTATGTGTGTAGGTTGAAAAAGTCCTTGTATGGGCTCAAGCAATCGCCTAGGACACTTGGTACAAGCGGTTTGACAGCTATATGACAGAGATTGGTTACACGAGGAGTGAATATGATTGTTGTGTATATCAAAATAAGTTAGTGGATAGTTCGATCATCTATTTGGTTCTTTATGTTGACGATATGTTGATAGCGGCTATCAAGAAGTCGTATATTCAGAAGTTGAAGGGTCTACTATCTGCAGAGTTCGAGATGAATGATTTGGGTGAGGCAAAGAAAATTCTGGGTATAGAGATCTATAGGGATAGAAGCCAACGAAAAATATTATTATCCCAGAAATGTTATATCAAGAAAGTTTTAGAGAGGTTTGGCATGTATACAGCAAAGCCTCTAGATTCTTCAAGTGCAGCGAATGCACGTCTGTCTGTTGCTTTTACACCTAATTCGGGTGAGGAGAAAGAGTATATGGCTCGAGTACCCTATGCTAGCCCAGTTGTTAGTTTGATGTATGTTATGGCTAGCACTAGATTGGATCTTGCTTATGTTGTTAGTAGGTTAATGGGGAATGCTACTAAGGAACATTGGCAAGCAGAGAAAAGGATCTTCAGGTACCTTAGGGGTACATTAGATGTTGGGCTCATTTATGAAGGTGGTACAAAATGTGTAGTTGAGGGTTATTGTGATTCAGACTACTCTGGAGATATTGACACGAGAAGATCTATGACCGGGTATGTGTTCACTCTTGGTGGGTCAGTTGTTAGTTGGAAGGCTACTTTACAATCTACAGTGACATTGTATACTACGAATGCGGAGTACAAGGTATTGACAGAAGCTGCTAAAGAGGGGATGTGGCTAAAGGGTTTGATCAGCTACCTTGAGTTACATCAGGATCAGGCTACAATATTTTGTGACAGTTTGAGTGCAATTTGTCTGGCCAAGGATCAAGTTCATCGCGAGAGGACCAAGCACATTGATGTGAGTATCATTTTCTGAAGAGAGAGAAGCGAATCAAGTTGAAGAAAGTGGGTACTGCGGACAATCCTGCTGACATGTTCACGAAATCCATTCCAACTAACAAGTTCCAACATTGCTTGGACTTTCAAAATGTTCGCAGCTATTAGATAGTATTTGAGGCAGAGGGGGAGTTCCGGTTATGATTTGGAGGTTGGATGTCAAGGTGGATATTTGTTAGGTTTGGTGATATCTAAGTTGCAGATGCCTAAATTAGAGGATTAAACGAGCGAATTCGGAATTCCTATGACATAGCAGAGGGCGATCGCGCAGGCATAAGGCGCGCGACCGTGCCAAGTTACTGCCAAAGTGGAGCGACCGCGCAGAGGAATGGGGTGATCGCGTGGTAGCCAAATTGGAGATGGGGCGATCGCGCTTTATGCCGGATTGGGCCTATTCAACGACAGAATTGGTTTCAGGGTTGAAAACCCTGCAGGGTTATGAGTAGGGCATACAACCCAATCATGTTTGTAGTTACTTTTGCTCATTTGTTTTTCTAGATCTAGGATTTGAATAGACAGGAATTCTTTGTCAATAATTCGTGCATTAGATTAGAGATTGTAATCTGTTGATTTTTAGAAGATGATAATATTCTCTCACTCTGCCTGTTGACGTAGCCAAGTTGATGAATAACGTATATCTGTATTGATTGTTTTCATCTTTTATATAAACTTTGTTCTAAAATAAATAATCAGGCGGACACACATAAACACGAGAGGGGACGGACCCACCACCAGCGAGGTGACGGCACCCACTCAATTCTTAAAAAAAAAAAGGAACTCGCTTTTAGCAATTATACATTTAAACTATAAGAGCAAAGCCTCGCTGGTAAGGTGTGTTAATATTGTCCTTGATGACATGGGTTCAAAACCCACTAGCTAATAAAAAATTCTCTCAAATAATGTGATTTTAACTATTTAACTATATAAAATAAGGGATTTCCCTTATATAAATAATTAATTAAGTTATAAATTAGGGGTGTAAGTGGTTCGATTCAAATCACAATTTGTTACCAAACATATGGTTTGGTTTGGTTCGGTCTACAAAATTGTCAAATTACATGGTTCGATTTTGTTTTATGATCTGACCTTCCCAGACTGAACCGAACCAAACGAACCACACCGCGGTTTGAGACCACCAGACCGATTCGCCAAACCAAACCAATAGATCAAACCATAAACCACTATATCAAACCAATAGGTCGAACCAACATACCGCATATATTATCCATATATTTTTATGTTAAGTAATATTTATTGTTAGATCAATAAAATAACATACATTACATTATACTAATTCTAACTCCCGTTTTGTATTATATTTAATATTAATTTTATCATTTATTATCTTCATTCTGATACATAATTAACTAAGTTCTCTGCACGGTTCGACATTTTATAGTGTGTTTTCTTCATTCGGCTTCTTTTTTCATCTAGTCTCTTTCTACATTCGACTTTTCTCTTCAACTTCCACATTCCTCGCTCTTCATTCGAGATCACAGAATATTTATACAAATTTGATAATGAGTTGCGGTATGAAGCGTGGTCTGAATCTCGATTTGAATCATGATTTAAACTGTATTCTAAATCATGGTATGAACCACAATCTGGATTGCGATCTGAATCACGATTTGGACCACATTCGGAACCATATAACTGAACCACGGTTCAAACTGCGATTTGAACTTTTTCATTGTTTGGTCTGAGAGTTTTTCAAACCGGTGACTAGTGGTTTGATCTGTAAATTGATCGAGACCCAACCAAAATACACCATTTATACCCCTATTATAGACTACAAAAATTAATATGTGAATGAATTTTTTAATGACTATAGGGAATATCAATTGTTTTAAGTAATTATTACATTAGTATCAGTAACCTTTTAATTATGATATAATTTTTATACAATTCTTTATATATAATGTCATTTTCTTTATACACATTATTATAAAGAAAAATAAAAGTAATTAATTTGAAGGTACATTTGTGGAAAAAATAAAAATAATATTGGCACAACACATTTCCTGAATCCCCCGTTGATTTTTGATAAAGTCGAGTCACAAATTCTAAAGCAATTTTTGTGGGTAAGATTTCAGATGACGACGACTTGAGGATGTTTAGCATGGCAACAACTTGAGCTCTGCAGTTAAGGTAAAATTACTTTGATTATTTATCAATAATTATATCTATTATACAGGGTAAAAATGAAGACGTGGAAACGTGCCTCTCATGGACTCTCTTCAACGGATAAAAGACCAAGTCAAGGATCGAAGATAACCATTCTGAGATATGAGGAGAGTTTGTTACATTTGTTATCTTAGTTGTTTATCCTTTAACGGACTATGGGCTGGAACACGATCACACATTGTTCACGCACACTCTTGTACTCTGCCATAGCTCCACCATCACTTGTAATCCAATAATCAATACTATTGTTCGAGAAGGAAGGTGCTCATTAACACCTCCCAAGGTTTTGTGCCGGCGAGATCTTTGTCTCAGGGGCTTTCCTCATTACATTGCCGTGTCAATCTTTCTTTACATTTATACCAATTTTACTCCATTGTGCCTTCCTAATCTTGTATTTTGATCTTGATTTTGATCAATTGTTTTTTCACCAAAACAATTTGGCGCCATTGAGGGGCCTTTGGTTTTTTAATCGGTTTAAATCCTCATATACCCATCATGTCTACCCAACCTATGAGCTCTGCCGCCGGCAAAACCGTTGTTACCACTAGCAGCATGAATGTCTCCACCAAGGGTCTCAACATCGGCAAGTCGACGATTGGAAGCCATGAATCATTGCCGCCACCGCCACCTATGTCATCTGGGAAGAAGCAGTCACCTCCAACACCTGATTTCGAGATCAAGAGCATGCTCATTCAGATGAAGACTCAACTGGATCGCCAACAAAGTAGTACCTCCTTGATAACTGATACCTTGGTGAAGATGCAAAGGGAACAAGAGTTACTTGCCAAAAGAGTGGATGTTGTCTCCTCTGTTCGCCCTAGAATCCTAGAATCCTTGATTTCAATCCTGGGGGCAGCTCCCAGACCTTCAATGAATTTATTCCAATGGCCTCAACAACTCATGGAAGGACGTCATCTTCACCGATCGCAATGTCTTCTCCGCTGATGATGACTTCTATGGCGATGTCGACACCATTCACATCCCACATCTTTGGGATGACCTCTCAAGGAAACTCTTCTGCCCCACCTTTTACGCATAATACCATCATGACGTCCTCCACAGATAATACTAGTACCTTTGCTAATCTCAATACCAATTATGCTTTGGATAATATTGCTCGTACTACTAACCCTTTTGCAGGTACTTACATTGCAACTCAGCTTCAGGAATTAAGGGATATGATCATGAACGTGCCAGGCGTCACCCCGCCTAGTTAGCAAGTCACACCAACATGTTACAGTCTATCTCGCTTTGTGCCAGCTATCACGCATGTCGATATTCCCAAAGGATTTAGCGTGCCAGCCATGAAGCTATATGACAGAAGCTCAGATCTCGAGGAGCATGTCACCCATTATCAGGAGAAGATGGAGATTGTTTGCATCCCACTCCAGTTTCGAGAAGCCTATGCAGAGGGTTCGACTCAATGTTGGTAGGATCTGCTTTGAAGTGGGTGATTCGTCAACCGCCGGCTCCATTGGGTCGTTCGCTCAGCTAGTCAACATGTTCAACAATCAGTTCTCTTGCAGTCGACAGTTCGAGAAGCTCACCAGTGATCTCTACCGTATCACCCAGCAGCCTGTCGAGATGTTGAAATATTATGTTAATAGGTTCAACAAAGAGGTCCTAGAAATCCCCAACCTGGACATGGTGAGAGCTGCTGAAGCCTTCAAAATGGGCTTGAAGAAAGATTCTCAATATTATGAAGACTTGGTGATGAACCTATGCAAGAGGATGGAGGACATCCAGAACAGAACTTTAAGATTCATAAGGCTGGAAGAAGATAACTGTAAGTACCCAAATCCGGATCGTCCAAATCCGTCAGAAAGTTAACCGAAATTCGTTAACTGGCCCGCTCCAGGTTAACCGAAACTCGTTAAACTCCCCGTTGCTGTGCCAACGAGATGTCCCGGGACTGCCCCGTGCATCCCAACGTCAAACCGTACTTAACACGTGTCATCTCACGTAAAAGTATGGCTTTCCCTGAAAAACGCATTTTCCGGCACTTTCCGGGGGCGTTTCGGACATTTTCCGAACTGTTATTTTAAAAAACGGACAAAACCGGGACCGGGGAACAAAATCCCACATGGCTGGTGACTCAGAGGGACACTTGGCACGCATGCCACCTCCCTCTAGTCACCCTTCAATCAAATTCAAAGGGAAAAGACTAAAATACCCCTGGTATACAGTCAAAGTCCGGCCGGACTCCCTGTGAACTTTTCCTGAAATTGCCAGCAAGTCCCCCAGATTTCCAAAATACCCAAAAACCCTGGATTCAGTCCAAGTCCGTCCGGACTCCTACTGCAATTTTCACCCTATAAATAGAAGTTGCTGTCAAAGATAAAAGGAGGAATTTTTAACACCAAAAATTCACTACCTCACGGCCCTAAGCAGTTTTCACCCCTTCCGAGCTCCCGTTTCGTCTCGATTCGCGTGAAACCTTCGTATTTCGATCAAATACGCACCTTACTACTTCGAAACAACCTTTCGAATCACTTTCCGTGTCCCGTACACACCTCCCGAGCTAAAGGAGTCAACCCTAGCCATAGGTATAACTCCCTCTCTCTAAATCTCTCGTTCCGTCTCGGTTTACGCGCCAGTCGCTACAATCGTTTCGAACGTCGTTATCGAAATGTAGACGCCTCCGTCTAACGGGGTCCGATACGTTTTAGCCCCTCGATCCTCTTCTCTTTCCGTAAGAGAAGTAATCACGGGTTAAAACGGCGTTCCGACCCCGTTCCGTTTACTTTTATTGTCATTTACCAATTCCGGATCGATCGATCCGTCGATCGTCATTTTAATTTCTGTCATTTACAAATCCGAGCCGTTTGGCCTCGTTGATCGTCATTTACGAATCCGGATCGTTTGATTCCGTTGATACCGCACTTTAAATACTGTCATTTACAAAGTCCGACCCGTTTGGATCGTGATAGTATTTACTTTTCAAAGTCCGAGTCGCAACCCGATTCGTTGATCGCATATCATTTAAAACGCATTTTTCCCGTAAAAATCGTTAACAATGTAATGCCCGGTTCAAAACCGGAGTTCGTCCGTCGAACTCTCTTTCAAAACGCGCGAAATGACGTTCGGCCTCCGAATGCTCATCTTCAAACTAAAAGCCGCCATTTGACACTCAAAATCATTTAAAACGCATTTTTCCCGTAAAAATCGTTAACAATGACACGCCCGGTTCAAAAAACCGGAGTTCGACCTTCGAACTCCTTTTCAACTCAAAATCGACGTTTGCCACGCAAACGCTCATTTCAAACTCAAAACCGACGTTTGTCATTCAAACGCTCGTCTTTTCAAACAAAGTCACCTAATCAACGTTTGTCATTCAAATCAAGATTAAGCTTGTCATTCAAGCCCCCATTTCAAAAGACACACACACACACACACGATTTCGAGAAAGGTAGAAAGACTCGTCATGCGAGGCGTTTCGGGCGATCTCGTAATACTCTACCCGAAACGTAACTTGACCTCCGAACCTAACAATCTCTGGTACAAAAAAGCTTTTTACTCGTTTTTGCTGCCAATAAAAATGATCCCCGTTTTCAAAGCCTTTTCCTAAGTTTTTGCTACCAATAAAAACGACACCTTTTCACAATAGCCGTTTCTCAACGTTTGGGCTCAAAATACAAAAACCGCGTGGCGACCCCTCATTTTTCCTTCCCATGAAGCGAGGTCTCAGACACCAACCCCTCCGCGAAAGACAACCGCCTTCGCTCGCGCGAATCCGGGTCATTTCAGTTGGCGACTCCGCTGGGGATCGAACACTTTTTTCAAAACTACCATTGTTTTCTAAAAAGCCTTCCGTGGGTCAAACTCTCGTTTACCCTTCCTCGTTTTCGTGTGTGTGAGTTCCTTTAAACCTCGAACGGTTTTGTTTCAAAGGCATTACATTGACAACTTTTCAAAATCATACCATGTTTGTGCATCCCCATTCATGTTTGATTTTCATGCTGTCTTTTGAACTGTGCATCATAAATTCTTTAAGACACATTCTGAAAAAAATCTCTGTTTTACTCAGAAAAAGAATTTTAGTGACCGCACACTACGCGCACTTGCCGCTCTAACACCGCACTTCACGTGCACTTGCCGCCTAGGTACACCGCACACTACAACCCCTAACCCGGGATGGCCTTATCGCTTGCACTCCGATTGGCTCGCGCATGCCTTTCGGGGGCGCACGGGGTCGTCCCAAACATCCCATCCTAGCCCGTGTAAGCCATGCACTCTTTGTGTCACACTTTGTCCAAAACCCCGGTTGGTTTTTGGCTTAGCTTGTGTCATAAAGCCTAAGTGTATGTTTTTTCACGCCGGGCCCCGCTCCGAGTCAAGCTCGAGAGTTTGAGACCAAAGGTCGTTCCCGACCCGAAGTTTTGAGCTTTTCAGCCTTGACTTTGACACGGAGCTCTACCGAAAAATATACCCGAAGGTTCAATGTGACGCCGTGTCACCAAACCTCGCCGTATGTATCGTACCAGCCACAACTTGGCCAACGCTAAAAAGCTAAGGTCTCTCGCACAAGCGAGTCAGGAGAGGTCATGCCCAAATTTTGGCACGATCCCCGCCTTAACTTAAGGACGTTGACTTCGACTGTGGCCCGTACGTCACACACGTTGAAAGTTTGCGTGATCAGCTAGCCTTAAGTTCACTTTTTCCTTTGTCGGTGGAACTCGCTTGCCTTATCAGACCTCGCTCGGGATAGTCCGTCCTGAGAATGATGATCTACAATGGAAACGAGGGGCTTATAAGCGTAGTGACGAGATCCACCGATTAGAGCTCTAGGATTAGTTGCGAAAAAGAAGACCCGCTCTTTTCCAACCGATTAGGACTCGAGAAAACGTGCTTTAAGTAAACATTAATCGGTAATCGCACATTGCACAAGCCCGAAAACCTTGAGCCAAATCCCCTTTTCCGAAGCTTCTAAACCCTTCCTTTCGTTCCTCGCAGCCGAGCGTAAAGTGGTTCGTATTTCCGGCCGCCTTGCCAGATCACCGTAACGGCAGCTGTCGACAGCTTCTTCTGGTTCCTCGCCCTCACTGTAATTTCCGACATGTCTAGCTCACCGAGAAATCGTGACGGGGAAGGACCCCGCCACCGGTAATGTATATGACATTGGAAGAAGCCATCCGCTTGTGAGGTTCACAAGAGGCGTAAAGAAGATCGTTAATTTCGTGGTACAGCCTTCGAATGAGCGTGGTATAGCAGCCTATCCCCGGTCAGACGGTACTTTTGTCCCGGGTCGAGGATGACGATTCCCCGAAACCAGCTTCACCAAACCTTCAATCAGTTCCTCCCCGCCAACTTACGGATGCCTTCCAACCAAGGAAACAAATGACCTAGGCTCCATGTTGCCACCTCTCGTGGCAACCCCGTCATTTTTGGCCACCGCTACTCCTATCACTCAATATCACCAAATAGCACCGCCTGACCATCTCAGATGCCAATATTCCTCAATACCCTCCCGGGTTCGTCCCGTTGCCTATACACGAATCCCTAAACACCGGGACAAACCCCGATACAGCTTCGTAAAAGGCCCCCGTATATTCTCATATACCAAGCCTTCCACCTCCAATCACTACCGCTCACGTGGTAGCACCCGACGCCGAGCCTCACGCCCACCACCTGACCCAACCTTAGCCTGGATGGTCGAGCAAATGAAAGACCCGAAAGCCACCATGAGCAGCTCAAAGCAGAAACGCTCAAATCCACGTATCCGGAATGGTCACGCCTCTCCCGCCAAGTTCGTAATGCCGAGATGGACCGATTCGACGGAACCGAATGTCCTCAAACGCACGTCGACACCTACGTTCTCGCATGAGAGCAAAAGGAGCAACCCTCCAAAGAAATGGCCGACCACTTCCAAAGATACGCTCAAAAGTTCGGCTACGATGGTTTCGAGGGTCAAGCTCGCGGATCGCCACACCTGGGAACAGATCGCAACATCTTCCCGGAACGGCATGCATCCAACTTAGAGTGGGAAACAAGTCGCGAGGACTTAATCACCACCGAGCGTAAAGCGGATGAAAGTGTTGGGGAATTCTACAAGAGATGGAGCCGGAAACTCTCCGAGATCATGGAGCCACTCTCCAAAGACGAACAGATGCGGATCTTCAAGTCCCGCTTAAGACCGTCCATCGAACTCTCATCGGGCCACAATTTCTTCCTGCATCTCCGGCCATGGTCAATGCCGGCTCACAGCTCGAGAAGGATCTCAAGGAAAAGTTGGCTACCGCACAGCCCATACAGATACCGCTCGCCAGCTTGCATTCAATCCCGCACCGGCCCCCGGCAAAGTGGAAAGATACGTCTGTCAACTACGTCCATCGTGGACAACAATGGGTAATGTAAAACCCGGGCCCCACAAAGCAACAATTCTACTCGTGGCGCCCGCCGTACACTTCGACAAGTTGGACATGCCACCGAGCAAGATGCCGGAAGGGTTAATCAAGGAGGGTCTCCTTAAGCCCGCTGCCAATTACAAACCCAAAATTCCCGTAGCCAATGCGGACAAGAGCAAATATCTGCGCCTTCCATCGCATCACGGCCATACCACCGACAACCTGTTTGGGGTTACGATACGAAATCCGTAACTTGATAGAAGAAGGCAAGTTAGAGCGCCCCGTGGCCCAATACGCCGGGAATCCTTTTCCGAACAATAACAAAGGTGAATTCCATTGAGCGGGTGCCCAAGAAGAGTGCCACGTAACCGCCCGCCTCTTTCACCGGGATCCTCCTCTAATGTCCACATCGCCTACGATGTTTGCGATCGCTCCGCCTCGCCCGGGAGTACGAGTCCCGAGAAACCGTCCGAGCAATCCTCCGAGAAAACAAAAGAAGAAATCCTCTCAACAAAGAATCGAGAGAAAGATACGAAGCCGGGGACACCAAAGGTAGGTACACTCTGAGAACCTTCCGGAGGTTCGACTACTACGCACCGTACTCCACCACCCTCTTGCCTGTGCCATGCAGCCTTTAGAGCAAACAAGGGTGGAAAAGCCGAAAAGTCCCGCCGAAACCAGACTGCACTGGGACACCGGAATACCTCGCATCTTGGTAATCTTACCGCGCCGAAGCCTAACCTCCGCGGATCGCCCAAGATTCAATTTGTCCAGCCTTCCGAGCTCGGACCGCAAAGGAAGATCAAGGTCGCCTTGGCAATCGCACTCGATCAATGTGCTAACCAAGGGCGGCAACCGCCACAAACAACCTCAACACAATCCCGAGGTTCCAAGAAAGGCTTTACCTCGCAAGAGGAAGACAGAAACGGATGGCCGGATGACTCTCCTTCTACGGATAGAGACGAGATCTACGACTCCCGTCCGTATGGCGCATGATCACGTTCGTGATTGAAGACCTACCGAGAGATGCCTCGGGGCACAACGAAGCTCGTACATCACTCTCAAGCTCAACACCATATCACTCCCCGAGTATTGGTAGATAACGGGTCAGCCGTTAATGTTCTCCCTCTCAGCATGATGCGAGCTCTCCGCATCAATGAAAGCCATCCGATTCCGTCGCCTGACTATCAAGGCCTACGACAGCTCGTCTCGCCCCATCCTGGGACGGTGACTCGAACTCGGTTCGAAACCCAAATGGTGCCAAGAAATTCCATGTGATGGACATTCCATCCGAGTTCACAGCTCTTTTGGGACGCCTCGCTACACCACATGAAAGCCATAGCTTCCACTCTCCATCAGCGTGTTAAGTTCATTAACCGACAGGGAGATCTCGAAGTCATCCGAGGGATAGTTTCCTCATAGGAAACGAAGCCGAGACAAGAGCTGCGTGTCCGCACTCGTGCACCGTGGTTACCTCCTTCGAATCAACCAAGGGACTACCGGGCAAATCTCATCGTAATCCTCGTAGTCCGGAGATGCTAACTATGTAAACGTACTCGAGCAAAGTGCACTCGAAGCAGCCCGATACATCAAGTTCAACTGTCTGTTTCCAACATTTGGAGGCGTATTGGAAGGAAACGCCGAATATCGCCATGATGCGGCACATAAACCCCGCCTCCAATCGGAGATTCGTCGCATTCTCCAAACCAACTCTCTGCCCCGCCAGCGAAGAGATCTTTGTGATAAAGGTCAACAAGCACCGTCATTCTCGTTTTGAATGCATGGAAGTCGTATGGGATGTCCTCCACGAGGAACTACCCGCCGCACCCTCTTTCTCCAACGAAGAGCATGATGTTTTCCTAGCCGCTCCAACAACGCAACCGACGCAATACGCCCCTACGTTTGGATTGAACCGTCGATGATGATGAATGGACTCTCCGGAGTCGAGGACGCGTGCACTCCGCGCGCACCTCCGCATTCACATGCTCGCTTGAGGACGGAACTCCTTCCGATCGTGTCACCTACGACCAAGGTTCCAATACCATGGAAATTGTCAAGCTCAACGTCCAAGATGCAGCCTATCCGACAATTGGAAGTTACCGGTTGACACGACGAAGAATCCTCTCGATCAAGTGGTTGACGACGACTTCGTCAACATCATCTATTCCGTATATCCCGATGATACCAAGGATCCGGTCCTTATCGTCGATTCTCGCAATACCAAGGTCACCTCGACGACCGCCCGCTCACGGTAAACGAGGCCCCGGCCAAGCGAGCTCGCAGCTCATCACTACTTCCGAGTACCAGCCCAGCTGCAACCGGCCCGTGCCGTCGCCAAGCTTATACCCTCAAGCGCCGCCAAGGCCAAGGGCAACAAAGGAGACCAAGCTCCTCACCCCGCTACGAGTCGATCAACCTCGGAACGCTTCCAGCCCACCCCGAAACATCTCGTGAAAGTCTTCCCCGCAAGGCGTAGCCGCCTTCCGACATAGGAAATGACCACCTCAAAGCATCAACATGCTCCAGCCGATTCTACTCCCACCGTCACGGCCCCGGATTCGACATCCCGCGCCGACCGCTAGCTCGATAGACTTGGCGATCGAGCGAGATCACGAGACCGTCAACATTGCATTCAACACCCCGCTGGGTCAATCAAGCGTATATGGGCGAACTTCTTGGTAATCGAGATCAAGGAAGGCCGCATGGAATGTCCTGGGCCCGACTTCCTTCGTCAACGTAATCCAAGTGTTCCCGCCATTCGGCGATTTGAATGTAATCACAGCTCTAGACACTAGCCGACGGTGCGCACTCTACGGAGATCGCTAGCTCTCGCAAGGAAAGCCCTCATGGAACTAGCCGCTCAAGAAAGTCGTCTTTGGGACGAAGACCAAGCTCGAAAGACCTACAGTGGACCAAGCCCTTAAAGTGTCACAGCAAACTTCAATGTAAAGCTAGAGGCCACTCTAGACCAGCCGACCTCAAGAGCTTTGCTCATGGCAACTTCCCCGACTACCGTCTCTGCTCTCATCCAACCCCTCTCGCTGTGCAAGGGCGGTCAACGGTCCCGATGACCTAGGAGATGGAACGACACAAAGATAACGAATCCTGCCGCTTACCTTCCCGAGGAAAGCAAGTTCTCTCGTGAAAGCGACGACGAAGACGATGAAACCATTCTCTTCCAAGCCGGGCATGAAGTCAACAAAACCGACTCCCAAGGGTCCCGGGAGGATGGGAACGGATCATTTCCGCACTCAAATTGAAAGGCCAACTCAGTGGAGGAAGGTCTATTTAAAAACAAGAGGAGGATGGAAATTGCCTCGAGCAACTACTCGTGGAAATTCCACAGCCTACGGCATTCACTTACGTAAACGATCAACCGGGACAAAGAACCACTACACGGGCAGATGTTCGGGAAGCCGTGTACTCACCTTCCGACATACCCGCCACTCGTATAAAGCAAAGGAGAAAACTCTCCCCGATGGAGGTTTACCTAGACCGCCGCACGCAGCTCAAAGAAGCACCGGCCATTCTCACATGGGAAGAAACGCAGCGCTCACTCGACGCAGCTCCGCCGCAAGAAGGTTGATCTCGGGGCCCGTGAGCGAAGGAAAACTAGCAAACCACGAGTATCGCTGCACCCAACTCTGTAATGCCCCGAGTATGCTCAAGAAGAAGGAAAGGAACGCGATATACCGTGAAGAGATCAAGGAGACCGTTCGCTTGAGCCGAGAACTCTCCAACCTCCCCGAGGGTCGCAACGCACGCTCGGGCCAGTGCAACCACCGTTGTGCACCGACATTCGAACAACCGCGTCAAACCGTAGGCTACCTCCCCGCAGAGGCATCCAAGCCGCATCCCGGGACGTAATCCGTCAAGCCGCCGAAGCTCCCGAGAATTCATCCACAATCAATGAGTTGAGGGAAGACATATGGCCCTATGCTACGAGGAATCCTCCTCTAACTATGGCTCAACTCAGAGCACTGCTCGTAAGGGACCAAACCCGATGTCGCCGTTCTAACCCGATCGGGTCAAATCCATGCATTACCACCTAAGGCCACCAAAAGCCGACGGAGCGACTGCAATCCGGCCACTCGAAGACGCAAATTCCTTGAAAGAGGACCCGATCCTCACTACCTCGCGCACTCAGCGAACATTTCTCTTTGGTCTCTCGCTCACCTCCTCTTATCCTCACAAGCTCAAGCTAGAGGAAAGCCCGGCCCGTACCATGGTCCCCGTGGACGCAACCCCGCATGAAGTCATTCGATGATCGGTAACATCCACTATGGCAACATTATCACCTTCACGCATTTGGACCTTCCAAAATTTGGGGCCGATCACAATGAGCCGCTCTACATCACACCAAACTGACGAGCGTCGCCTTCCCCGCGTGTTGGTAGACGGAGGTTCCGAATGAATGTCTTGCCCGCCAAGATGATGGACCCGCTTGACATCAAGCCCACGCATCTTAAGCCTTCACCCACACCGTCAAGGCCTACGACTCTACTTCCCGTACAGCTTCGGGGTTGCTACTCTTAACATCTCGGTTCGCAAGCGGGTGATCCCCACCGAATTCCAAGTGTTGGACATTCCAATCACTTTCACAGCCCATCCCGGGGCGTCCCCGGCCGCATCAAATCAATGGCGTGGCATCCACCCTTCACCAGCTGCCTTCAAGTTCATGCAAGGCAACGAGCTAACCACGCCTACGGCGACAGCCCACCACCGAGGGGACCAAAGACCAACGACATTCCAATGTTAGAAATCAAGCATAATGATGACATGCCATTAACTCGGATTCACTCGAGACCTCCAAGATCCAAATATGCAACGTGGACCTTCCACTGTCTCACGATCGATTCCTCCCGCCATGAGGATGATGAAACTCATGAACTTCATCCCAGATCGGGGCTCGCAAAAGGCCGCAAGGCCAACACCAAGTTATTGAAGTCAAGGACCACACCACGGTCCAGTGGGCTTCGCTACGTGCCAACACCGCCGACATCAAGGAAGACAAAAGGCTCGCCCGCACCAAGGCAAAGAGCCCGCAAAAGGGGAACCTCCGACGGCACACCCACCTCCGACCTTACAACTTTGACCTCGCTCATTACTTCACCAAGGGAACCAACAGAACCGAGGGGACCGACAAGGGAACCGACTGCAGAATCGAGGGGACCGACAAATGAACCGACAGCGAACCGAGGGGACCGACAAGGAACCGATGAAGATGAGAAAGAAGCAGAGATAGTCAAGACGAGACTACAGGAAGAATGGAACAAATAGCACGGACCTCAAGCGTTTCGTAGGACTCAAAGCTAATCCGATAAGGGGAGCGTTCGACATCACAGCCTCTACCTCGACCAACCGCCACCACACCCAAAGATGAGTACACATTCAAGGGAATCCTGCACTTGGAGGAGCAACTCAAGGTACTCTCCATGGGAAGCAAATTGTTCGGATCGCCCGCCGAGGCCACATTCGAGACAAGAAGTCCAAAGCGTAAGGAACCGTAATTCATAGAAGACGCTCTCGCTGACCAAATCTACGTAGTCTTTTGAAGAAGTCATGGAGCCGCCCAACTTGATCGACGGCTCCGACAATAGCATGATTGCCATGATTGGGACAAAGCAGGCCAAGCCTCTCGATCCCCGCACCCTCATCAAGCATCCAAGAATGCCATCGAAGAATTGGGTAACTTTCACCGACCAAGGGCAAGCCAGCAGAATTGGAAGACAAGCCGGGCCCGCACCCACATCTCCCTAAACCCGGTCTCAAACCCTCTCGAGCCGCCTCCTGTCGAGTCCAGCCCTTCCGAGTCATCCAACGGCCTTACGCCGGAGGACTATAATGTTGTAGCCAATCATGTATTCCCGTTCTTGTTTAATGAAAAGTCTCGACCTTTCTGAGTATCCTCTCATTGCCACTTTAACAACCGATAAGTTAACAAACAACTTAAAAGACGTTAATAATTCAATTGATAAAGAAGCGTACACATTAAACGAACAATACATTAAAGAAGTTCTCGAGCGTGTAGTTGACCAAGAGGACAACCTGGGCCCAAGCCGCCGAAGAGGTTATGACCAAAGTGAACCCGGGGTCGCGCAAGAGCCTAAAGAGACACAAGGGCGCTTCTTCGCCGATGCGTAAAAGGAAGCCCCGATAAAACCTCCTCCGGAGTATGTTGACGTGTTCGCCCGGTCATACCAGACATGCCAGACTCGATCCCTCAATCGTGGAGCACAGATTCCCCGATCCCGAATCCAAGCCTCGTCAAAATGTAAGCCGCGCAAGATCAAGCCAGAGTGGTCCTTGCAAGTAAAAGAAGAAATTGAGAAAATGCTCCGAGTTGGTTTCATCGTAGTGATTGAGTACCCGACTTGGCTCTCCAACATCGTGACGGCCACCAAGGCCAACGGAAAGGTCGATGCCGCGTGGATTTCCGGGATCTCAACAAGGCCAATACTAAAGATGATTTCCCACCGCCTAACATCGACATGCCGGTCGACACCACGGCAAATTTCGAAGTAAAGTCCTTCGTGGACGGGTTCGCCGGATACAACCGTATCAAGATGTCCGAGGAGGATCAAGCCAAGATCGCCTTCACCACTCCATGGGGACATATGCTACACGGCCATGCCGTTCGGCCTCAAGAACGCTGGGCTACTTACCGGGCCGCAACAACCTCTCTTCCATGACATGATTCACAAGGAAATCGAAGTATATGTCGATGACATGATCATCCACTCCAAGGGATCGTACATGCAAAGACATGACAGATTCCGAGGAAGTTCTTCAAATGACTCGTAAAGCACTCCATGAGGCTAAACCATACAAAGTGCACCTTCTAAGGCCAAGCGCGGCAAGGTACCGGGGTACATGGTTACGTAAAAGAGGTATCGAAGCCGATCCCAGAAAATCAAGGCCATCATCGACATGAAGCCGCCTCAAACCCCGACGTAAGTAAAGAGCTTCATGGGAAGGCTTCAAGACATCGCCGCTTTCATCAACCGCTGACATCTCTCTCGCGAGCCCATGTTCAAACCGATGAAAAAGAATGCCGACATCAAATGGGACTCCGAGTGCCAAACAAATTTTGAGAAAATCAAGACCTACTTGGTTAATCCCCCAATTCGTGCTCCGCCACATGAAGACAAGCCACTACTCCCGTATCCGACAAGAATGTACACGTCAATCGGAGCAATGCCGGCACAAGAGCGTAAAGATTCCAAGGTTGAGCATGCAATCTACTTCGTAAGCCGAAAGCTTCAAGGAAGTGAACTCACTACTCAAAGATCGAGAAAACTTGTACCGCCTCGTATGGGTAGTCGGGAAACCGAAACACTACATGCAGCCGCATTCTGCTCCCGGTCTCCAAAGTGGACCCCGTCCGATATCTCTTTGACAAGCCATCTCTCGTCAATGCGGCTAGCCAAGTGGTCATTCTTCCCGGCCGAAGTTCGACATCAAGTACATGGTCGAAAATCAACAAAGGGCGTAGTAATGGCGCATCACCGGCCGACTTCCCAAGCAATGAACCTAAGGGTCCCGATCCGCAATTTCCTGACGACGGAATCTTTTCACTGACAAAGACAAACCGCCGGCAACTCTTCTTCGATGGGGCAGCCAACAAGAAGGGGAATGGTATTGGAATGCTCCTTGTCGATCCCAAGGACGAGCATACTCCCATAGCCATCAAGCCGAATTTTGAAGCAACCAACAATGCAGCAGAATACGAAGCCTCGTGCAGCAGGTTTGGAAGCCGCCTCGAGCGCAACATCTCGTAGCCGGATGTATATGGAGACTCAAAGATTGATCATCAATCAAGTGTCCAACAAATGGAAGACGGTAGATTCTCGCCTTCGAAGTACCACGCGTACATGGAGGAGCTCATTGCTCGCTCAAGGACATCTCTTTTCACTATTTGCCAAGAGACAGAACCGCTTCGCAGACGCCCGGCAACCTCGCCTCTTGTCGAAATTCCCGATGGGAAAGCAAGAAACCCTCGTAATAGGCAGACGGGAAACACCCGCCTATTGCCGTGAGATCGAAAAGAAAAAGAAACGATCGACGAACCCCGGTACAATCGATTTACCAAGCATCCAAAGCGGAGAAGCTTCCTTCACAAATGAAGATGGAAAATACAAAGAAGGGATCAAAGCCAAAAACATGATGGCATTAAAACGCCCGGCATCCCACTTCGTCATTCTGGGGGTATGTTGTACAAGAAGCGCCACCAAGGGCCACTCCTTCTGTGTAAACAAAGAAAAAGCGCCGAGCTAATGAACGAAGTTCACAACGGAACCTCGCGGTCCGCACATGAACGCCCGAGCATTGACACGCATCATTCTCCGTATGGGATACTATTGATATCAATGGAAACAGATCGCATCCAGCCGTCCGAAGCCGCGACAAATGTCAACGGTTCTCCAACCTCAATCACATCCCTCCTCACGAACTCTATTGCATGACTACGCCACGGCCTTTCGCCACATGGGGAATCGACGTCATCGGCAAGATCACTCCTCCAGGAGCAATGGTCACGAGTTCATTTTAGTCGCAGCCGACTACTTCACCAAATGGGTAGAAGCCGATCGTACAAGGTACCGAATTCTAAGAAGGTGGCCGAGTTCATCCGAGAGAACATCATGTGCCGATACGGAGTGCCCAACGAGATCATCTCCGACAATGGGACTCACTTCGAAGGAGATTGTGACCAACTACCGACCGAACCCGTAGTCACACGTCACAAGTCTTCTCCTTACGTACCACAAACCAATGGTGCAAGAGAGGCACCAACAAGACTCTTCGCCATGATAATCGTAAAGATGACCACTCGCAGGTCGGGACCGGCCCGAAAAGCTACATCTAGCCCTCTCGGGGATACCGTAACGCCGCCGAACCGCCACAGTGGGAGACTCCGTTCGCGCTACCTACGGAATGGAAGCGATGTTGCCCATGGAATTGGAAATTCCATCCCTCCGAGTCCTCTTAGAAAACGGGATCAATGAAGTCGAATGGCTACAGAGCCGTCACGACGAACTTGCTCTACTCGATGAGCGCAGATTGAAAGCCATGGAACACACTCGAGCCTATCAGAGCGTAATGGCCCGAGCATTCGATAAGAAAGTCAAGATCCGAGACATCGAGAAGGCGACTTGGTGCTAAAGGAAAAGCCTCCTACGCAGACCAATCCCCTCGGAAAGTGGGAGCCTACCTGGATAGGACCGTTCGTGGTACAAAGAATCTTCTCCTGAGGAGCCATGAAGCTAGCAGACTTGGACGAAAACCCTTTCGTTAACCCCGTGAACGGAAGCAAGCTCCACAGATACTTCGTTTGAGGAAGAGCACGAGTCAACTCTCCTTCCCCATACATCGTCCCCTCAAGAAATTAAAGTGCTAAAAGAGTAATACCCAACCGGATACATTCCCGCTAATGATCCAGTAAAAACAGGTCGCACTTCTTTTGTCTTTGTTTTTCTCAAATTCACCTAAAGTGTCGAACTACGGTGACTCCGAGCCCCTTAGTCCAATTGTAAAAGGGGAACGTAGGCGCCATCATTGGTTCGGTCTAAAAACAAAAAAATACAATAAGCATCAATTGCTTGTGTTTCGAAAACTCTTTTCATTTAACCTACAAATTCATAACGGTTAAAACATTCTTTGATGAGTTCAAGCACGGTCAACTCTTGACTCGCTACACGCTAGCAAAACTACAATAAAACATTAATCCATTAATGTGTCTGCAATGATAATGGGTGGATACTATGGACAAAGAAGGTCAACCTAGTTTCCGTACTAGGTCCTTCATCCTTCTTCCCCTTCCCTTTTCCCCGCGAGTGTTCTTCACCTTCGCAGAAATATTCCGATAGGCCTTCTACCCGGCTCGTGGACTCTTCCCGACGCCTCCGTCAAGCCCGCGCCGTCAACGCAGCCTCTTTCTCTAGCTCGTCTCGAGCCGCCTCGCTTCGAGCCATCATCACAAGTGCTTTGATTGGCCTCCCGATCGCACTTGCCTCATAATCAGCCATGGCATCGCCAAGCACGATTCCTGTGGTTAGCCCTTGCTTCGCCCTCCTCAAGGTCGAGCCGTCTGTGTGATCGCACCCAACACTCACTCCGTCTCCACAAGATAGCCATCTCGTGTCTCCCCTATACACTCTTCGTACTCGCCGTATATCAAGCCGACGTATCAATGCCCTCTCTCCTGAAAGAGAACCCCGGCAGAAAGGACGCGTATTGCCACCACCGGTGATCGCAATAGCGTCGAAGGATCTTCCATCCGCAGAGATCCCACCTCAAAGGTAGCAAGATAACTCGTATCGGGCCAATGGCACCTCGCTCCACTGCATCGTCGCAGTAACCAATGATGGAATATAGAAAGACGTCCCGAGACAGCCCCGCACTCGACGATCAACGACCCTCCCGAGCGGTCCCGCAAGTCTCGTAACTTCCAATGGGGAACCCACCATCGCAAATGATGCGTGCAAAGTCCGGCCATCCGTAGCTCCAGCCACTCGATCGCCCTATCACCAGCAGGACGCCGCGAGAAAGACCAAGCGTCACAGACATTGGCACCTCGTGCATCATCTCGTAACCTCTCCTCAACCACATGGTCGCATAGCGGGACTCCCTCCCCACATGTATCGGCACGGCCGCCATCCGGCCTATGCGCCAGAACGTCTCGCCCAAGACCAAGCGGCACGATGTCTCCCCACTCCGCACCGCTCACTAGGTCCAGACACCGTGATGGCACACACCTGCAGACGTGAATGTGAACAGAGTAGCAATCGCGCACAGAGCAAACGCGTCCCACGAAAAGACGCTCCTCGCCCGGCAAATCTTTCGGCAATTCCGA
This sequence comes from Adenophora triphylla var. japonica, assembly GCA_022495995.1. Lineage (NCBI taxonomy): Eukaryota > Viridiplantae > Streptophyta > Magnoliopsida > Asterales > Campanulaceae > Adenophora > Adenophora triphylla. The sequence goes on from JAFEMH010000228.1 coordinate 678,164, forward strand.
AATGTCAACATAATCGGCATCCTCAGACAAGCATCCCGTATGCTTCTCCAAATGAGATACCAAACAAAGACACTAGCTTCTCAACAAAGTGGCCATGCCACCAAAGATACGGAAGAACTAGTCCGTTCCGCCTCGTGTCCTCCTGCACGGCCCTAAATCTTCAAACGTAGGAGTGACTTCGTTGTACGAAAAGCCGTACACATTCCTCCGTACGTCCTGCAACCGAGACGCGGCTCTCAAAAGATCCCAATCCGGCATGAGCTCCTTCAAAGCCCAAACAGATTTAATCCCGTAATGTACCTTCGAAAACCTTTTGTTCTCGCCTCGTGTGGTTCCGTACCCACGATCGAAAGTTGTCCAAATATCGCTCTTGCATCCGAGACGATAACTTGGGAAAGGGAGCCATGTCGAAAATGAAGGGAACCTTAAGAAATGGAAAGGAATTCAGCCATGATGAACAAAAAACTATGCGCAGCTTAAACAATTGCAAAGCCGAAACCGCAATTTAAAGAATCTGAAATTCATTCCAAGTCCGGCCGGACTCCCTCTCAGCTGACTTGTCAACTCTGCAGCCACCGCCCTAAATTGGAAACATTTCCAAGCAACTCCCTCGTTCACCTTTGAGAAATTCGCGTGCCGCCCATGGTTTCATGCAACAAATATCGCATCCCTTCCGCCCTGCTCGTGCAACAAAGGCAAATAATTAATAATTAGTGCATACATGCTTAATTTTTGACCCGTTCAATTTTTAATGCATTTCTCATTTTATTTATTTTTGATTAACCTACTTCCTTATTTGCCAAAAATAATGTAAGGTGATCACGTAATAAATATGCGAAGCATGTGTTCCGCCCCACGGCGCCTTTTTGCAAATACAGCTTCAAATCAAAATTTGTTCCCGACAAATACATGCATTTTGTCTAAACAAAGCAAGAAAGAAAGAAAGCAAGAAAAGTAGGACTACTCGAGTCCCGCTCGTCATCCGTACACTCGACGTACCGCTCCGCCGCCGCCGGATCCGTCGCAAACAGAACTCGCCAAACTCCTCCACCGGGAATAGGCGAAGGGCCTCCTGAGTACGCGAACTCGAGGACTCCCTCTCGCGCCCGAGCGCGCGTAAGAAGGAGCTCCAAATCCACTGCTCCGCCCGCGAACCGGCCGAACCCCGTGTAAAGTCCTCCCCACCGGCCGCTGGGAGCAAAGGCGAATCTCTCGCCTAGACGGCCCCGATCACGGACGTCCACGCTCCTCCGGAACCGCACCGCATGAACTCCACGAGCCTCCTAGCGTAGCGGACCACCCGTCCACCAAATTTCATGGCGTCATTGTACGTATGGCCGCGATACTCGCGAACCAGAAAGTCATCGAAAGCAAGCGTAAAGTACGTATGCAACATTTGCGTAATGCTACTATCAAATGCGTAAAATCAAAAGGTGCTCACCGAAGCATTGGGGTCCGCCCGTATCGTGGTCTCGGCTCGCCGGGAGCGGATCACAAGTCGCCTACGCGAACCGTCCAGCCCTCGTACGCTAGCCTAGCTCGCGGACCGGAAAATCTCGAGGACCTCCAGTGGACCTCGCCTCTCTATGCCGCACTCCGCGGCTCCTCACCATCCTCAAGAAAACATCATAGGCGGCCCCGCTATGATGTACTCGGTGAAGTACACGCCCGTATGTATCCCTCCAGCATCCATCGGCATCTCCTGGGATGCCGCATGTACAAAGGAGGATCCACCTAAGCACCAAAGGAAGGGACCCCGCCTATGCCGACGAGTCACCCTCTCCCCTGCATACATGGCGTCGCAAAGTGAAGTCCCACCAGAGCTTCCGCCGTGTAGTCTCGCCGGAAATCTGCACCGCGACATGATCAAACCTACTCCACTGTGTCACTGATCCTCTCGAGAACTCCCGTGTTCGCCTCGAGATATCTCCTCGTACGACACTCGAGTGCCAACTCTCGAAGAGACCGCCCTCTTCGCCTTTCTTGCCGCCAAACCGCAAGGCAGTGGAACAGGGGCTCAGACGGCTCCTTGATGTCCCAAGCTCGCGGATCGAACACCTCGTAGCACCGCACTGCGCAAGAGAATGGAAAGTTATGTCGCCTACAAAGCGTATACATACGAGTACATAAAAGAGGCAAGGAAGAGAAAAAGCACGTAAACTTACATCCAAGACAAAGCGTGAAGCGCCTAAAGGAGTGCTCCTCTCCCCGCGAGAACCCGTCCCGTGGAATGGTAGAGCTCGGCCGCCCAGCCTCCCCCACGCAAACCCCTCACGACATCCAAGTCTACCGACCCGAGCAAAGGGAAGTGACAAGACGTGTCGGAAGTCGGGAATAAAGTCGCCGACAAGCAAACCAAAGGAACCCTCGAGCCGGACGCTCCGCGGTCATCCTCAAGGATCCAGCCAAATAATCGGCGACACCCGCCTCAAGTGATGCTCCATCGGCATGTACCGAATGCCTAAGCCCTCGGCATCGGTAATATCAAAACCCAGCAGCCTGCATAACCGCTCCGGGTGTAACCATCAACCCACACCCGCCGCGTTGCCATAAGTCGGCAACCCAGCTGATAGCGGCAAAATCCGTGGAGTCACCGTCGCCTCCCCATCCGAAATGGAAAGTGTGGGTCGTATCCCACCGCACTTCGGCGCGACATACATGGACTCGCCTCGGCGTATCACTGCCGCCACAAAGACCGATAAACCCAGCCGGGCCTGAGTCAATCACCACTGTCGTGGACTCCTCTCTCCCTCTCGAGCCACGTCCGGATAAGGCCCCACAATGCTCGCACCGCCTCAAAGGCACCCCGACTCTTCTCGGTTGTGGGTATCAACCGTCCCCGTCCCTCGCACAAACAAGACGAAGCAACGTCAACAAAATGCAACAACGCATGTCAAAAGGATGCAATGCAGATACGGTTCTCATTCATTTCCTACGTATATTAAAATCTTTCGAAAACTCCGTCGAATCCTGAACTTTCAAAATCTTTCGAAAACTCCGTCGAATCCGGAACTTTCAAAATCTTTCGAAAACTCCGTCGAATCTGGAACTTTCAAAATCATTTCGAAAACTCCGTCGAATCGGAACTTTCAAATCTCTTTCGAATTTTTCGAAAATTTCGCTCCGTCCCGAATTAAAGTTACTTTAATTTTGGAAAATGCATTTAGACATGGAATTTTGCAATCAAAATTTTTATGTCATCTACCCATGATGTCAATTGAACTACGTCCTAGTCAATTTCGACAACGATTCATAGCAAAGTCAAAAGCCCCAAATCGGGCACCAAAATCCCTAAGTAAATTCCTAACAAATTTCTAACATTTAAAGAATGCACATTCTTGAAATTAATGGAATTTGTAGGGAACTTACGTGTCTTTCGATCCCTCCCTTGGAGTTGTGGCGGTCCCTCGCCGGATAAAACTCCGCCGGATTCAATGGAAGAGTGGTGGTTCGAATGGTCCGAACCAATCGAGTTCTTTCGTCGTCGGTCCTTCCGTGGCGAGCCATTGGTCCTCCTTCACCCTCCATAGCGATTTTCCCTCACAAATTCGAGCAAACCTTGCAATTTGGGTTGGATTTCTCTCTTTTCTCTCCTCTCTCGCCGGCAACAATGGAAGAAAGTGAGCTTTTTCTTCCCCAGCCTCGGCATTTAAAAAGGTTGTCGAAAATGCAAAGTCCGGCCGGACTCTTACCGCACTGTAATAATTTTTGCCCCTTTTGCCCTCGCCTTTTGGCAATTCCAATTTTACCACTTTTGGCCCCGAAAGTGTAAAATTTCCCCGCTAGACATTTCTAACGCCCTATCCCCCGAGGATAATTCCGGTTAGTTCTCACTAACGCTCGTCTCCGCACGTTAAATTCTCAGCTAGTTTTCACTAACGCTCGTCTCCGCACGTTAAATTCCTCATTAGTTCACTAACGCCGTCCAGACGTTAAATTCCTCGCTAGTTCTCACTAACGCTCGTCTCCGCACGTTAAATTCCCAGCTAGTTCTCACTAACGCTGCGTCTCCGCACGTTAAATTCCCGATTAGTTCTCACTAACGCTCGTCTCGAACGTTAAATTCCGACCTAGTCCGATTTCACTCAACGCGACCTCTCACGTCCGATCTCAATTCGCGACCTTTGACGGTCAAACGATTTCAATCTCAAACGCGACCTTTCACGGTCCGATTTCAACCCTCGCGACCTTTAAATGGTCCTCACCATTAATCTCAATCGCGACCTTTCACGGTCCGATTCAATCCTCAATCGCGACCTTTCACGGTCCGATTTCAAACTCTCAACCGCGACCTTTCACGGTCCGATTTCAATTCTCAATCGCGACCTTTCACGGTCCGATTTCAATCCTCAATCGCGACCTTTCACGGTCCGATTTCAATCCTCAATCGTGACCTTTCACGGTCCGATTTCAATTCTCAATCGCGACCTTTCACGGTCCGATTTCAATCCTCAATCGCGACCTTTCACGGTCCGATTTCAAACTCTTATTCGCGACCTTTCACGGTCCGATTTCAAACTCTTATTCCCGACCTTTCACGGCCCGATTCCACTCTCTTATCAAGACCTTCGCGTCCGATTCCGAACCCCAAGGACCTTCGCCTTGCAATCATCTTCGGCAACAGCAATAAGCCCGAACCCCAAGGTACGAACGCCTTGCAATCATCTTCGGCAACAGCAATAAGCCCGAACCCCAAGGTACGAACGCCTTGCAATCATCTTCGGCAACAGCAATAAGCCCGAACCCCAAGGTACGAACGCCTTGCAAACAGTCATCTTCGGCAAGCAAAGAATAAGCCCGAACCCCAAGGTACGAACGCCTTGCAAATGGTCATCCTCCGGCAAGGTACGAACGCCTTTGCAACAATCCCTATTCACCCATCCTAGTAAGCCCGAACACCTTTTCACTTCAAGAAGTGAACATTCATCTCCTGGGCAAGCCCGATCGCTCCACCTCGCCGCTGTGCAATAAGCTTGCACAACAATCCCTATTCGGCCATCCGTAAGCCCGAACGCTCATCCCCAAAGCCCAGATAAAACCGGCAACAAAGAATAAGCCCGCACCCAAGGCACGAAATCCCTCGTCAACATCGCAACTCCGGCTGAGGCGCCACACGCCTCGAAGGTTTCGTAAGTCCTGTGTTCGTACGCCTCCTAACAGCTTCCATTCGGAGTACAGTGTACTCGCGAATGGTCTTATCCAAAGGTTTAGACGCCTCCTAACAAGCCTCGCTCGAGTCAAGGTCCCCATGCGCGGTCCTTGCCCCTTTTCGAACTACGATCGACTTGATTCCCGCTCGGATACGTAGGAATCCTTTTCGCTAAGGGTCCAAACTATTCCCGCCTGTGTCTCTTTCAAAGTAAGGCATCCCGATTTGGATCCTTATCTTTTCAACGACCACACTTCCTTCGAAAGTGACGTCGCCGAGGGGCTAACCGTAAGTACCCAAATCCGGATCGTCCAAATCCGTCGAAAGTTAACCGAAATCCGTTAACCGGCCCGCTCCAGTTAACCGAACTCGTTAAACTCCCCGTTGCTGCCAACGAGACGCCCCGGATCGCCCGCATCCCGACGTCAAACCGTACTTATCACGTGACATCTCACGTAAAAGTATGGCTTTCCCCGAAAAACGCATTTTCCGGCACTTTACGGGAGCGTTTCTGACATTTCCTGACCGTTATTTTAAAAACGGACAAAACCGGGACCGGGAACGAACTCCCACACTTACAGTGAGTCGGGAGGGACACGTGTCACGCATGCCACCTCCCTCTAGTCACTCGTCAATCACAAATCAAGGGGAAAAGACCAAAATACCCCGGTTTGCAAGCCAAGTCCGGCCGGACTCACCGTGCAATTTTCCCGAAATTGCCAACAAGTCCTCTGATTTCCAAAATTCCCAAAACCCCTGAAATTCAGTCCAAGTCCGGCCGGACTCCTACTGCAATTTTCACCCTATAAATAGAAGTTGCTGTCAAAGGCAAAGGGGAGGATTTTAACACCAAAAAATCACATACCCCACGGTCCAAACTGGTTTCCACCCCTCCCGAGCTCCCGTTTTGTCTCGATTCGCGTGAAACCTTCGTATTTCGATCAAATACGCACCCTACAACTTCGAAACAACCTTTCGAATAACTTTCCGTGTCCCGTGCACACCTCCCGAGCCAAAGGAGTCGACCCTAGCCATAGGTATAACTCCCTCTCTCTGAATCTTCCGTTCCGTCTCGGTTTACGCGCCAGTCGCTATAACTGTTTCGAACGTCATTGTCAAAATGTAGACGCCTCCGTCTAACGGGGTCCGATACGTTTTAGCCCCTCGATCCTCTTCTCTTTCCGTAAGAGAAGTAATCACGGGTTAAAACGGCGTTCCGACCCCATTCCGTTTACTTTCACGTTATTTACAATTCCGAGCCGTTTGGCCTCGTTGATCGTCATTTACAATTCCGAGCCGTTGCCTCGTTGATCGTCATTTACAATTCCGAGCCGTTTGGCCTCGTTGATCGTCATTTACAATTCCGAGCCGTTTGGCCTCGTTGATCGTCATTTACAATTCCGGATCGTTTGATTCCGTTGACACTGCTTTAAATACTGTCATTTACAAGTCCGATCCGTTTGGATTGTGATAGTATTTACTTTTCAAAGTCCGAGTCGCAACCCGATTCGTTGATCGCATATCATTTAATACGCATTTTTCCCGTAAAAATCGTTAACAATGTAATGCCCGGTTCAAAACCGGAGTTCGTCCGTCGAACTCTCTTTCAAAACGCGCGACATGACATTCGGCCTCCGAATGCTCATCTTCAAACTCAAAGCCGCCATTTGACACTTAAAATCATTTAATACGCATTTTTCTCGTAAAAATCGTTAACAATGACTCGTTTCAACTCAAAGTCGACGTTTGCCACGCAAACGCTCATTTCAACTCAAAGTCGACGTTTGCCACGCAAACGCTCATTTCAACTCAAAGTCGACGTTTGCCACGCAAACGCTCATTTCAACTCAAACCGACGTTTGTCATTCAAACGCTCGTCTTTTCAAACAAAGTCACCTAATCAACGTTTGTCACTCAAACCAAGATTAAAGCTTGTCATTCAAGCCCCCATTTCAAAAGACACACACACACACACACACACGATTTCGAGAAAGGTAGAAAGACTCGTCATGCGAGGCGTTTCGGGCGATCTCGTAATACTCTACCCGAAACGTAACCTGACCTCCGAACCTAACAATCTCTGGTACAAAAAGCTTTTTACTCGTTTTTGCTGCCAATAAAAATGATCCCCGTTTTCAAAGCCTTTTCCTAAGTTTTTGCTACCAATAAAAACGACACCATTTTCGCAATAGCCGTTTCTCAACGTTTGGGCTCAAAATACAAAACCGCGTGGCGACTCCTCATTCTGCTCCTTCCCGTGAAGCGAGGTCTCAGACACCAACCCCCCGCGAAAGAAAACCGCCTTTTCCGCCGCGCCCCGCGCGCGAAAAAGATCGGGTAATTTCACCTAGGCCTATAGTTAATAGACCTATATGTTGACATTATTTATTATTATATGAAAAGTTTATTATTTGATTATTATATATTTTGCATATTTATTGTAATAATCTCCGTCCCTATTTATTAAGTGAATAATTAGTATAAATGTTAATGGATAATCATATGATGATTATATCCATAGAGATGCACATTAAATTTATGGCTACTTGTTAGAGAACAAGTGACTGGACTTGACCCATATGAGATTTATGTCATGGTCAAATGTCATAATTAAATCTCATATGGTCACTTCATTTAGTCCCTAGACCTGAGATTATCATGACCTTACATATGATGAAAGTTATGTTTCATTTTAGTCAAACGATATCTTAATACGATATCTATAAAGGCTATTTTGGCATGATCAGATTTATGATGGGAAGGATGATAAGTCAAGATGGAATTTGTCCCTCGAAAGAGAGATGTTTTGCTTGGGCCCCTCGATGAGTGATAATGATGAAAGTGTATGGCCATACCCCAATGCGATTGGATTATGATTATACTCAAGATCGAGAAAGCATTGAACAAATACAAGTTGACGTAGACCATGACTTGTGTTCAAATATAACATCGTGAGACAAAGGGAAATGGAAGTGTACCATTGGAAACGTGAACTCTTACGTTATATTATTTGGATAGACATAATGGCTTGCTAAAGTCCGTTTATGTTTTATGAGGGTCGATATGATCGGGCTCATTGCCAACATAATATAATCCTATTGGGTCACACACAATTAGAATGAATTGGTTAAACCAAAGAAAGAATGATTGAGATTCCTGATTTGGCATATGTCATCGCGCGACATAACTTGGCCATGGGCTGCGAGTGGTCGTGCGACAGGACAAGCCAAAGGCGGTTTACAGACTGGTTTCCTAATTTGATTAGGAAACAAATACCTATACTAATGTAGTATAAATATGAGGTCTATGAAACCCTAAAGAGCTAGCCAAATTTTGCAAAGGAAATTCACAACAAAAGTTCTCTCTCAATATTCTTCCTAAAGCTTAAAGATCTAGCAATCATCAAGAATTGTTCTTGGTTCATTCAAAGGTGTGGATACTATTAGAGGGTCTTCGCTCGTACGCCGATCAAGGCCTAGAGTTCAAAGTTTGTGATTCAAGATCACATTAATTAATTGTTCGATAGCTCAAGAAAGGAAAGCGATCAAGGTTGGTTAATTCTATCTCTTAGGAATTCAATTTAATCATATAGAACGGATCTTAGGGCTCTTGGGTTTTGTGTTATTAGATGCCTAATTTCGCTGCGCATGAACCCATAAAACCCAACAATAATTATGTGTTAGTTAGCATTTTATAACTTATATGATATATTAAAAATGTTAAGATACTAAAAAAATCATTATTTAATGTCTTATTGAAAATTTTAGAAGTGTGTAGTTAAAATGGTAACTTTTGAAAATTTATTATTAACTTATTATGATCCTTGAGGTGCTTGGGTGTAAAAAGTATAACATAAAGGATTTAATGTGGAAAGGGTTTAATAGGTTGAAGGAGGTTAGGTGTAAGTAGTGATGATTATCCATGGAAATGAATTTGAGAAGCTTCATTTTAACAAAGTAATTCCTCAGCTCAACCTTGGACCAAAACCAAACCCTTGATCTTTCCTACTTAAAAATCTCCCATTTAATCAAGAAAAATCCGTTGAACAATCCGTTCGTTTCATTGTGTTCGGGAGAAGAAGGAGCACATTTCCATCCGATTAAAGTTTTCAAATTTTCATATTAATTTCAAGTATGTTATTATATTTTTCTTGAATTTCATGTTCATTTAGTATTATAATTGTTGTTGTTGTTGTTTATTAGTTGAAGGTGGTTTTTGGAATCATTTTCTTGAGTTAGGAAGTGGTAAAGAATGGTTTTGGTGTGTTGAAATTGAAACAAATGGTTTTGGGCTAACTTGGAATTTGTTTTGGTGTGTGTTAAAATGGTAAATGGGATTTTGGTTATTTGGAAATGGGTTGAGGTAATATTGGGTTGCATGGAACTGAAGTTGTACTTTTGGTATGGTTGTTTATGCTGGAAATAAAGGATTTTTACATATGTGTTGTTGTTACTGATGTTTCAGCACTGAACCTGAATTTCTGCTGAGGGCACGAGTCGTGTCCTATGGCATGAGTCGTGCCAAGCAGTCGTGCCTAGTCATGCCTTGGTTGGACGACTGTATCAGAGGGGGTGTTTAAGGGTCACGAGTCGTGCCCTGCCCTATTTTGCTGAACTTTTTTCAAAGCAATGTAAGTCCAATTTTATAGCATAGATTTCAATCAATTGAACACTATGATCAACGTACAATGTATGAACAACAACATGATGTCTTAACATACCAATTGGGATAATTGGAAGATGTTTAAATGTTTGGTTAAAGTAGGTTGGAACCATTAATTTCATTTAACCTAACTTGCTTAAAATTCTTATATAATTGATGTTACATCCTTGAATGATTATTATAAGTGTGTGGGACCTTATGTGTTGCACATTTTACATTTGTTTGACATCTTTATGATGTGTTGGATTAGGGTTCCCTACTTTGGAATCCTAAGTTCATTGAATTGGTTCAAGGATGGTTTAGTCTTAGTACTACTTTTAATTGGTACTTGTTATCATGTTGCTATCATTTTGATATGCTTTACTTGTATGGTTCCCTACTTTGGAATCATGCATTGGTTATTTAAGCAAGTAGTTATTACTATGCTTATATTTGAAAGTCCAGCTGGTACTTGTTTGTTGGGCAGTGTTATGGGATTATAATGGCACCCGAGCCGAGTTCGTTGTAATCCATACACTGGTTCCCTGTTTGCCCAGCCATTGGCCATGGTTTGGGGGTAGTAAACTAGCTGAAAGGTAGTCTAGTTGCACTATTGGGTATGACTTTGTGTCAGTATTCCCGTTTATTGTTACTGTGATTGGGTTTCGGAACCGCTTCTTCGGATGCTGTTGCTGCTCGGATCATGATATCCTTTTGAGGATGAAACCTTGGCTCAGTATCCTTCTAAGTTCTAAGTGTTACATTATTACACTTATGTGTTATATGTATATATATCTTTCTTTGTATTGATAAGAATGTGATAAATATATATATATATATATATATATATATATATATATATATATATATATATATATATATATATATATATATATGATTATTTGTTGTTATATGCTTTCTAATGTGATTACATATCATATTGTTGCCTATATAATAACTTGCTGAGATTTTTCTCACCCCATCCTTTTATTACTTTCTTAGATAGAGCGGAGCCAGGGGCTAGGGCACGTTGTGCATCGAGAGGGCGCCTAGTGGGGATTTTGTTGAGGAAGGTATTTGGTAAGGATACATTATGTAAATGTATAACCTTGGGTAGCATTTCGAGACTTTAACATGTTGTCTTTATTTTGCAACTTTTAAAGGTTTTGTAAATATTTTTCAATTTGGGAACTATGTTTCTTGGTTTGTAAATAAGTTGTGAGTGGTTTGTAAATGGTGTGAAAGTGGTGTGAGTTAGTTTTAAATGTTGAATGGTTTTACCTTTAATGGTAAGTTAGGAAAGTTTTCTTAATGTTAAGCAGGTTTTGAAATTGACAAATTTTGGAAAGGACATTTCGAAAGTTTTTTTTATGGCGTCTTCAGAGCGTATCCCGGCGTGTGGCCAAGTCGGTTCATGGTTCGGGGTGCGTCAGTTGGTATCAGAGCCTTAGGTTTATATAGTCTAGAGTGACTACGTGACCTAGGAGGGTAGTATGGATTGAGTGAGTGACGTTAAATGTTTTATGCAGGTACTCATTTGTTATGGCAGGAGCAGAAGGAGATCCGACCGGACCTTTAGGCCGGGGAAATGTAAGGGATGAGACCCGAGATATGTTCCAAGGAATGTTAGAGGCGGCTATGAAAGTTATGAATGACCAAAGACAGTAAGGAGAACAAGCAGCGCCCAGGGTGGGATTGGATCAGTTTTTGAAGTTGAAACCTATCGGTTTTGATGGTGAGCCGGATGTGGCAAAGGCGGAAAGATGGATTGAGGCCATGGAAAAGATCTTTGAGGTGTTGAGATGTACCGAGGATGAACAAGTCAGTTTACAGCTTACAAGTTTTCGGGTGCGGTTTAACATTGGTGGAGAACTTTAAAAGCAAGCTGGGACGAGGCCCATGTTCCGTACACATGGGAGAATTTTGTAAGGAAATTCAAAGAACATTTTATTCCAATTGTGGATCAAGACAAGAAAGAGATAGAGTTTCTTAATCTGGACCAGAATATGATGACCGTGGCTCAGTATGTGGCTAAGTTCACGGAGTTATCAAGGTATTGCACTCATTTGGTGGCGATTGAGGAGAGGAAGGCCATGAGGTTTGTTAGGGGTTTTGAAGACAGTGATCTGAATGCCGTTAGTGGCCCATAAGTTTCAAAATTTTCATGATGTCGTGGATCGTGCATATCATGTGGAGCACGACATTGAAGAGCATAAGAGGAAAATAGAAGGGCTTAGTACGGGAAGGAAAGGAGGAAAAAGTAGACCACAACAATAGGGTTGAGATAACCGAGGAGGGCAAGGATAAACATCACAGTTTAGAGGGAGGGGCACGTAGAGGAGCAGTGTTGGAAGAAACAAGGGAAATGTTTGAGTAGTGGGCATTTGGGGCATTTTCAGAAAGATTGTACAAAGCCAAAGAAGCAAGCATCCGCGAGTGGTGCCGGTACTTCTCAAGGACAGGAGAGGGATTCTTCAGGAAGGCCTAAGGTTCAGGGTCGGGTCTTCACGGTGAATCAACTGCAAGCGACAGATTCCTCCAACGTCATCGGAGGTACTATTTTTATAGCAAGTATGAGAGCACATGAACTTATAGACCCTGGCTCATCCCATTCTTATATGTCCAGCATTTTGCAACACAATTGCATGTTTCTGTTGAGTCTATACCTTATGTGCTAGAAGTGTCAACTCCGTTGGGAGAGTGTTTGGTAACCGATGAGGTGTTACGTGCCTGTGATGTGCATATATGTGATCATGTGTTACATGCTGATTTGGTATTGTTGCCCATGCATGATTTTGATGTTATTTTGGGTATGGATTGGCTAAGCAAATACCATGCTTTAGTCGATTGTCATAAGAAGGTTGTTACCTTTTCAGTCCCGAATATGCCTAAGTTTGTTTTTGAGGCTATTCCTTCGGTTGGGACTATTCGTGTCATTTCTTATGTGAAAGCTAGGAAGTTATTGCTTCGTGGTTGTACTGGATTCCTAGCTAGTGTCCTGGATACTACTAAGATGTTGCCTGAATTTGGGGATGTACCGATAGTTAAGGAGTTTTCGGATGTGTTTTCTTCTGAATATGTGATGCCTCCGGATAGGGAGATAGAGTTTGGGATTGATTTACTTTCGGGTACAGCTCCAATATCCAAGGCACCTTATAGAATGGCCCCAGCTGAATTGAAAGAGTTGAAGGCTCAGTTGCAGGAATTGCTTTATCGGGGGTTCATCCGACCGAGTGTCTCGCCGTGGGGAGCTCCGATATTATTTGTTAGGAAGAAAGATGGGTCATTGAGATTGTGCATTGATTACCGACAGTTGAACCAAGTGACGGTGAAGAGCAAATACCCTCTACCTCATATTGATACTTTATTCGATCAACTTCAAGGTGCGACAGTCTTTTCTAAGCTTGGTTTGAGAAGCGGGTACCATCAGTTGAAGGTTCGTCTGGAGGATGTTTCCAAGACAGCTTTTCGTACTCGGTACGAACATTTCGAATTCCCTGTTATGCCTTTTGGTTTAACGAATGCTCCAACTATTTTCATGGATTTGATGAATCGGGTTTTCAAACCCTATCTTGATACTTTTGTTGTGGTGTTTATTGATGATATATTGGTCTATTCTATGTCTCGGAAGGAGCATGAACAACACTTGCGAATGGTGTTGGAAGTGCTACGAGATTAGAAGTTATTTGCCAAGTTCAGTAAGTGTGCATTCTGGCTTGAGGAGGTTTATTTCTTGGGCCATGTTGTGTCAAAGAATGGAATTTCAGTTGATCCTTCCAAGATTGAAGCCGTGGTTAGTTGGAAGAGGCCGGAATCAGTTACCTAGATTAGGATTTTTCTGGGGTTAGCCGGGTATTATAAAAAATTCATAAAAAGGGTTTTCAAAGATTGCTACTCCGTTGACTCAATTGACTCGGAAGAATATACCTTTTGTATGGAATGAAAAATGTCAAGCTAGTTTTGAGGAATTGAAGAAGAGGTTGACATCGACACCTGTCCTTGTTTTGCCAAATGGGAAAGAAGGGTTGGTTATTTATTGTGATGCTTCAAAGGAGGGTTTAGGGTGTGTATTGATGCAAAATGGGAAGGTTATTGCGTGTGCCTCGAGGAAGTTGACTTCTTGTGAGCAGAACTACCCGACACATGATATGGAGCTTGTAGCTATCATCTTCGCCTTGCACAAATGGAAGCATTACCTTTACGGAGCAAAGTTTGAGATCTTCATGGATCATAAAAGTTTGAAGTACCTTTTCTCGCAAAAGGAGTTGAACAATAGGCAGCGGAGATGGATGGAGCTGTTGAAGGATTATGATTGTATTATTTCTTATCACCCGGGCAAAGCGAATGTGGTGGCGGATGCTATCAGTAGGAAATCTTATGTCGCTTCATTGATGGTTTGGGAATGGAAGATGGTGGAGGATGATCGAGATTGGTGTCCTCGAGAGTCGAGGCATGGAGCTATCTTTGCAAGCATGAGTGCCTTACCAAGCTTGATTCAACAAATAAAGGAGGGTCAAAAGGGTGATTTAGAGTTGAAGAAAGTTGTGGATCAGATCGTGGATGGAAATTTCAAGGAGTTCTCCCTTAGTCCCGATGGAGTGTTGACATTTAGAGGCCGATTGTGTGTGCCAAATATTGATGAGGTGAAGCGCCAAGTTCTAGATGAAGGCCATAAGTCCAAATATACCATTCACCCCGGGAGTACGAAGATGTACCAAAATTTGAAGCAACATTTTTGGTGGAACAAAATGAAGAGAGAAATATGGGATTATGTGTCCAAGTGTTTGACGTGTCAACAAGTTAAAGCGGAACATCAAAGACCCGCCTGGTTGCTTCAGCCGTTAGAGATTCCGGAGTGCAAATGGGAGCATATTACGATGGATTTTGTCACAGGATTGCCTCGTACTAGTAGGAAGCAGACGCCGTATGGGTGACTGTGGATAGATTGAAGAAGTCCGCTCATTTCCTACCGATTGACATTAGTTATTCGATGGAGAGGCTTGCCAAGTTATATATTCAGGAGATAGTATGATTGCATGGGGTTTCGGCTAATATTGTGTCAGATCGTGATCCTCGATTTACTTCCCGATTTTGGCAAGCGCTGCAAAAGGCTTTGGGTTCATAATTGAATCAGCACCGCGTTCCATCCTCAGACTGATGGCCAATCCGAGAGAACAATTCAGATTCTTGAAGACATGTTGCGAGCTTGTTCAGTTGACTTCTCGGATTCTTGGGACGTTCATTTGCCTCTTGTTGAGTTTTCTTACAACAATAGCTATCGGTCGAGTATTGAGATGGCCCCTTATGAAGCCTTGTATGGGAGGAAGTGTAGATCTCCGATTTATTGGGATGAAGTTGGGGAAGCTAAGATTTGGGGTATTGATATGGTTCGGGATTCAGTTGAGAATGTCAAGCTTATTCGAAACCGATTGATTACGGCCCGGAAGTAGACAAAAAAAGCTATGGGGATCAGAGGCGGCGAGATCTTGAGTTTCAGAAGGGAGACTTTGTGTTCCTACGGGTTTCACCTAAAGTGGGGATTAGGAGGTATGGTAAGAAGGGTAAGTTAGCTACGAGGTTCGTAGTTCCTTTTGAGATTTTGGAAAGAGTTGGGAATCTTGCCTATCGTCTTGATTTACCTTTATCTCTTGGGAAAATGCATGTGTGTTCCATGTGTCCATGCTTCGGAAGTATGTATATGATCCTTCTCATGTGTTACCGAGGATTCCCGAAGACAGAGAGCCGGATATGTCTTACGTGGAGAAACCGGTTCAAGTTATTGATACCAAGGTGCAAGAACTGAGAAATAAGAGTATTCCTCTTGTGAGAGTTGTTTGGAGAAACCACGATGTGGAAGAATCTACTTGGGAGCTCCGGGAAGAGATAGAGCGGAAATACCCTTGGTTATTTGACCTTCTAGGTAAGTAAGTTAAAATTCGGGTCAAATTTTCTTTTAGGGGGAGTGAATGTCACGACCCTAATCCTAGGTTCTATTTAGAATCATGCTTAGGTATATATATTTGGAGTGAATTTCATTTAATTAGATGTGTTGCATTTGATTGGTAATAATTATGTGTTAGTTAGCATTTTATAACTTATATGATATATTAAAAATGTTAACAAACTAAAAAAAATCATTATTTAATGTCTTATAGAAAATTTTAGAAGTGTGTAGTTAAAATGGTAACTTTTGAAAATTTATTATTAACTTATTATGATCGTTGGGGTGCTTGGGTGTAAAAAGTATAACATAAAGGATTTAATGTGGAAAGGGTTTAATAGGTTGAAGGAGGTTAGGTGTAAGTAGTGATGATTATCCATGGAAATGAATTTGAGAAGCTTCATTTTAACAAAGTAATTCCTCAACTCAACCTTGGACCAAAACCAAACCCTTGATCTTTCCTACTTAAAAATCTCCCATTTAATCAAGAAAAATCCTTTGAACAATCCGTTCGTTTCGTTGTGTTCGGGAGAAGAAGGAGCACATTTCTATCCGATTAAAGTTTTCAAATTTTCATATTAATTTCAAGTAAGTTATTATATTTTTCTTGAATTTCATGTTCATTTAGTATTATAATTGTTGTTGTTTACTAGTTTAAGGTGATTTTTGGAATCATTTTCTTGAGTTGGGAAGTGGTAAAGAATGGTTTTGGTGTGTTGAAATGGAAAAAAATGGTTTTGGGCTAACTTGGAATTTGTTTTGGTGTGTGTTGAAATGGTAAATGGGATTTTGGTTATTTGGAAATGGGTTGAGGTAATATTGGGTTACATGGAACTGAAGTTGTACTTTTGGTATGGTTGTTTATGCTGGGAAAGAGGGACTTTTACATATGTGTTGATGTTGCTGATGTTTCAGCACTGAACCTGAATTTATGTTCAGGGCACGAGTCGTGTCCTATGGCACGAGTCGTGTCCTATGGCACGAGTCGTGCCAAGAATTCGTGCCCAGTCGTGCCTTGGTTGGATGACTGTATCAGAGGGTGTGTTTAAGGGTCACGAGTCGTGCCCTGGGGCACGAGTCATGCCCTGCCCTATTTTGCTGAACTGTTTTCAAAGCAATGTAAGTCCAATTTTATAACATAGATTTAAATCAATTGAACACTATGATCAACGTACAATGTATGAACAATAACATGATGTCTTAACATACCAATTGATACTTGTTATCATGTTGCTATCATTTTGATATGCTTTACTTGTATGGTTCCCTACTTTGAAATCATACATTGGTTATTTAAGCAAGTAGTTATTACTATGCTTATATTTGAAAGTCTAGCTGGTACTTGTTTGTTGGGCAGTGTTATGGGATTATAATGGCACCCGAGCCGAGTTCGTTGTAATCCATACACTGGTTCTCTGTTTGCCCAGCCATTGGCCATGGTTTGGGGGTAGTGAACTAGCTGAAAGGTAGTCTAGTTGCACTATAGGGTATGACTTTGTGTCGGTATTCCCGTTTATTGTTACTGTGATTGGGTTCCGGAATCGCTTCTTCGGATGATGTTGCAGCTCGGATCGTGATATCCTTTTAAGGATGAAACCTTGGCTCAGTATCCTTCTAAGTGTTACATTATTGCACTTATGTATTATATGCAAGGTTCTAAAAAGCGCTAGGCGGATGCTAGGCGGCAGAGCCGGGCCTAGCGCCTAGTCGGGGACTAGTCGGGATTAGTTGGGATTAGTCGGGACCTAGGCGGGGCTTAGAACTAGGCGTTAGAGCGGGACATAGCGCCTAGGCGGGGTCTTTTAGAACACTGGTTATATGTATATATATCATTCTTTGTATTGATAAGAATGTGAAATATATATGATGATTTGTTGTTATATGCTTCCTAATGTGATTGCATATCATATTGTTGCATATATAATAACTTGCTGAGATTTTTCTCACCCCGTCCTTTTATTGCTTTCTTAGAAAGAGCCGAGCCAAGGGCTAGGGCACGTTGAGCACCGAGAGGGTGCCTAGTGGGGATTTTGTTGAGGAAGGTATTTGGTAAGGATACATTATGTAAATGTATAACCTTGGGTAGCATTCCGAGACTTTAACATGTTGTCTTTATTTTGCAACTTTTAAAGGCTTTGTAAATATTTTTCAATTTGGGAACTATGTTCCTTGGTTTGTAAATAAGTTGTGTGTGGTTTGTAAATGGTGTGAAAGTGGTGTGAGTTAGTTTTAAAAGTTGAATGGTTTTACATTTAATGGTAAGTTAGGAAAGTTTTCTTAATGTTAAGCAGGTTTTGAAATTGACATATTTTGGAAAGGATATTTCGAAAGTTTTTTTTATGGCGTCTTCAGAGGTGGATAGTGGATTTTCACACTTAACCCAAACATGGTCATCATTTGGATCAAAACCGATTGCTTGGTTCCTCTCCTTCATTCTTGCTTCTGGATGAGTCTTTTACTTCCAGTCTACCCTATTCTCCTACCACATTAGAGAAAAGCTATCATTAAGATTGAAAATTTAGGATTTATGAAATTTCACAAAGTTTGTAAATTAGGCTCCGTTTGTTTCACGTGATATCTTACGCGGGTAGAGAGTGTAGAGCGTAGGATTTTCGATCCTCACTCCGAATCAAACAACATTTGTGTACTGAAAAGTGCTTCAGAGCACTATTATCAGTTAAACATGGAATCGAAACTAACCTTTAAATATTTGAGTCCTAGTGTAAAAACAGTAATTTCTTGAGATAATGAACATGCGCTCATAACGTGCCATCATAACCTGCAATCAGAACCTGCAAGTTTAGAGGGAGAAGGGAAACCACTATATAGATAGGTTTTCCTTTTGCGCACCATACTTCTCTGAAAAAATCACTCCTTTGAGCACCATACTTCTGGATGGGAGGATCAGGAAATTCAACATTCAAATTCGGTGGCCGCACGGATGCTATCCTTTCATATAAGATTGCCTAACACAGTCTCATATGTGAACATTTTGTATAGATAATACTCAAAACTGAAATTATTGGAAAGTTAGATGAGCAAAACATACCTCCAACACCGGAGCAGCCCCCTTGAACAGATGTTGCCCAGGTATCCTTGCCGTCTCTTTCTCTATCTCTTTCAGATCTTGGAGAGATTCAAAGATGTGATCAAATACTGCTTTTGCCCAGTTGATTTCCTCAAAAACCTTCAGATCTGTCACTAACCCCCAAAAAGAAGAACGGGGCATCTTTGGGTTGCCTGAGCATAATAGCATTTGCTCAACAAGAAAGTAAGAGATCAGCTGTTTAAAACACAACACCCTGCTGGCAGTATCTATCGGCATATCTGTCAAGATTTTCTTAAGGTCGGCGGCTGTGAATTGATTGCTATTGCCAATAGAAAACTCTCTTTTAAGATCAAACACAAACGGGGGAAATCCTGACCCAAGGTGGACTTTGTAATCAGTCCCGGTATATTTAATACCAAGGACACATGCCACCTCTTCAATACAAAAACTAAAAGTTGCTTCACTGTTAAAAACAAACTTTTGGTTTTCTGCATTATAAAACTTGCATAATCCAGAAATTAGACTTGCTGAACTCTCTTTTGAATTTTCTACTTGTAAAAATTGGTAGAAGACAGAGCTTTCCATAAGCTTTTTCTTGTCTTCGGTTAACTTCAGATTGGTTAGCTTTTTAAGGCTTGAACACAGCTTAACCGGCTGTCTATGCATTCTCTGATGTAGGTCCTAAAAAAGGAAGGGACAAATATATGAATTAGGATCACAAATGAACTATATAGTGCAATGTGACAAAATCAAAGCCCATCATTACGTGTACTGAAAAAAAGAGCCAAATGAACTATATAGTGCAAGCCAGGAGATTCTAACAATCAATGCATTTTAGATTCAAATATGTTAGAGTTGTTCTTCATGTGCATATTAAAATGTCTAATAGAAACTTATAGCTTCATGTTCGCTCCAATTGTAATTCTCAGTTTGGTTGTGGTACCCTGTTGCATTGTTTGGCCTAATGTCCCATTAAAATCATTTTCACCTAATCCAATGTCTAATTAGAAAATCAAGTGCATAAATTTTGAATGAAAACACCCAGAATTTTACTTAAGACAGGCCTTATTAATTGTTATCTAATTGTAGTTACCCAAGATAAAATAATAAGAACAAAATCAAATGTAGCTGATATCTTGAAGGCAGAGGGCATTAGATAGGATTTTGGAGGTGCGTTTGGATCAACTGAAGCTTGATTTTGGTTGTTGCGGATGATGCCATTGAAATGAAGGGACTTATGTGGTTGGTATAGAGTTAGATGAGGGAGAATGATATTTTTAGGGCCAGTTATTTTTGAGGAAGCTGAGATTTTCGAGGCTTCTGTAGAAACTTAGAGAATCAGAAAGTGAGATGGGTTGGGGGTGACGAGTCGGGTTTAGATACTACAGTTAGGGTGAAATGCAAGGGGGAGGGGGCGAGAGGTTGTAACAAGTTGCTTAAATTGACATGAAAAATGTTTAAGGTCAGAGATTGATTCTCACAATTTGATCCAACGTCCTAAAATCTCTCAGCCTCAACCGTTTCATAACTCCCAAGTCCCACTCAGTGTAGTAGTTACCGGCGGTTACAACTCTCCTTCCCATTTCATCAGCGCAAAAGGAAAACCTATCTATATAGTGGTTTCCCTTCTCCCTCTAAACTTGCAGGTTATGATGGCACGTTATGAGCGCATGTTCATTATCTCAAGAAATTATTGTTTTTACACTAGGACTCAAATATTTAAAGGTTAGTTTCGATTCCATGTTTAACTGATAATAGTGCTCTGAAGCACTTTTCAGTACACAAATGTTGTTTGATTCGGAGTGAGGATCGAAAATCCTAAGCTCTACACTCTCTACCCATGTAAGATATCACGTGAAACAAACGGAGCCTAATTTACAAACTTTGTGAAATTTCATAAATCCTAAATTTTCAATCTTAATGATAGCTTTTCTCTAATGTTGTAGGAGAATGAGGGTAGACTGGAAGTAAAAGACTCATCCAGAAGCAAGAATGAAGGAGAGGAACCAAGCAATCAGTTTTGATCCAAATGATGACCATGTTTGGGTTACGTGTGAAAATCCACTATCCACCTCGGAAGCCAATATCAATTAGTACCAAATGACTAATTGGGCAGAGTGACAAAGGGAAGTAGCATTTGGGTAAATTTTGGGTTGTGGTATTCTGTAGGTTAGCAAAATATTCATGAGTAATGAGCAATCAATGATATGGAAGTTAAGATATGATCGTCTTTTACTTTTTTTGTTCTTGAAAAATTGTTAGTTCATGACGATACTTTTCATTTAGTCTTAATACCTCCGTCCCAAAGTGAATGATAAATAATTTCAAATTCACTTTTGAATTTTGAAAACTTTTTGATAATTCATTTTGAGATGAAAGGGGTATTTTGATTGCAAGAACCCTAATTCTATAAATTGATAACACACAATGGGACAAACCCTAATAAAGTCGAAGCTGAAAAATTGAAACAGAAATTTATAAGTTCATACATTGAGTTCATCGAGAATGGGCTCCTCGTCAGGATGTTCTTGCGTCGCAATTGTTGAAGGGGAATCTGGCAGTCCTATGTGGGGAGAAAGATTGAGGACAATTTGAATTCGTGAGGCGAGAGGGGCGATTTGAATTTGTGAGGGGGGAGGGGGGTTCACTATGAATTAATTCTTTGAGGCGGGAATATGGATGGCAACGGGTCCGGGTTGGACCCCCCGCCCCGTTTAAGATAATCGAGGGTAGTGGAGGTTGGAAACTGGGCACACCCATCAGGTATACTTATTTCAATGTTTTCCTGAAGTATCTTATCTCTTTATTGAAACCATTATGTAAAACATAATGTAATTGAAATATCAAGGTTCATAATGTAATTAGAAATTCATGTATGAATTTCTAATTGCAGACCATTAGGAGATCCCAATGGCATTGAGTGATGAATTCATTATATCTACAAATTTAATGGCATTGAGTGAAGAATTTAATGGCATTGAGTGAAGAATTCATTATATCCACATTGATATTGTCTCTATAGACCTTATTTCTGGCGGTGTATTATGCATCATTTACTTTAATTTTGTTGAATAATCAATACTTGTTGAAATACATATGTTGTGGAAGACAATTCTAGTGGTTACTCCCAAACTGAAAGTCTTACCTTTTCCATTACATGCACTGTAACCAAGGGCACTCTTCTCTTACTCAGAAGATCCATCAATATTTTATCTGTAGACCCCACTATAGTAGTCTATATGCATTGTTTTATTCAATCACCCATAATTTATGAACTGTCCAATTCTTATAGCTTATTTTAACTCCAGACCTGTTAGTAGTACTGATCTTGCGATGAATAGAGATGACAATATCACTGTTGAGCATATAATTTCTTCTTTCTATAGACCTTATTCCTTAATGAATATGACTATTGATGAGGAAATTTGTTTGGAATGGTGAAAGCTTCATGTATGAATTCCTAAAACATTTGATGTTTGACTGGTCCATTGCCTTCAATGAAGCATATGTGAAATTACCCGGATCCGAGAGGCAGCGCGCTCGCGCCCCGGCATCTGGCATCATTTCGCTTGGAGGTGTCTCGCCGTTTGTTTTCGCATTTGTAGAGTCGCCACGCCGTTTTTATTAAGCCCAAAACATTGAAAAAGGGCATCAGTTTAAAGATAAATTTTAAACTGTTTTTTGTGTGATGAGATTTTGAGTTCGGAGGTCAGATGACTCCTCGGGAAGAGAATATTAGAATATTAGAGCTCACCCGAGTCACCTCGTAAAACGAGTCTTTCGGATACCCCTAATATCCTTTAAAATGTTGTGTGTGTGTGTGTGTGCTTTTAAAAATGCATGCTGTATCGGATGTCTACATTGTATACTACGTATTGAAATGTATTGAAATAGTGATGGAAGGAAGCCTTACCAATGTTGGTTCATGTCTGTCTTCCGCTGGGGAATAGTGTTTGAGGTCGGAGTAGCGTTCCGGTACGGATCGGGATTGCTTCGGGAGGGGCCGGTTGTCTGCGGACAGAGTTTCGGCGTGCGTTTGAGGTTGCAGGCTGCGTTCGGGCAGAGGTTCGGCGTGCGTGGGGATCGTCGGGATCACTCGGGCAGAGGTTCGGCGTGCGTTGGGGTGGCAGGAGTCACTCGGGCAGAGTTTCGGCGTGGTTTGGGATCGCCGGTTTGACTCGGAAAGAGCCGGGACACCGTGGAAAGACCAGGCAAGGTCTCGGAGTACCACGAGGGGCCTCAGAGTATCTCGAGAGTGCCTCGGGGCAGCGCGGGAGCGTCGCAGGAGCGCTCGGAGAGGCTTCGGAGCACCACGAGGGGGCTCGAAAGGCCTCAGAAGGATCCGAAAGGGGCTGGGAGTGCCTCGAGAGGACTTAGAGGGGAAGCCTGAAGGCTAAGGGAGGAAGAGAGAAGTGGGAGGTGTATGAAAATGAGGAGGGGAAGCCCTCTATTTATAGTAAAAAATTTCGTGCAAGAAGGTCCGTACGGACCTTCTAGGTAAACCAGAATCTTGGTTTTCCTCAATTTGAGGGAATATGTGATGATGATGAATATTCTGTAATTATGGTGTCCCCTTGCAAGAAGGTCCGTACGGACCAACTAGGCTGCAATAAGGTCCGTACGGACCAACCATGTATGGGAGTGATGATTACTTCCAGGATTTGAGGGAATATTGTGGACTTTAAGGGGATTTAGTAATTATTAAAGCAAAGAGGTCCGTACGGACCATTATTGCTTTTCCAATTTCCTGAAAATTCCCAAAAGGTCCTTTTGTCCCTTTTTATCCCAGAAAGGCTCCTCCCTTGTTTTGGCTGGGGATTTTGAGAGGGTTTTGAGTGCCAGAGGTCGTCAAGACTGCGTTGATGAGTCTGCGATGCTTCCCGTGTGCTTGAAAGGGGGTGATCCAGATTGGGGTACTTACAGAAGCCCCTCGACGACGTCACTTATGAAAGAAGTGGGGTCGCCGATAAGATAAGGGTCCTAATCTGGATCGCGTGCTGGGAGATAAATTGACCAGGGAGGTCAGTGTGAGGACGTGGTGGTGTCCTATTGTGTGACCGTTTAGGCCGCAGGCCGGACCCCGTGATAGGATTCCTACGTATCCCGGCGGGAATCAAGCACAGTCGTAGTTCGGGTGTGGGGTGAGTGTTTTGTGAATGCGGGCGTGGTGGTGCCCTGAAGTGTTGTGTGACCGCCAAGGTCAGTTGTGAGGACGTGGTGGTGTCCTGGGTGACCGCATAGGTCGATGGCTGGACCCTGTGATAGGATTCCTACGTATCTCTGGCGGGAATCAAGCCTGGTCGTAGTTCAGAGGTCGTGAATCTGTGAGTGCGGGCGTGGTGGTGCCCTGAAGTGTTGTGTGACCGCCGAGGTCAATTGTGAGGACGTGGTGGTGTCCTAAGATGTGGTGACCGCCGAGGTCAATTGTGAGGACGTGGTGGTGTCCTGGGATGGAAATTTTACGATTTTCCTAATCGGGTGGTTTAAGGCCTTTCGGGCCGGAGATAGTGATGGAGGTTTATACGGTCTTCCAGACCGAGTGATTTAAAGCCTTCCGGGCAGGAGATAGTAGTTTGGTTGATTTATACAGTCTCCCGGACTGAGTGGTTTAAAGCCTTCCGGGCTGAAGATAGTAGTTTGGTTGATTTATACAGTCTCCCGAACTGAGTGGTTTAAAGCCTTCCGGGCTGAAGATAGTATGAGGACTTGAATCGTCTTCTGATTGAGGTTGCGCCATGCATGAGGACTTTGAATCGTCTTCTGGCTGCGGTTTGCCATGTGTGAGGACTTTGAATCGTCTTCTGGCTGCGGTTTGCCATGCGTGAGGACTTTGAATCGTCTTCTGGCTGCGGTTTGCCATGCGTGAGGACTTTGAATCGTCTTCTGGCTGTGGTTTGCCATGCGTGAGGACTTTGAATCGTCTTCTGGCTGCGGTTTGCCATGCGTGAGGACTTTGAATCGTCTTCTGGCTGCGGTTTGCCATGCGTGAGGACTTTGAATCGTCTTCTGGCTGTGGTGGTGTCATGTATGAAAACTTGAGTCGTCTTCTGACTGCAGTTTGCCATGCGTGAGGACTTTGAATCGTCTTCTGGCTGCGGTGGTGTCATGTATGAAAACTTGAGTCGTCTTCTCGACCGCAGCTTTGCCATGCGTGAGGACTTTGAATCGTCTTACGCCGCGGTGGTGTCATGTATGAAAACTTGAGTCGTCTTCTCGGGATCGCGGTTGTGGAGGCATGGCTGCCTTGAGCTTTGATTGCGAGAGGTTTAGATGCCTCGTGCTTTGTCCGCTGGGGAGAAGGTTGGACTTACGATGGCTGTCGGTGTTCGTCCGTTGGGGATTTATCGTGGCCTTGTAGGGGATTTTCTTGCTGAGAGGGTGACGTTGGGCTTACTTTGATGGCCGATGCTTGTGTTGTCGATGAGTGGGCAAGGATGATGGCCGGTGATTGCTTCACCATTTGGCGTTTTGGAGGCGTTTCGTGCCTTGGGATTTGTACTCGGAGGTGTTGGCTCCTTCTTGCTCTTGTTTTGCCGTTGAGTGGGCGAGGTCCGGGCTTACATTGACGGCCGGTGCTGGGGATATGTAGTCTTGTACGACTTCCTTTTGACTTGTTGGGGAGGAGCTCGGGCTTACTTTGATGGCCGGTGATTGCTTCACCATTTGGCGTTTTGGAGGCATTTTGTGCCTTGGGATTTGTATTCGGAGGTGTTGGCTCCTTCTTGCGCTTGTTTTGCCGTTGAGTGGGCGAAGTTCGGGCTTACATTGACTGTCGGTGGTTGAATTGCCGTTGAGTGGGCGAGGACCGGGCTTACGCTGACGGCCGGTGGTTGAATTGCCGTTGAGATGGCGAGGACCGGGCTTACGCTGACGGCCGATGGTTGAATTGCCGTTGAGATGGCGAGGATGATGGCCGGTGATTGCTTCACCATTTGGCGTTTTGGAGGCGTTTCGTGCCTTGGGATTTGTACTCGGAGGTGTTGGCTCCTTCTTGCGCTTGTTTTGCCGTTGAGTGGGCGAAGTTCGGGCTTACATTGACTGCCGGTGGTTGAATTGCCATTGAGTGGGCGAGGACCGGGCTTACGCTGACGGACGGTGGTTGAATTGCCGTTGGATGGGCGAAGTCCGGGCTTACACTGACGGCCGGTGGTTGCGTTGCCGTTGAGATGGCGAGGACCGGGCTTACGCTGACGGCCGGTGGTTGAATTGCCGTTGAGTGGGCGAAGTCCGGGCTTACACTGACGGCCGGTGCTTGCGTTGCCGTTGAGATGGCGAGGACCGGGCTTACGCTGACGGCCGGTGGTTGAATTGCCGTTGAGTGGGCGAAGTCCGGGCTTACACTGACGGCCGGTGCTTGCGTTGCCGTTGAGTGGGCGAAGTTCGGGCTTACATTGACTGCCGGTGGTTGAATTGAAGGGTTAGGGACCATTCTGCACTTGGATTTGCTGAAAAAGGCCTTAGTATAGCCAGGGGCAAAGATTATAAGGGCAGGAAAGTAATTTGGCCCTCCCTTGCAAGAAGGTCCGTACGGACCAACCTGGGATGCAAAGAGGTCCGTACGGACCAAGTTGATTTTTTACAGTTCCCAGATTTTGACCGGGTTAAAAAGCCGAGGCCCCCTTCACTTCTTCTTCTTCAGTTCGTGCATCCGAGAGAGAGAGAGAGAGAGAGAGAGAGAAAACCTCCATTTTTACACCAAAATCTTCTATTTTTTCCCTTGAATCGCTTGCAATGGCGGAAGGATCTCAGAGGAGTCGTCGACAACGTAGTCAAGAAGTGGTCGAGCAACGGATGGAGCTCCAAAGAAATTGGATCTCCTTTGTTCCATCTTCAAAGAACCCGGATGTCTTGTATCCAAATCCGGAGGTGCACAATCGTCGCTCTAGGAACGTCGGGGAGGTAAGAAATCCGTCTCGTTTCGATTCCTTACTTGAGATTTTGAATGCTAAAACTAGATTTTAGTTTTTCGCATATTTGAGTTTTTGTTATTTTTCATGCCTTTTGTGAAATTCTTGATGAATTGTTGAAAATTAGCATGTAAATTTTGTGAATATGTGCATTTTGTGCAGAAATGTGTAGATTAGTGCCTCTCTATGAAAATGCATGTTTTGGTGTTTTGTACCTTATGCTATTTATGTATGTACAATGAGGAAAAATTGTCATGTAGGGACAAATTTTGTGAAAAAATGTGACATGTGCCGTATTTCGTGACGGGTTTTGTCTGAAAGTGTGTGCCGTGTAGGGACGGACTTTTCTTTTAAAAATGTGTTATGCAGTTTGTGCCGTGTTTTTGGGTGACGGACTTTGTGGGGAAAATATGTGCTATATGTGCCGTGTTTCGTGACGGTTTATTTTGAAAATGTGTCGTGTAGTGCTTGATCCCTCTGTTGAGAAAATTTGTACAGTGTGTGCCGTGTTTTGTGACGGACTGCATGGAAAAAATTATGTATAATGCATGTCATGTTTTGAGTTGCATGTAAAAATTATGTGCAATATGTGCCGTGTTTCGTGACGGGATATATGTGCTTTGCCGTGTTGGGACGGTCTTTTGTGTTTTTTGATTTTCTTTTGCGTTAAGTACTGCGAATGACGTACCTTTGCTGTGTTTACTGCAGGATGAGGGGCTCATGGCTGTGAAGGCCAAGAAGATGAAGACTCGGGGATCGCTCGAGGCTGTTGTTGAGTTGTGGCAATGATGCCCGATATTTCGTGGATGGTAGGCCGAGTCCCAGGAGGCCGGTCTACGCTTCGGCTTGGGTGTGTTCGTAGGAAACCTGGCCGGGGTTTCTGACACGAGGAAGAACAAGAGCGTCTTCCTTGGCCTTTCTGAGTATTGGTGGGATACCACCCACACCTTCCATCTGAGCTGGGGAGAGGTGACAGTGACGCCCACAGACTTTGCTGCGATTACCGGGCTTTCCTTCAAAGGAGGGCCAGTGCGGTGGAGAGATATGATAGCTGATGATGTGTTGACCGAGCTGCTGGGCTTTGAGCCTCGTCCTCGCAGGGGCCTGGGCATGTTGTATAGTGATGTGGAGCTGAGGATCACGGCCAGTATCGGGGCCTATGTTCGGGGTACCGGCCAGGTGACGGCGGAGCAGCTGGCGCGCTCCTTTTTGTGGTTTGCACTTTCCGAGACTTTGTTCTCGAACCACGCGACTGCGGCTCCTTTTGCTCTGTTGGAGAGCTTGATTGATCTGGAGAGAGTTTGTGATATCGCTTGGGGCGAGGCGGGCCTGGCCGAGCTCTACTTCTCCTTGGACCGGTTTAGCGGGGTGTGGCCGCCTCTTGGCCTATTTTGACTTTGCTTTGGAGGTATGAGTTTATTGTCGTTTTGATTTAGCAACTTGTCGTTTCTCCATCTTCTTTTGCACCGAGACCTTTTCTCGCTTTTGTCGCAGTGTGGTTCTATGAGATTTTTCGGTGCTTCCCGTGGGATAGAGATCCCGGGGCCGTAGGCCGCGTATCTGCTATGTTAGGCTGGGCTCGTTCGACGAGGAAGAGGAGGACCAGCAGAGGGAAGCTCACCATCGCCTATGGGGATGTGCAGGAGCGTCTGGAGAGAGGTAGCCCGGAGGGGTTTGTTTTGTTTCCGTGGGCTCGGTATGAGGCTGATGAGTTCGAGGGGGCTCCTGAGGTGACAGCGCAGCGAAAGATGCTGCGGGGCTTGACTTGTGATGTCATGTATCTGGGAGAGCGGGTCTTCTGGCAGCATGGCCCAGGTGTGCTTCCCGTGGCTCCGAGGGACCCTCCTTTTGGGATGCTTGATTCTCGGGACATGGATGTGTTGGACTTTGAGAGGTACCTTGGCGGTGTGGGTGCCGAGGAGTTTATTTTGTATGGAGAGGAGTATGGGGCCTTCGTGAGGAGGAAGTTGAGGACGCGGCAGTGTATCGGGCGAGGGAGAGAGAGGCCGGCCCGCAGTTCCCCTGCAGGTTCCGATGCCGGGCCGGATTTCACGTATGTCCGTGGGGACGAATCGAGGAGGAGGGTGTTTGTACCCGTTCCCCGAGCAGCTCCGCCGCATACCGAGTGGATCCCGATAGATCGGTGAGTGTGCTTACTCTTTTCCATCTTGGCATCTTTTCGTATTTTTCTCTTTTTGTTGTTGAGTATAACCGTATTGCCGAGCGTTTCTTTGGTCGCTTGCTTGTGCAGGTCCCGGGGAGAGCTTATGATATGTTGACTCGCCGTTATGTGGCGATGAGGTCCTTTGCGAAGAAGATGGCGTCGATGATGTCTTTCCGGTCTTCGCAACGTATGCCGGCGTACACGCCGATGCCTTCGAGGCATTCTGTAGATGTTCCTCCACCGAGAGCCGAGCCGGAGCCACAGCAGGAGGGACCTTCGCGGGGGCGGCATAGCATGGATGCCGGGACGTCTTCGGGAGCTCCGAGGCAGCAGCCCTTTTATCAGTTCTTCCCTCCGCAGGACGCACATGGTGAGGGATCCTCAGAGCCTTCTTTCTTTGATCCTTTCGTCAGATTTGATCCTTCGGATTACTTTGAGTGGCAGCCTCCGGCGGGGGCTCGGTACTCTGACGACGAGGACGTGACGGGCGAGTTCACCGGGATGCCCGACTTCTCTCTAGAGGACCTTGGCGAGGATGATGATGCTGAGGAGTCTGATTAGTATTCATTTGCTTTCCCTCTTTCCATATCTTCTCTCTTTTTTTTTTTTTTAGCAACAGACATTTATGGGTACCAGTAATAAAACACTTGTATTTGCATGGCAAAAGTATTCTATTTTAAGATGTAATGTCGTTTTTGTGATTCCCGGGATTTGGCCTAGGAATGGTTGCTATTATTTATTTTATTTTTGTGCAAGCCACGTGAGCTGAGGGTGCGTTGGTGGGTAGTGTATACTTGCCGAAAATGGTTTTGGCCAGTGTTTGGGCAATTTAGACCAAGGTCCTGTTGGGGACATTGGTTGTTGTACTGTTGCTGGGGAAATGGGTTCTGATTGCAAAGAGGTCTGTACGGACATACCTACATTGCAAAGAGGTCCGTACGGACCACCTTTGCTTTTTGGGAGGACATAAATGCTTTCTAGTGTCTGGACTTTTCCCCATTCCCCATTTGCAGCCATTTTCGAGCTTTCTTCCCCATTTTCTCTAGGAACCTCCATTTTTGCCATGGATTCTTCGTACGTTCCTAGAATTTTGCCGAGGCTTTCGCAGGGGAGGTAAGCACACTTCCTTGAGCAGCTGAAAATGTGGATGCGGCGCCGTATGAGGCATCAGAGACGGGCTTTCGAGGTAAGGTTTCGTCTTTGCTCGATTTGGTCTTTTAAGGAGTTGGTTCCTGATTGGGATTTGTTGCGGGCTGCCGCGAAGTTCTGGGATGTTAGGAGGCATGTGTATTGTTTCTCCTACAACGAAATGGTGCCCACTTTTGAGGATTTTCTGGCTTTGATTGGAGGACCGGAGTTGGAGGCCATCTCGCTTCCTTTGATTGGTGGTGCTGCGGTGAGCGTGAAGCTTGCAGGCTTTCTTCGTGCTTCGTTAGAAGAAGTGTAGGGCATGATCCTTGATTCGGGTCATATTGACATTTCTGAGCTGCCGGAGCGGTTCATGGTTGATGATGAGAGTGATGTCTCTTGGGACGCATTTGCCTTGTGCGTGATGGCGACGCTTTTCCTGGTCAGCTCCCTTGGTATTTGCGATGGTGCTTTGCTAGATGTTGTTGGGCACTGCAGAGCCGGAGAGGATATCGTCCCGTTGGTGCTGGGGGAGACTCTTCATGGTATCGACCGTCTGGTGGTAGGCTTTATCGCACACCTACTAAATTACTACAAGGACTCCAAATAATGTAGATAGTGAAAGTCCAAGATCGAACTCAGGGAACAGTATTGTACACGATCAAGTCACGCACACAAATGGGGGGTTTTTGTTGTTGAATAATTATAATCCTACGACGGGAATTAAAATCTAAGTTATGAATAATAATGTAAACGAACACTTTGGATATGCAAAATTATCCCCGTCTATCAATCAATATCACCGGAATGATTCTTTCTTTCTTCTCCCTAATTACTTGATCACAAGATGTAAAATCTTTATCTCTTCTTTGTTAATAATTACTAGCGGCGACACGCTCAACTAATAATCCTAATCAATACCAAAACCTAGCCGACACGGTCAAGATTCAAAGTATTAATCGATGAAAGATTTAAGAGATTAAGATCAAGAAATTAACCTATTATTATTTCAAATAGAATCAAAGCCAATTTTACTTTAATTACAATCCAAGATGAAACATTCAAGAATTGCAAAAGTGCTACAATGATAACCCTAGTCCGACACGATAAGAGGGAAATCTAGCAATAATCAATTCAAAGGATTAAGGGATTGATCAATTTCTCAAAACCCTAGAAATTGATTTTGAATTAAGAACAAGTAAAATTGCAAATAGGGAAGAATAATCAAAAGAAATCAAACCTCAATTGAAAGTCAAGATGGTTCAAAGATTACAAATCCAAAGCAAGAGAGCTTAGCCTTCCATGGAGATTCAAAACTTGAATATTGTTTTCAAAAGCTAATGAGATGAAAAGATAACCTAAAAAGACCGCCGAGAGAAAGTATTTATACTTCCTCCCTAAACCCTAGCTAAAAAGGAAAAGAAAATAAATTAAAAATAAAGAAAAATTGCAAAATTACGTCATTCCAGCCGAACAGGCACGACTCGTCCCCTGTGGTCACGAGTCGTCCCTTGGTCTTCCTTCAATGGGGACGAGTCGTGATGTGGGGACGACTCGTCCCCGTCTGCGCACCATACTCGAACTCGGCGTCCCCTTTGGGGAATAGTTGGCCAAATGGGGACGACTCGTCCCTGAAATAAAATCACTGTTTTCTTCACATTTTCTCTTCAATCCTTGGCTCGCTTCCGAACCTCTTTGGCTTGACTTCCATGGTGTAACTTTGATGACTTTTGAGCAACACTTGAGGACCAAAAACCTTTACATCCAAAAACTATCTAAAAATTCTCACAAATTACAACTTTTATCTCAAAATCCTCACAATACATAATATCACTCAAAAGACATCAATCCAAACAAATTACATGGAAATAACACAAAATAATACTCGGAAAACATAGGAATTACGTAGTACAAATCCGTGCTATCAAATACCCCCACGCTTAGACCATTACTCGTCCCTGAGTAATATCCTAAACTCCAATCTAACACCGGTCTAAAAACAGATGCATGGGAGGTAAATGACTCCTATTCTCCTCTAATCCGCCAACAAAACAATGCCAACCAAGATAAAAATAACCATCGAAGTATAGAAACTTCGTCTCCTTATAACACCAAAATAAAAGCAATGAATAACAAAAACTTTAACTTGATACCAACTCCCAATATAAAACAGTATCCAAGCTAAGTTCACACACAAAAGCCAAGGGGAACTAAAAATGACCTATGTTTCCCCCACGCTTGGCTCACACTACCTCATCCCTGAAAATAAAAAAAAATAAAAAAAAATTGTTCGGGTGCTAATCCCTCACAACTACCTCATGAAACCAAACTCCTACGCCCCCTTATTACTCCAACATGAATGAGGATTTCTAACCTATCTCCTCTAATCCGAACCTCCTACACCAAAGTGAACATCCTAACCCGAAACTCCGAACCCCCCTTATGACTTCAACACCGGTGAATTAACGGATAGAAAGAATTTCACTCACTCACCTTTTGCCTAGGTGCCGTTTCCGGTTTTCACCTAGCCTCTCATTTTTTTTTTATTTTTTTTTTTATTTTTTTTTTTTTTAAAGAAATCAAAAGAAACTGCATGATACAAACATCCCCCATACCCCCACGCTTAAACTACACAAAGTGTCCTCAATGTGTGTGCAACAATAAAAGTGCTAGGACAAGAAAAGCGTAAAAGGGAAAAAATAATACCATCACCGAGGTGGCCACCGCCACGGCCGCCACCGCCACTCCGGTACCGCCACCGACTACCCTGATTGTGGGCTGCGAACTAGAACTCTCACCAGGAGCAGTGCATCCGTCTAGCCGCACGCCTCATCTCACGGCCTCGCTACGGGACAACAAACCGGCATACCGCTCATCTCGACACCGGGACATAAGCGTAGGTCCTCGTCGCCGCATCATCCAGGACTCCATCCGTCGCCGGGCGGCTATCTATCGCAGCCGTCTGGCCCCGTATCTCCTCCAATGTATCACCATACTCCGCCCACCTCCTATCCTCAAAAGCCATCCGCTCATGAACCTCTCGATCCTCGTAAGCATATCTCTCCCGGGTCCTCCCGTCCTCATAAGCAAATCTCCCATGCCGCTCATCTAGAAACGCCCTCATCTCATCCCACCGATTAAACGAGCCCCGCCGACCCTCGGGTTATGCTCTTCTTCACCGTGACCACCCCGCCTCCCGCTCCCGCTCCTCATCATCGTCTTCTTCAACATTATCCATCACATCATCTACCCCGGGCATACGCCACTGTCTAGCCTGTGTGCCACTCGGAAATGCGGCTCCTGCCGTGCAAATAACCGTCCTCTTCGGATCACCATACTCAAATAATAAGGAAAGGTTGCCCGCGGCCCTCGGATTCTTCGCAAACTTGTCATATTGAGTAAGCCACTCTCTCGAATATAGAGTCGTGCCTGATGTCACTTGTACCGCCTCGGGCTTTAAATCTCCAACACAAGCCGGCAAAGAATCAAAGATATCATCCCCCCTACAGAAATGTTGCCCTTTTTGGTTAGGGCGAACGCCTCACATCTCTTCATAAAGATATCCACCCAATCCGGAATGACCTGATAACTCCTTAACCCCGTTCGCAAAAGATTCACCATAGCAAGATTCAGCTGAGCGGGTTCCCCATTAGCCAACCAAGTCATAGCCAATCCTCTATAAAATAGCTTCCAAGCCGGGTGGGAAAGAGAAGAAGCTCTAAGATATTTTTTTGTGCAAGGCAACCCCGTAAGCTCCGTAAAGAAAAAACAACTAGCTCCATCAGCATCCAACCAGCTTCCCCTCGGTTGGTCAACCCCCAGAATTTCCCTCAACTCATCGTAGGACACTCTATAAGCTGCATCATCAACATGAACCCGAATAGTATTGACATTTTCCCCCTTTCCTACCTCCACGGTCGAAAGAAATTCCAGAGTATATCTCAAATAAGTGTCAGATCTCTTCCCCAAAAGGTACTCAACCCGGCTTGGTTCATTAAATCCGCCACTAAAGGTTCTAATCCCAAAGCCCTTAAAACCGGTTCATGGAGGAAGGTTGTAACTTGAATTTTCCTACCCTCCAAATTCCGCCACTTTTTCTTTTGAGCGGAAGTCAAATTGTGTAATCCCATAAACGGAAGGGAAGCACTAGGGGGAGGGGGATCATTT
Source organism: Adenophora triphylla var. japonica (assembly GCA_022495995.1). Classification (NCBI taxonomy): domain Eukaryota; kingdom Viridiplantae; phylum Streptophyta; class Magnoliopsida; order Asterales; family Campanulaceae; genus Adenophora; species Adenophora triphylla. The sequence continues at coordinate 712,310 of JAFEMH010000228.1, forward strand.
GGGACCTCGGATTGAGTCGATATTCTACTTCTTTTATTTCCACCCCCTCTAGCATCTCTTCCCCTAGAAGTCATTATTTCAACACAATTCACAACAATTCCACACAAAATTCACACAAATTCAAGCCAAACAACCCACCTCAACAACAACAAACACCTTCTAATCCCAACCGAACCGCCAAAAAAAAAACAACTTCAACAAGTCCCAAGTATTTAAAGTGCAAGAGGAAGGGTTGAAATTTTACCTTAATAACACTCCAAAAACAGCCATAATCCTCCTTGTATCCTCCTTTGTAGCACCCACAATTTTGACCAAGCAATTTTCGGATTTAGCTATCTAGGGCTTGAAGAATTTTCGAAATTGGGTTTGATTGAAGGCCAAAATTGAGGAGGGTGGGTCGGAATTAGGTAAAGATGGTGGATTAGGGCTTGAAATTCGAAGAAAAGAGAGAGATTTGGTGGAATTTTCGGATTTGGGGTAGAGAGAGAAAGCTTGGTTTTAATGGTGGGATAGGAGGTTGAAGAAGAAGATAGAGGGAGAAAAGGGCTCGGATTTGGTGAGGAAAGGGTAGGAGAGTGAAGGTTTTGGTTGAAAGGGATGGAATATGGTGGATTTGGTGGGAGGTTATGGTGGATTCAAGTGGGTGTTTGTAGAGAGAGAGAGAGAGAGAGAGAGAGAAGAAGAGGGGCGGCTGTGAAGAAGGGGAGGGGACGACTGAAGGGTTAAAACCCTTGGTGCTTTCGTAATTTTTTTTTTTTTTTTTTTTTTTTTTTTTTTTTTTTTTAAAACGCCCAGGGGACGAGTCGTCCCTTGGGTCACGAGTCGTCCCAAAATGCCCTCTGTCTGATTCTGGCGTCCCCCCTTTGGGGAATACTTCCCTTTGTCCTGGGGACGAGTCGTCCCCTGAGCCAATTTCACCTTTTTTTTTTTTTTTTTTTTTTTTTTTTTTTTTTTTCGTAATGTGCCCTGTGGGTCGATCCTCTCCTTGCTACTCCCTGCACAACACCACTAAAACAAATACCTTTAGTAGCACCAATTCAATTAATGATGAAAAAGATACAATACAACAACTAAAAAAAACTAAGAGTGATGAATAAATCCCGGGTTGCCTCCCGGTTAGCCGCCCTTCTTTAACGTCTTTAGCTAGACCTAATGCCGGGTAAGCCCCCGGCTAGCATCAAAGTTTTAAGTCTTTGACAAGACTCAGAAGTAAGGTCTACTCATAACTAGGATTTTGGAGATAATGCACCTCCATATCCTCATTTATACCCACGCCATCATGATACAATTTTAGGCGTTGACCATTCACTTTAAAAACCTTGTCTCCGGAGAGACTACTAATCTCAACCGCACCATGCGGATATACCTCCCTCACAATAAAAGGTCCGGTCCACCGCGACCTTAGCTTTCCGGGAAACAACCGGAGACGGGAATCAAATAAAAGGACTTTTTGACCAACCTTAAAGTCCTTTCTATTGATCATTTTATCATGCCAAGCTTTTGCCCGCTCCTTATAGAGTTGGTTGTTCTCGTAGGCTTCTCTCCTAATCTCATCCAACTCACTTAATTGCAATTTTCTCTCCTCACCGGATCCATCTAGGTTCATATTGAATTTTTTTATGGCCCAAAATGCTCTATGCTCCAACTCCACCGTAAGTGACAAGGCTTTCCAAACACTAACCGATATGGGGACATACCAATAGGTGTCTTCTTGTCAGTCCTAAGAGGCCCACAAAGCATCATCGAGTCTAAGACTCCAATCCTTCCTAGACGGATTCACGGTTTTCTCAAGAATAGACTTGATCTCCCGGTTGGACACCTCCGCTTGGCCATTAGTTTGGGGGTGATAGGCGGTCGAAATCTTATGAGTAATATGGTATTTCTTGACCAAAGCTTCGACCGTCCTATTACAAAAATGGGTCCCCCTATCACTAATGATGGCCCTAGGCATACCAAACCTACTCACAATGTTGGTCTTAAGGAAATTGACCACTACCCGTGAATCATCGGTGCGTGTGGGGATTGCTTCAACCCACTTGGAAACATAGTCAACCGCCAACAAGATGTACAAGAAGCCAAAAGAATTGGGAAAAGGACCCATAAAGTCGATTCCCCATACGTCAAAAATCTCACAATTTAAGACGAAGTGTTGATGCATCTCATCACGTCGACTAATGTTACCAACTCTTTGACACCTATCACAAGATTTGCAAAAATTATATGCATCATAGAACATGGTAGGCCAATAAAAACCACTCTCAAGCACTTTCCTCACCGTGTTTCTAGCACCGAAATGACCACCGCATGCATGCTCATGACAAAATCTAAGGATAGAATGAATCTCACTATCGGCTACACACTTACGGATCACTTGGTCCGCACAATGCCTCCACAAATAAGGCTCATCCCACACATAATATTTTGCCTCACTCCGGATTTTATCCTTCTTAGATTTATTAAGTCCTGGAGGGAACTTTTGTGACACAAGAAAATTGACCAAATCTGCATACCACGGTGCAGACGACTGAACCACCCAAAGAGACTCATCGGGAAACTCACCCCGAATTGAACAATAATTAGAGGGCTCATCCTCTTTAAGCACAAGACGACTCAAATGGTCGGCCACAAGATTCTCGGCCCCCTTCTTATCTTTCACCTCAATATCAAATTCACTCAATAAAAGGATCCACCTAATAAGTCTAGGTTTCGCCTCTTTCTTGGTCATAAGATACTTAAGAGCAAAGCATGGTCGGTGTAAACAATGACTTTGGTGCCTAAAAGATATGACCGAAACTTCTCAAGAGCAAACACAACCGCCAACAACTCCTTCTCGGTTGTAGTATAATTCCTTTGGGCATCATTGAGGGTCATAGAAGCATAATAAATGACATGGGAAGCCCTCTCAACCTTTTGACCCAAAACAGCCCCAACTGCATAATCACTAGCATCACACATGATCTCGAAGGGGCGAGACCAATCGGGTGCTTGGATTATGGGGGTTGTGGTCAACCTAGACTTCAACTCATCAAACGCCCCCTTACACCTCTCATCAAAATGAAAATCAACCTCTTTTTGTAATAAAGTGCATAGAGGCGAGGCGATTTTTGAAAAATCCTTTATGAAGCGCCGGTAAAACCCCGCATGACCGAGGAATGACCGGACCTCACGCACATTTGTGGGATAGGGGAGGGAAGAAATGACATCAATTTTCGCCTTATCAACCTCTATGCCTTTCTTTGACACCACATGACCCAACACAATGCCTTGCTCAACCATAAAATGGCATTTTTCATAATTTAAAACCAAGTTTGTTTCAATGCAACGGTCCAAGACAAGAGCAAGGTGAGCAAGGCATTGGTCGAATGAGTCTCCATGAACGGTGAAAGTCGTCCATGAAGACCTCCATGAAATTCTCAACAAAGTCGGAAAAGATGCTCATCATACACCTTTGAAAAGTCGCAGTGCATTACACAATCCGAACGGCATCCTCCGATATGCAAAGGTGCCAAAAGGGCAAGTAAACGTAGTTTTCTCTTGGTCCTCGGGGCAATAGGTATTTGAAAATACCCGGAATAACCATCAAGGAAACATAAAATGCCCTTCCGGCTAACCTTTCAAGCATTTGATCAATAAAGGGGAGGGGAAAATGATCCTTACGTGTTACCTCATTAAGGCGCCGAAGGTCGATGCAAACTCGCCAACCCGTTTGCTCCCGGATTGGCACCAACTCTCCCTTATGATTTATGGAGACGGTGATCCCGCCTCGCTTTGGAACACACTGAGTGGGACTCACCCACTTACTGTCGGATATGGGGTAAATGATCCCCATCTGTATTAACTTCAAGACCTCCTTTTTACCACCTCCATCATTGGTGGATTCATCCTCCTTTGCGGTTGCTTAACCGGCTTTGCATCATCTTCCAGAACAATCTTGTGAGTACACAAAGATGGACTTATGCCCTTAAGATCGGCAATAGTCCACCCAATCGCCTCCTTCCTTGCCCGAACCACCTCTACCAATTTCTCTTCCTGCACCTCATTCAGCTTGCTTGAGATTACCACCGGCAATGTATCATTCTCTCCCAAGTAAACATACTTCAACCCCTCCGGTAGGGTCTTCAACTCGAGCTCAGGTGCCTTTTCAATGGACGGCACGGGTTTCCCTGGCGGAATCTCTAACTGCACCTTCACATACCCCGGAGTATCACCTGTTAAGCTCATTACTGCTTCCTTCAAACTGTCAGAAATTTCAAAATCCAACTCCGCCAACCCCAAGGCATTCTCTAAAACCGCCTTCAAATCATCATTGGTGCTGCTCACCTCAAAAATATCCTCTACCACAGGCTCGATTACATCCATGAAACATAAAGAGTGGACGTCCTTTGGGTATTTCATGGAGTCAAAGAGGTTGAACTCCATGACCTGCCCATCGAACTCCATAGACAACGAACCATTGGCCACGTCCAACTTGGTTCTAGCTGTAGACATGAAAGGCCTTCCAAGAAGAATGGGGGCCTTAGGATCAGAATCCATATCCAACACGTAAAAATCAGCCGGAAAAATCATCTTACCAACCCGGACGAGAACATCCTCTACTAACCCCTTCGGATAAGCGTTGGACCGGTCAGCCAGCTGTATAATTACCCGGGTGTCTTGCAATGGCCCCAATTTTAGGTTCTCAAACAATGTGTAAGGCATCACATTGATTGAAGCCCCCAAATCGAGCATTGCCTTGTGCTCCGATGAATCCCCTAGAGAAATAGGGATCACAAACATTCCCGGATCATTACACTTCTTAGGTAGCTTTCTCTGATAAACGGCAGAAACATGCTCATGAACCTTAGCCTTTTTCTGACTCCTCAACCTCTGGTCTCTCTTAGTGGTACACAGCTCCTTCAGAAACTTGGCATACCTCGGGACAGTCTGGAGAAGGTCCAAGAACGGAATGTTCACCTCAAGCCTCTTGAAAGTATCAAAAATTGCCTTGTCGGGCTCGGGTTTCCTTGACTCTCTCAAGGCTTGAGGAAACGGCACATCTGGCTCTACTACCGGTGGCACCGACTCGATGCGGTACACCTTTCTCTTCCACAACTTTTTCTCGTTGGCTCGCCTTCTCAACCTCTAACTCCGGTTCCTCGTTGATCACCGTGTCTATCAACTCCTTACCACTCCTCGCTGTTACAAAGACTCACGTTTTTCTGATTCGGATTCGGTTCTGTCCTTGATGGCAACTTTCCCGAATTCTGAGCCTCCAATCTACCCACCGCATCTGCAATCTGTCCCATCTGCCTCTCAAGACCATTGATACTCGTATCAGTCCTCTGCTGATACTGCTGAAGACCGCTGGATAAGGTGCTCATACTTTGAGCCAATGTGCGGAACATATCTTCGATGACCGTCCTGTGGTGGCTGCTGCTGCCGGCTGCTTCTTCAAATCACTTCTTCCGCTGCTGCGGCTGCTATTCTTCTTTGGAACCGCCGAGGCCGCATAGGTGGCCTAAACCGCATTGGCCGCCTGAACCGGCAAAACCCCGCGGATTACCGATGATTACCGAATCTGCGGCCTGCGCCCATTCGGATTGGACCAACCGAACCCAGTGGTGATTCTTCCAGCTGGGATTGTAAGTGTTCCGTCTCGGCCTCCGAAACCCACCGCATTCACATCTTCATACTCACCCGTTTGTAAAGTCGGACACGAATCCGCTCGGATGAGTCACATCGTAACAAATACCACACTGCTTCGGCGGCTGTCCTAGCATCATTGCTTTCATCATAATTTTGATGTCCTCAACATCAGTTTTAAGTTGATCCGCCACCCCACTACAGGACCCACGCATTAACTGCCCGACACTTGACCTCAAACCATGTGTCCGGTACTCTTCGCTAGCTCCTCCAATAATTTCTGAGCTTCCGCAGTAGTCTTATTCAGTATGCTACCCCCACATGAAGAGTCAACCATTCGCTTGTCCTGATCAGTAAGCCCTCCGTGGAAATACATAATCAGTTGATCAGCATCATACCCGTGGTAGGGACAACTCCGAGTGAGTGTATGAAATCTGTTGAAGTAATCGTAGAATGATTCATCCCCCTTCTGCTCCATATTGCTTATGTCCCTTTTCATCACATTGATTTGATTCACCGGGAAGAACTCATCCAAGAAAGCCTCCTTTAACATCTGCCAGGTGGTAATACTGTTCGGGGCCAGGTGGTAGTACCATACATTGGCCCTGTCCTTCAATGTGAAAGAGAAAGCTCGGAGCAGAAGCTGCTCAATTGGGAGATCCGAAGGCTTCATACTGTTGCATACTTGCACAAATTGGGAAACATGCTGATTCGGGTTTTCACCGGGTAGCCCACTGAAGCTAGGCAATTGATTTAGAAGCCCGGTTTCAACTCAAATGTGACTCCCGCCGGCAATGCAGAAAAGTAACCGCTCGCGGTTGCTCCGGCCCGCTTTGGAGCGGTTTTCTCTCTCAGTGTCTGCGCTGCTCTATCCCCCATCTCTGTCTCCCAACTATTATAATTCAACCTCCTGTTTGCTTTACGTCCTTTCCTGAAAGAACGTTCAATTTCTGTATCAAGAGGCACAAGTAAATCGTTAGTAGAACGGGTGTGAACCATGCACGGTTACACACCACAAGAGAGCAGGGTATATCACTTAGCAGATAACACAAGTACTAAAATAAAAAAATAAATAAAAAGAAAAAGAAATAGATTAAGAACAGAATATGATCGTAAACAATTACACCGTTCCCCGGCAACGGCGCCAAAATTTGGTAGGCTTTATCGCACACCTACTAAATTACTACAAGGACTCCAATAATGTAGATAGTGAAAGTCCAAGATCGAACTCGGGAACAAGATTGTACACGATCAAGTCACGCACACAAATGGGGGATTTTTTGTTGTTGAATAATTATAATCCTACGACGGGAATTAAAATCTAAGTTATGAATAATAATGTAAACGAACACTTTGGATATGCAAAATTATCCCCGTCTATCAATCAATATCACCGGAATGATTCTTTCTTTCTTCTCCCTAATTACTTGATCACAAGATGTAAAATCTTTATCTCTTCTTTGTTAATAATTACTAGCGGCGACACGCTCAACTAATAATCCTGATCAATACCAAAACCTAGCCGACACGGCCAAGATTCAAAGTATTAATCGATGAAAGATTTAAGAGATTAAGATCAAGAAATTAACCTATTATTATTTCAAATAGAATCAAAGCCAATTTTACTTTAATTACAATCCAAGATGAAACATTCAAGAATTGCAAAAGTGCTACAATGATAACCCTAGTCCGACACGATAAGAGGGAAATCTAGCAATAATCAATTCAAAGGATTAAGGGATTGATCAATTTCTCAAAACCCTAGAAATTGATTTTGAATTAAGAACAAGTAAAATTGCAAATAGGGAAGAGTAATCAAAAGAAATCAAACCTCAATTGAAAGTCAAGATGGTTCAAAGATTACAAATCCAAAGCAAGAGAGCTTAGCCTTCCATGGAGATTCAAAACTTGAATATTGTTTTCAAAAGCTAATGAGATGAAAAGATAACCTAAAAAGATCACGAGAGAAAGTATTTATACTTCCTCCCTAAACCCTAGCTAAAAAGGAAAAGAAAATAAATTAAAAATAAAGAAAACTGCCAAAATTACGTCATTCCAGCGAACAGGGCACGACTCGTCCCCAGGGTCACGAGTCGTCCCTTGGTCTTCCTTCAATGGGGACGACTCGTCCCTGTCTGCACCATACTCTGAACTTGGCGTCCCCCCTTTGGGGAATAGTTGGGCCAAATGGGGACGACTCGTCCCCTGAAATAAAATCACTGTTTTCTTCACATTTTCTCTTCAATCCTTGGCTCGCTTCCGAACCTCTTTGGCTTGACTTCCATGGTGTAACTTTGATGACTTTTGAGCAACACTTGAGGACCAAAAACCTTTACATCCAAAAACTATCTAAAAATTCTCACAAATTACAACTTTTATCTCAAAATCCTCACAATACATAATATCACTCAAAAGACATCAATCCAAACAAATTACATGGAAATAACACAAAATAATACTGGAAAACATAGGAATTACGTAGTACAAATCCGTGCTATCAGACACATTACTATTATCAAATACTTCACACCTGTACTTGTCGAATTTAACAAACTAGTTATCATCACACAGTTGACTTATACTTATCAGATCCGCCTTCAGTCCATCAATATGCAGGACATTGTGTAACTTAGGCAAACCTGATACATTCAACGTACCTTTGCCCATGATCTTACCTTGGGCTCCTCCACCAAAGTTGACTTTCCCACCTTTGATGGTGCATAGTCGTTGAATTTTTCACATGCCCAATCATGTGGCAAGAACAGCCACTATCTAAGTACCACGACCCTTCAACACTACTCTTAAGAGTGGTGAAGGCCACCTGACAGTTCACAGTTTCTTTCCTTACCCAGGCAGTTCTTGTTCCATCTTTAGGTTGTCTGTACAGTTTTATGTTCGGTTGTGCACACAACTTCTGCCCAAGTTTCCACTCATTTTTTCCAAGCCAAATTCCTGTTTCAATTTGTAACAATATGGTCGAATATGACCTGAAGTGATTTCTTCTTCTTTTACTAAAACAGTGTCTCCATAGCCAATTCCTGATTTTCCTTGGTTTCCCATTTTCAAAACCTCTTATAACTTAGCTTTACCTTTATTCAGCTTCATTAGAGTTTCTGCCTCTTTATCAAGATTTGTTTTGTATTTTTCAAATTTCATATCTTTCTTTGTGAGTAAAACTTCTAACTTGGATATGGAGACTTTTTGAGAATCAATTTCTTTTGACATACTTTCAACTTCAGATTTCAGTTTGAGATTTTCTGCAGTTATTTTCTCATTTACCTGTTTGAAACTTAAGTTGCTCCATTCGCTTGGCCCATTGAGTGTGGAGTTCAAAATTGGTACTGTGCAAGTCCTCGTAGGTAGCACATTCTTCTTCTGCTAGATCATTGCTTGTTTCACCAGCAGTTGAAAAATTTAAGCAGTTAGACAAATTTGCAGTGTGCTTGTAATCATCAGAATCACTTAAAGTCATAGAGAAACTCGTTCCTCGCTTTTTAAGAGTGTTGGCACACTCATTTGCGTAACGTCCATAACCTTTGCAAGACCTGCATTGAATTGAATCAATGGACCTTTTGCCTTCAAGTATAGGTTTCTTTGCGACAATTTCCTTTTTTAATGATTCAATTGTGGAAGGAGTTGAGGGTGCCGAATTAGGAAACTTTGTCAACCATTTCTTTTTCAACATATTGTTGAATATTTGAGTGATCATGACACACTCATCTTCTCCCAGGTTTGACTCATCAATATCTTTAGACAGTTAAACTAGATCCTGTGATACCTTGAGAGCACTTGCAAGACCAATTGAATTTGCTTTGCTTGACTCTTTTACCCTAAGATTTAGTTCAATTTTTGTTAAAAATCCCAAGACTTCATCAAGTCCAACAGTCTCGACATCTTGAGTTTCCTCAATAACAGAAATCTTAATATTAAACTTTTCAGGGAGAGTTCTTAGTACTTTACTCACAAGTCTTGCATTGTATATAGATTCACCCTAGGCAAATGACTCGTTTGAGATGTCCAAAATTTTGGCTGAGTACTCTTTTATAGTTTCATTTTCTCCCATCCTTAAAATTTCAAACTAAGTCATTAAAATATTTAGCTTTGTTTGTTTTACTCTAGCCGGTCCTTAATAATGAAGTTGGAGAATGTCCCATGCAACTTTGGCAATAGTTTGATTAGAAAATAATCTAAACATATGATGATCCACATGGTAACAGATTGCTCCCATGTCCTTGGCATTAAAGTTTAATAAAACAATTTCTTCATTATTCCAAGTTTCTATGCACTTAGCACCATAAATTTTCTCCCTCTGTCATCACCTCCAAAACTAGATGGGGTAATTTCAATCATGGGATGAGTATAGCCACAAATAAGGCTACCCCAAGCACGATGATCAAGATACTTAATATGGATAATCATTTTAGCCTTCGAAATGGTATACTTTGAACCATTTAGGGTAGGTGATTTGTTATGACTATGATGACAGTTCATAATGGCTACTTCAAGTATCAATCTCAGTTGGATCGAGAGAAGACAATAATACCAATTGAAAGAATTGTAGCTAGTATTGATCAAACTTGTTTGGTCACTTGTGCGTACAGTTTTTCACGTAAGTGTCCTAACAACTGTCTAAACAACTCGACAGTAAAATAGCTCACACGAACGGTATTAAATGCAGCGGAATAACAATCAAAATTTTAAACACTTCATCAAGAAATTCTTGCTGGAAACATTTTCATAAAACCACAACTTTGTTTAATAACAAGTTGCAAAGTAAAACTTACTTGAAAAGAAAAACATCTTACGAAAATACCAAAATCGTTCTTACCTAAGAACAATAAAACACAAAATCAATTTTGAATTATCAAAGATCTGAACTTCAAGACACAAAGAAGGAAACTCTCTAAGCTCGATTTTTGCTCTCAGAAATCCGAGTCAAATAATGGGAGGGGCGGCCACTTTTTATAATGAGAGCAATCCTTCTTAAACAAGTATTTGTTCAATCTCTTACTTATCAAAAATGATTGTTTATTCATTATCAATCCAAGGGTCCTTACCTTACTTGAGTATTTACCTAAAACGTAGGAACATTTTTAAACATTAAATTTAACCGTTAGTCAACTATAATATAATCTTATATTTACAATTATTTTCTAAAGTAATTATATAAAACACATACTCCCTCCGTCCTAATAATAAGTTCACCATTTTGGTCTCGGCACGCAAATTAAGGGTGGAGAAAATGTTGTGAGTGTAATAGTAAAATAGGAGAGAGAATGAGTGGAGGAAATAGTAAATTTGAAAAGTGTTTTGAGTGTAATAGTGAAATAGGAGAGAGAATGAGTGGAGGAACTAGTAAAGATTCTTTGTCAAAAAAAGGAAAGATGAAGCTTCCAACGGGACGCCATTTTGAATAAAAAGTGAAGTTATTAATGGGACGAAGGAAGTACTAATTTATAAAACAGAATCACAAATATATTATAGTATAAAAGTATTTTCATACTTTTTCAATTATGTTAAAAGTCAAACTCCAAGTAAAATCAGAAAGTTCTATTTAGACGTGACCACGGTTAATTAACCGCGGTTAACCGGTTAATAACCGGCGGTTAACGAAGGTTAAAATCATTAACCGGACTTAACCGTTAACCGTTAAGTCACGGTTACGGTTAACCGGTTAACGGTTAATCCGGTTAACCCGGTTAACCCGGTTAATAAACGGTTAATTATTTTTTTATTTTTTATTTTTTCAAGAATGTCAGATTTTTATCTAAAGTTAAAAGAAAATAACTTTTTAATAGTTTTTTGAATAAAAAGTTAAGTTTTTAACACTTTTTTTGAAAAAACAGTTAAATATTTAACAGTTTCTGTTAAATATGTAACTGTATATGAACTGTTTTTTTTTTTTTTTTGGATAAATAAAACTATTTTAAATAGTTTTTAAGACTAATATTTTTTGCAAAAAGTTATAGAAAAATAGGTATGAATTTTTAAAGAAATGAAAACTTAACGGATTTAAAAGAAACGGAAGTATATAAAGAAAAAACTTAACTTTTTACAGAATTTCAGATTTTTAATTAAATTTAATATTAAAATATAACTTTGAAATATTTTTTTTGAATAAAAAGTTGTGTTTTAACGGCTATATTTTTCAAATTTCCAACGGATATACGGTTAACCGCCGGTTAACCGCCGGTTAATTAACCGGTTAATTAACCGGCGGTTAACCGGAGTAAAAATTTCTTAACCTTTGTTAACCTCGGTTACACGGTTATCGGTTAGGCGGTTAAGGCGGTTAGACGGTTAACGGTTTAGGCGGTTAAAATCCGGTTATTAACCTTACGGTTAGCCGGTTAACGCTTAACCTTGGACACGTCTAGTTCTATTAGTGTTGTGTCCTATTTGGCTATGATTCTAGGATTATGTTTTTTCAGAAAATGAAGGCGAGGAAGTTGCCTAGGTAAAGGCTTAAAATTAAAAAAACATGTATGTCTAATATTTATTGATTGTAATTGAACGGAATATAATTTCCCCCTGATTAAATATCCCTAAAGATAAGGAAAGCAATTATCCTAATCCAATAGGGGTTTATTTTCACTTAAGAAGTCTTATTTGGAGCAGACTCCTAGCGGGCGAAGGAACCTAAATCAGATGAAGATTCACTCTCCTAATTCATGTCAACTACGGAACTCCTATTCTTGGAGGACTCATCACTTGGAAACTATAAATAAGGGTCACCTCCCTCACACAAAAGGTACATAAAAACACCCTCTCAATACTATAATACGCCTTCCCTCCCGGTTTATATCATCTTCATGTACAGATGCTTATTCTCACGCCGGAGGGTTTGCGCGGGGGTAACTCCCCGCGCCCTAACGGTGTTTGTTTTGCAGATCCGTTCTTCGTTCGTCCAGGAATCCAACGCCGCGTTCCCGACTGATTAGGTACCCCCGGTACCGCTCATTTTTTGCTGCATCAGTTTGGTTCCATTGCCGGGAACGAAGAGGAAGACATGCGAACGACGGACGGATGAATTTTAAAGCTAATGATAGCAAGAGAGAGAAAGCTACGTTGATCTCCCTTTCTCTCTCTTTCTTTCTCTCTCTCTCTCTCTCTCTCACACACACACTAACACATATCTGTAATTATCATATAGAATGCATTCCAATTCCAAGTCTAAATTTATTTTCAGTCAAAATTGATTCATGACAGGCCATCTCGAATTCGAAATAAATTATTGCGGAAACCAGATGGACCAATCCCCCCCACGACCAATTTTTGCCGGTGGATATGGTGCTGGTCATGGATGGTGCTATTGCAGCTCATCAGTCCCTGAAACTACTCTTTCTGAGACTTCTTCGATTCCAAGAAAGAAGGGATCGTGTCTCGAAATCCAGCCAACAGGATCTATACACCTTGGGAACTATCTGGGAGGTCACAAAAATTGGGTTCATAAATCTCCAATCCCCAATCCAAATCCAAATCCGAGAGACATGTCCCACTACCGCAACGCGAACGGCAACGCCTCATCAATCCAACCACTAGGCGCGGCCGTGATTCCAGTAGTGAACAAGCTCCAAGATATACTATCGATCCGTCGGAGAGTTGTCGGAGATTGGATTGCCTCAAAGGTGGGCTCAGAGGCGGCCTAAAGCAAATGGGAAAATCCAGCATCTTAGAAGCCTTGGTCGGTCGTGACTTCTTGCCCAGAGCTCCAGCAGCAGATTCACTATGAAATTCGTGCAGTAAGGACACAATGCTCCGTAATACAAAGTCAACTTCGCCTTCTGATCCCCATTCGCCGCTATCGGAACATGGCTGGCCGACGACAAGCCAATAACGAGAAGAAGAACTATTCCGGCCAGATTCAATCGACTTCTGCTTTCCATGATTGATTTCGAATTTTCGATCAGGATTTCTTCAACGGTTAACCCCGAGTCCGGGAATAATTTGCTTGATTGTTTCGGTTGATCTTTGAATGAAAGACCAGCCATCTGATATTGAATCGCAAAACCATACCATGATACTGTCCTATATAAGGCAATCAAGTTGTTTGATATTAGCTATAACACCTTCAAATTCAGATGTGGCAAATTCAGATAGCAGGAATTGCTGATCTTGATGGTAATCGAACAATTGGTGTAATTGCAAAGTTGGATATCATGGATAGAGCCAACAGATGAATATCAATGTTTTTCTCATGGAAAAACATATCAATGACGTTACAGAATGCCTATGGCCTTGTTGATTGTTGTTACTCAGGATGTCAAGCTCAATATTAAGGATGCACTTGCCTCAGAGGAGTCATTCTTCCGCAATCATCCAGTATATAACAATATTTCTGATCGCTGCGGCATCCCTCAATTGGCCAAGAAGTTGAATCAAGTACAATGCAATGACAACCCAGGTGCACTCGTTCCAACTCCTAGTCAATATTTGCATTTTTCTGGGCACACATTATTATTCATAGTATATTAATATGCCTATGGAAAATGCTTACATATCATCATGCTGAACCTGGGACTGCTTAAAACCAAGGCAATCCCATACCTCAAAAAGAAATAAAAAAATCAAATAAATTGTAGGAGTGAAAATATAATCGTATCTCAATTGCAGTTGAATTAGATATTACGTCAAGATCCATCCACAGGACTGGGCATACTATTATATCTGTTCTGCTGAATGTGAATATATTATCCGGTCAATCATTATATTTCTTCTAATCTTACAAAGATTATTTTTGAATTGGGGCCACTGTTGTTTATTTGAGACCTCATGATCCATTCAGGTCCTCTCGCTACTCCCTCAGTATGAAGGGAAATCTGTTGTGGAGCTAGGAGCTGGCATCTGCCGTTTTACTGGGAAATTAGCTCAAGAGGCGGATCTGCAAATTTTAGCGGAATCAGTTGACTTGATTTTCTCAAACTGGTTGCTCATGTATCTTTCTCATGACGAGGAAACAATCCGTCTGCTCAAGGCAACAAATCAAACAAAACCTTGGACTGGAAAGAGTTAGAGTAAGCCTCTACCTAGGGGAGCAGGTGGAATCACTGTCTACGGATTTCTTGGGTGAAGAAGGATGCAAGATTATGTTCTTTCCAGCAGCTTGATTAACACGTCGTGCTTGAAACTATATAACCATAAAAACATGGAATTATTGAAATATTTTACTGAGCAACTTTCTACGGTTTCTCTCCGTAGATTTCATCACCGGGAGATCTTTCTTGAGACTAAAGCTAAAGGGTTGAGATCCCGATAGAGCAGCAGCCTGCATAATTGTTTTGGAATCACCTTTGTGTATATTTAATATTTCTACAAAGAAGGAATTCTAGAGAAAATGATTAGCATATTACGCGCATACAAGCAACCTAGCCAGCTCGTCAAAGCAATTGAGCAACACGGTAAAGACAGTTCTGAGTCAGATCTCTGATGATACCGTAGACATTCATGAAGATGACAACAATGACTCGGTTCCGTCCGTCCCAGATTTAGCCCCTCATCTCGTCAGCGGCCATACCCTGACTTGAGACAAGGAGAGCTGCAGGACGTAGACGGGCTAGTTCAGATGGAGATGCCAGACGTTCGTGATACAGTTCTGTCCGTCCCAGATTTAGCCCCTCATCTCGTCAGCGGCCAGAACTCGGGGGCCGATCCTGACTTGAGACAAGGAGATCTGCAGGATGTAGACGAACTAGCAAGACATCCCATATACGGGGTTGAGCTCGACGACTACAAAGCAAGACATCCCATATACGGGGTTGAGCTCGACGCCAACAAAGCAAGACATCCCATATACGGGGTTGAGCTCGACGCCAACAAAGCAAGACATCCCATATACGGGGTTGAGCTCGACGCCAACAAAGCAAGACATCCCATATACGGGGTTGAGCTCGACCACAACGAGCAAGATCATCTCACTTACGGGATTGAGCTCAAATTCTACCTCGTCCCCCTAACGGGATCGAGCACACCATCTACGACCTATGAGCGAGTCATCTTCCTCGTCATAGAGAGATATGACAAAGAAGTGCGCCCAACGCCTTTACGGCTAACGCGGCAACACCATCTACGACCTATGAGCGAGTCATCTTCCTCGTCATAGAGAGATATGACAAAGAAGTGCGCCCAACGCCTTTACGGCTAACGCGGCAACACCATCTACGACCTATGAGCGAGTCATCTTCCTCGTCATAGAGAGATATGACAAAGAAGTGCGCCCAACGCCTTTACGGCTAACGCGGCAACACCATCTACGACCTATGAGCGAGTCATCTTCCTCATCATAGAGAGATATGACAAAGAAGTGCGCCCAACGCCTTTACGGCTAACGCGGCAACACCATCTAGGACCTATGAGCGAGTCATCTTCCTCGTCATAGAGAGATGACAAAGAAGTAAGCCCAACGCCTAAACGGCTAACGCGGCAAAACATGTGAGACCCATGTACGAGTCAGCTTCCTCAGCATAGGTAGATAAGAAGACAAATACAATCATCATGTCGAGGAACATCCCTCGGCCCAATAACCAAACGGAAGATATTACCAAAGGATAAAATACGAGATGATCTTCCTCGGCTTCCTAAAGTTCGTGTCGGCATTCAAGCAAAGCAGTTTATACTAAAGCAATAAATGAAGACAAGGAAGTCCTTCAGGTCAAGAACCGAGATGGTGACTTGTTGGGTTGAGCTTGCTCCTCGACATTAGTCTCCTCGGCCTGCGCCACGGCATCAGTCTCATCGTCTTCAGCCATGCGAGGAACCGAGATGGTGACTTGTTGGGTTGAGCTTGCTCCTCGACATTAGTCTCCTCGGCCTGCGCCACGGCATCAGCCTCATCGTCTTCAGCCATGCGAGGAACCGAGATGGTGACTTGTTGGGTTGAGCTTCCTCCTCGACATTAGTCTCCTCGGCCGGCACCCCAGCATCCACCTCATCATTTCATTCTTGAACCAGCGGACAAATGAAGCGACACTTGTCACTTGCGCCTGTTCGTATTCTTATAAACTGAAGTTCGAGGTGTTCGTATTCTTATAAACTGAAGTTCGAGGTTCGAGGTTCGAGGTTCGAGGTTCGAGGTACGAGGTTCGAGGTTCGAGGTACGAGGTACGAGGTTCGAGGTTCGAGGTTCGAGGTACGAGGTACGAGGTTCGAGGTACGAGATACGAGGTTCGAGGTACGAGGTACGAGGCACGATTCCACTATTTCTTCCCCGGCTCATCATGCTCCGAGAGGTCATGAATGACGAGGAGAGAAAAGTTCTCACCTCGGCATATCATCATATGACGAGGAGACAAAATCATGCGTCTCGGCATTTCATCCTACCGGCAGATCATCAAATGACGAGGAGGCAGAATCATGCATCTCGGCTTGTCTTCCAATGCCGAGATAAGGAATTTACGCTCCTCGGCCATCCGGCAAACATATTCAACAATCTTAGTCAAACAATGACTCCTTAACAGATATCGTCTTCCGTCCGTGCTAGGTATCTCATCCTCAAGGCGAATCCGACGCCAACAACTGAAGCAACGTTCCCACGTGCGCCTATTCGTATTTCTCGGGGGCCGAAGTAAAGCTCACTTCCTCCTCGTCATCGACATGGCCGAGCTAGGAAGTCGGGGGCCACTGAACGGAATATAATTTCCCCCTGATTAAATATCCCTAAAGATAAGGAAAGCAATTATCCTAATCCAATAGGGGTTTATTTTCACTTAAGAAGTCTTATTTGGAGCAGACTCCTAGCGGGCGAAGGAACCTAAATCAGATGAAGATTCACTCTCCTAATTCATGTCAACTACGGAACTCCTATTCTTGGAGGACTCATCACTTGGAAACTATAAATAAGGGTCACCTCCCTCACACAAAAGGTACATAAAAACACCCTCTCAATACTATAATACGCCTTCCCTCCCGGTTTATATCATCTTCATGTACAGATGCTTATTCTCACGCCGGAGGGTTTGCGCGGGGGTAACTCCCCGCGCCCTAACGGTGTTTGTTTTGCAGATCCGTTCTTCGTTCGTCCAGGAATCCAACGCCGCGTTCCCGACTGATTAGGTACCCCCGGTACCGCTCATTTTTTGCTGCATCAGTAATATTCATTGTATAATTTATCTTTATTTTTAGTTACTTTGTAGTATATATCTTGACCCCTTCACTCAAATTTCTGGCTAGCCCGGTTAAGGAGCAACTATTTATTTTACTTCAACTTTGGTGCAAGAAAGTAGAGTTGCGTTATACCCTTTTTGTGTCTTGTTTTTTGAAGATCTCGTCTTGTCCTTTTTTTTTTTTTTTTTTGATATATGAAAATATTATACCATATAAAATACACTCCTATGCCCCATTTCATAATAAATATCACACTTTTTTATGTTAGTACGAAGGAACTATGAGAAATAATTTTAGGCCAATTTAATTACTCTAATGAAAATTCAAAAATTGTTATTGATAGTATATATAATGGTGTATCATTAACAAGTTTTACATTTTTATTAGGATAATTTAATTAAACTAAAATTATTGTGCAAAGTTCTTTCATACTAACTAACATAAAAAAAAAGTTTGATATTTATTATTGAAAAGAGGGATTATATATGTGAAATAAAAATAAATATTTTTTGGTAGAAGATTTCTTGCAAACATTGCACCATTTTAAAAGGATGGGCAGTTTTTTCACCGTTGGAACAGCTGGAAATGCTCTTAATTATGTTATGGATGCATCTATGTGGAAAACGAATTTTTTCTTTCTCTCTCTAGCTTTCTCTCTCTAGATTTTTCTCTCTAGGGTTCCTGGATTCCGGCCGCCGTCTCTAGGGTTGCCTTAGGGCGCCGCCGATGGCTTTTCCGGCGTCATTTTTCGATGTTCCTGTTGCTCCAATTCCCCAGCATCAATCTAGTTGCCAAAACAACTCTCAAAAACCTAGTAGTCCCGTTTTCGAAACCATTATGGCTGCGACAAACCCTAACCCTAATATTCTGTTGGAATATTTGATATTTGTGGTATGGAAGTCCATAGATCTATGACATAGTTGTGTTGTTGTGTTTGGACTGAATTTGACAAAGAAAAAACGCGTTTGGAGTTTCTGGCAAGGAGGGCGGCCGCGCTCATGCCAAGGGCGGCCGCGCTTGTTTGTCTTAAACTCACCAAAAGTTTCTGGAGCCTAGCGCGGTCGCGCACGCCTCGAGGGCGGCCGCGCTGGCGTCGGATCTGGTGTTTTTCCTGGGCCGAATTAGATCAGTTTTAGGTCTCTTTAAGCCCTAAAACTCTAGTTTTACCATACATATAAATACCATAATCCCTCCAGCCGGTTTTGATGTATGAGTATTGAAGAGAAACACAATTCTCTTGCTATTATTCATTGATCGATTACTCCCGTTCATAGAGATTCGTTCGTGAGATTCAAGGCGACTGAGATAGAACCGCCGGTGACTACCTACCTGTGTGCTGCTTTGTGGTACGTAGTCCGTGATCGTTTTATCCTCGGAGAAATTTGCCTGTACCTGAGTTGCACCAATTGGGGGCAATATTTTCTCTTAGGACAGTCTTCCTAAGGCGACTCGATCAAATCACGATAAGTTTTCTAACCGTTTGATTTCTTGTTTCTGTTTGTTTTCCTGATCCTGTTCCTTGGCTTTCGGTTTTGCTATTGGCTTAATTGGTACGTTTGACTTGATCAATAAAATCCCCTACTGTTGATTAAATCTTTGTTTAATCTGTGGTGCTTATTAATTTAATTTCCAACAGTCTAAGAGAAAATAGTATTTTATTTGATCATGTCTGGTGGTTCCTCTAGCTCTCCCTTTAAGTCCCTAGTTGACACCTCCGATCTTCCGGAGAAGTTTGGTGGTAAGAACTTCAAGCGTTGGTCTGAACGCATGAAGATCTGGCTGTCAATTAAGGGTATGTCTGGTATGCTGACATCTAAATGTCCCGCTCTAAATGGTGATGATCCAGTTAATGTGGCTGCTGTTAAACTTTGGAAGGAGCAGGACGATGTTGTTCGAGGATGCATTCTGTCATCTTTGTCGAATGCACTATTTGATGTTTATTGCTCTGCTCCTCTCACTGCTGCGTCACTGTGGGATTCTCTTTCCAAGAAGTACGACCGATGAATCCGGTGTGGAAAAGTACCAAGTGGGAAAGTTCCCGAATTATCACATGAGTGAGGGAAAGTCGGTTACCGACCAAGTGCACGAACTCCAAATCGTTTTGCAATCACTCAAGGATGCCGACATGGGACTTCCCGATAAGTTCGTTGTCATGGCTATCATTGAGAAGTTTCCTCGATCTTGGGGGTAATTCGGTATGACCCTCAAGCATCGTAGATCGAAACTTGTCACTCAATGAATTGATGAATGCAATTGCGATTCAGGAGGTGCATAATGGTAACCAACCGAGTGTACTGTGGAGGCCGCCGCTAATATGATAACCGGTAAAAGCAAGTTTAAAGGAAAAGGTGTGAAAACTTCTAAGGATAAAGAAAACCATGATAAGCTTAAAGTTAAGAAAAATAACTTTAGGAAGCCAAGAGCAAAACAGAATCGCTGGAATTGTGGAGAAGGTGGACACTTTTCTAGGGACTCGCCCATCCAAGAAAGGAAAAGGACCACAAGCCTCTGCCGATGACCATCCCGCCAGTCAACATGGTGTTGGGTCCGAAGGATTATGATGATCCCGACTCGACGCACCCGGAGTTGACGATCGACCCGCAATGTTACAAAGTATGTAACTTCTTGTCCCGAACTCTTTACTATCTATTAACCCAACGAGTGGCTAGTTGACACTGGGCAAATGTGCACGTTTGTGCCGATAAATTGCTATTTGTGTCTTACCAAACTGTCCGTGGTAGATCGCTGACGATGGGGAACTCTAGTGCTCCAAAGGTGCTTGGAATTGGACGCGTGGACCTGAAGTTTCCTAATGGGCGCATTCTTTCCTTGCAACGAGTGTATCACGTTCCTGATATTCGTCGCAACATTATTAGTGGTTCTAGTCTAGTTAGGGAAGGATTTGAGATTTCATTTAAGTGTAATAAGGTTATTATCTTGGATTCTGGTAGTTTTGTGGGGAAAGGTTATTCCTCGGATGGTTTATTTAAAATTAGAGTTGAAACTGATGTTTGTTCGCACAACAATAATTTTAGTTCTATTGATTATCCTGTTTCTTATTCCATTGAATCTTCAAATGTTTGGCATGGTCGTTTAGGACATATTAACTATGATTCTGTGAAAAGAATGATGAACTTAGATATTATTCCTAAACATGCTATTGATAAGAATTCTAAGTGTCATGTATGTGTTGAAGCTAAATCTACAAAAGGTCCGTTTAAGACGGTTGTGAGAAATTCTGAAATTCTAGATTTAGTTCATACTGATATTTGTGAATTTAATGGTGTGTTGACCAAAGACAAAAAGAAATACTTTCTCACCTTTATTGATGATGCTAGTAGATACTGTTATGTGTTCTTGCTTAATTCTAAGGATGAAGCATTAGATAAATTCATTATATTTAAGAACGAAGCAGAAACACAAACCGGCAAGAAACTTAAACGGTTAAGGTCTGATAGAGGAGGTGAATATGAGTCTAACCCCTTCATGTATTATTGTCAAGAAAACGGAATAGTACATGAAGAGACTCCTCCCTACACCCCTCAATCAAATGGTGTTGCAGAACGTAAGAATAGAACCCTTACTGATATGATTAACAGCTTACTCATAAGTTCTGGACTGCCCAAATATATGTGGGGAGAGGCTTTGAATACGGCTTGCCATATTCTGAATAGAGTCCCTCCTAAGCATAGAAAGGAAAGTCCGTTTGAACTTTGGAGAGGTCGACAGGCTAGTCTGAAACACTTAAAAGTGTGGGGGTGCCTTGCAAAGGTACTTGTACCTGCACATAAAAGGAAAAAGCTTGGACCTAAAACTGTTGATGCTATCTTTATAGGTTATTCTGAAACAAGTTATGCATTGAGATTTCTTATTATCAAATCTGAAATTTCTGGCATAGACGTGAACTCTATAGTAGAGTTACGTGATGCAACATTTTTTGAGGATGTGTTTCCTATGAAGGACGGACTTCCTAAGGAATCTAACCCAACCACTAATTTCATTCCTGCTCAAGTAGAGGAGATGACAAATGTGGGGGTTGATTCCAGTGCAACTCATTCTGACGATGAGATTGAACCAAGAAGGAGTAAAAGGGCAAGGACCACCAAGGACTTTGGAAATGATTTTATCACTTACAATGTCGAGGGTGATCCTCTAACCTTCAAGGCTGCTATGGCTACTTCTGATGCCAAGCAGTGGAAGGATGCTGTTAAGAGTGAGATGGATTCTATTGTCTCTAATGGGACATGGGAATTGGTCGATCTCCCTCCTGGTTGTAGCACGATAGGATGTAAGTGGGTCTTTAAAAGGAAACTGAAACCGGATGGAACCGTTGACAAGTTTAAGGCTAGGTTAGTGGCTAAGGGATTCAAGCAAATGGAAGGAATAGACTATTTCTATACCTATTCACCAGTTGCTAGAATGACTACAATCTGAATGCTTATCGCATTGGCCTCTGTATATGATCTTCCTATCCATCAGATGGATGTTAAGACCGCTTTCTTGCATGGCGATCTTGAGGAAGAAATTTATATGGATCAACCTGAAGGTTTTGAGGCCCCTGGCAATGAGATAAAGGTTTGTAAACTTGTTAAGTCCTTGTATGGACTTAAACAAGCCCCTAAGCAATGGCATGAGAAATTTGATAAAATTATCTCATCGTTTGGCTTTGTTACTAATGAGTTTGATAAGTGTGTCTATAGCAAGAGTATTGGTGATAGTAGTATTGTCTTATGTCTGTATGTCGATGATATTCTGTTGTTTGGAACGGATATGAGGATAATTGATACTACTAAGGAATTCTTGAAAAGTAAGTTTGAGATGAAAGATATGGGAGTAGCAAGTGTGATTCTTGGCCTTAAGTTGACTCGTTCAACTAGTGGCATAACCATATCGTAGTCTCATTATACTGAAAGTGTAATTGAGAAATTTGGTTATAAAAATTGCAAAGTGGCTAAGACTCCATATGACCCTTCATCTGCTCTTACTAAGAATGAAAGTGGAGTACCGATGGCTCAGTTGAGATATTCTCAAATAATTGGAAGTTTGATGTATCTTGCCAATTGTACTAGACCGGATATATCCTATTCGGTTACTAGGTTGGCTAGATATACTCAATGTCCAAATAAAGCACATTGGGAAGCTCTTGATAGAGTTCTCAAGTACTTGAAGGGAACGATTTCCCTTGGGCTGCATTACGGGAGATATCCTTCTGTTCTTGAAGGATATAGTGATGCAAGCTGGATTGCCTATAACTCCGGGAGTTATGGCTGTACGGGGTATGTTTTCACCTTAGGCGGAGCCGTTAGCCGTTGGAGGTCGACCAAACAAACTCGTTGTCTAGGTCTACATTTAAGGCCGAATTAGTTGCTCTTGATACTACCGGATTGGAAGCCGAATGGCTTCGAGGACTTATGTCCGAGTAGCCTATGATCGCAAGCCCATGCCTCGTTATCTCGTACATTGTGACAACACCGCCACAATTGAGAAACCGAAAAGTGTCAAGTACAACCGTAAAACTAGGAGGCACATCCAAATTAGATTAAAATCTATAAGGGATCTAGTGTTTCGGAAGGTGATAGCCGTTGATTATGTTGGTACCAAGGATAACACAAATTGATCCTTTAACCAAAGGGCTAGAATTTGCTCTTGTTCAAAAATCTAGGTTGGGGATGGGACCGAACCCCGTCTCGACTCAAACGCAGTAGCAACCCAATCTACCCGAGTGGAGATCCCACAAAGGAGATTCAATGTGGTAATAACAAGGCTGTGGGGTGAGTCGGAGCACCAAATAATAGATTGACATGTTACATGTCCGAGTCTATCCCCGAATAGCCTAGAGGTGCTCATTGTTGCTAATTTAGTAAAAGTTTGGAACTTTGAATGGGATCAAGTCTTTTAGACAAGATGCTAGCAAAGACATCTTCCGAGATGCCCACTAAGTGAGTGTTGTTGTTGGCCGCAACTAGAGGAATTTGGGTTATTCCTTGAAAGCACTTATGATAGAGGATCGGGACGTATGGCTTATAAGCGTCAAGTGTTCGATAGAGGGCCTATCATAGCTTTTGTCGTGTTTGTTAACAGCAAAGGCCTCTACATCCAAAGGTATCAGATTCAAGACACCCGTTCATCTGGTCCTGTGGAGGTTTGCGTTGGATAACATAGGTAGTGGTTCAAGCCGGAAGGTACCATTATTGAAAGCATGGCAATGGACAATCTGTACACGTCATATTTCTATGAACTTGTGGGGGATTGTTGGAATATTTGATATTTGTGGTATGGAAGTCCATAGATCTATGACATAGTTGTGTTGTTGTGTTTGGACTGAATTTGACAAAGGAAAAAACGCGTTTGGAGTTTCTGGCAAGGAGGGCGGCCGCGCTCATGCCAAGGGCGGCCGCGCTTGTTTGTCTTAAACTCACCAAAAGTTTCTGGAGCCTAGCGCGGTCGCGCACGCCTCGAGGGCGGCCGCGCTGGCGTCGGATCTGGTGTTTTTCCTGGGCCGAATTAGATCAGTTTAAGGTCTCTTTAAGCCCTAAAACTCTAGTTTTACCATACATATAAATACCATAATCCCTCCAGCCGGTTTTGATGTATGAGTATTGAAGAGAAACACAATTCTCTTGCTATTATTCATTGATCGATTACTCCCGTTCATAGAGATTCGTTCGTGAGATTCAAGGCGACTGAGATAGGACCGCCGGTGACTACCTACCTGTGTGCTGCTTTGTGGTACGTAGTCCGTGATCGTTTTATCCTCGGAGAAATTTGCCTGTACCTGAGTTGCACCAATTGGGGGCAATATTTTCTCTTAGGACAGTCTTCCTAAGGCGACTCGATCAAATCACGATAAGTTTTCTAACCGTTTGATTTCTTGTTTCTGTTTGTTTTCCTGATCCTGTTCCTTGGCTTTCGGTTTTGCTATTGGCTTAATTGGTACGTTCGACTTGATCAATAAAATCCCCTACTGTTGATTAAATCTTTGTTTAATCTGTGGTGCTTATTAATTTAATTTCCAACATATTCAACCCACACAATTCCTCACAAACCCTAATCCTCAACCCACACAATCCCTCACAAACTCTAATCCTCAACCAGGCATAGCGCAACACTCCAAATCATTTGTGGCTCTCTTCTCAGACATTCAGCAATCCCTTGCTTTCCCCATTGCCCCTTTATCGTCACACAAAGGAACTCCAGCCATCAAACTTTCGAAGGAAGCTATTGACCAATATTCTAAGCCATTTAGATGGACTCTCGTTGGCAAGTTCTCCCATGACAGGCCGTCTATGGAAGACACAAGGATTGCTTTTGAAAAATTTAATCTTAGGTCATCTAGACTCAAAGCATATTCTAATCCAGTTAACAATGGAGGTAGATTTTCAGAGACTTTGGATGAAGGAAGTATGGTATGTATTTAAATTCCCCATGAGAATGTTGGCTTGGTGACCGGCATGGAGGCCGGAACAGGAATCTTCTATCGTTCCAGTTTGGGTTGGATTACCCGGACTTCCAGTTCACTTGTTCAACAAATCATTCTTGTTTTCATTGGCGCAAGCTATTGGCAAGCCTTTATCTCTTGACAAAGCGACAGTGGAGCTTTCTAGGCCCAGTATCGCTATGGTATTGATTCAAGTTGATATTCTTAAGAAGTTACCTACAGAAGTGTTCATTGATTATGGTGATGCCCTTCCAAGTTTCTATCAAAAAGTGGAGTATGATAACATTTCGAGATCTTTTAAACATTGTTTCACGCTGGGGCATGATATTTCTCAGTGTAAGTGTAAGAGAGCAAATCCATCGGTTAGAAGCAATAAGGACAAAGAAATAGTAGGACAAAAAGTGGACAAGATTAATGATACTGATGTTGGTAATAAGGTGGTCATTGAGAGCCACCAAGTTGATGTCCCTTCCAGCTCCAATGATAGGATTCAAGAATTGAATATTGAGCCGTTTGACACTCAAGGTAAAGAATTGGTAGTCTTGGATGACACAGCTATCATTGATATAAATACAGGCAATGAAACTCTGGTACCTTCTGCTGTGCTTGGTGTGCAGTTAAGGGATTTGGCCATTCAAAAGGGGTCTACGGCCTCACCATCCATCCCTATGATGGCTCCTGCTTTGGATAGCGAAGCACTAAATCTCGTTCGGGAAAAGGTTAGACAAATTCAAGCTTCTTCAGCTCCTAACTTACGTCCCTCTACTGCTCGTATGTCAAATCCTAAATATTTTAATCCCGAATTTATAAACCCAAAAAACCTAAAAGAAGCTCTTACCCTTCGGGAAAAATGCGATTCTGAACCGGAAGGCGGTCTTTCTGCTACTTCTCCTTCGGCATATCATGATGCTCACACTTATGGGGGTATAGTTGGAGGAGTTCATGTTGATCCGTGGGCTCCAATGGCTGACTGCAATAATTTTGAAGATTATTACGATGAAGAAGATGGCTTTCAAAAGGTTAAAGGAAAACGAGGAAAATCTGGATCGAAAGCTACATCAAAAAACCCCAAGCCTAAAAAGCCTTGGATTAATAAAAGACAATTTGATTGACCTTTTTATTTATTTTATTTTATGGTTTTTTTTTTTATTTATTGTACTTTTTAATTTTCAATAAAATATAGGGGGCATTGCCCTTTTCGCCAAAAAAAAAATGCTCTTAATTATGTTGAAGTTGACCTTCATTTTGTTTGTGACAAGATTTTAATCTTTTAATTAATGTTTGTTGTTTAATGGTTTTTTTTATAATTAGCTTAAATTAAGGGTTGACCATTAACCTAATTGTAACAATCATCTTATATTACTTTTAACGAACGATCATTAATATTCTCACTTAACGTTTAAGAGCCATCATTTTAGACATCTATGTATTTATTCATTAATTTAACGAAGAGATACTTAGTTCGATATAGTTTAGTAAAAGAAAATCATTTAACAACAAATATTAAATACTTAATGCTATAAACCACAACCTTAATAAAAATAAATAATGTTGCAAACTACTTTCAAGTTAACATGAAACATCTGGGAATTAAGACCTTGTCAACGCAAAAACAATATTTTGGCCACTGAACAATAGGCCAATTCCAATGTCCCCACTAATCTTTCTTTCTTTGTATGTCACCATTGAACTATTTCACTTTTTTCAATGTCACCATTCAATCCATTAAATTGTCAAAAACCTAATGAAAGTTAGTCATATAACCGCACGTGAAGAATTTAGGTTAAGTTTTCGACGACTTTATTAACTTATGCTTATGTGTCTACTTACTAGGGTTAGGTGAGATATATGACTAACTTTGGTTTTAATTTTGATGATTTAATGGACGTAGTGCATTGAAAAAAGTGATAGTACAGTAGTGACATTAATAAAACAAAGGAACATTGGAAACTGACTTATAGTTAGAGTAGTCAAAATATTAGTTAGGCCTTGATTCAATAAATTTGAATATGTATTACTCCCTCCGTCCCACTATACTTGACACTTCTTTCCATTTTGGGCCGTCCCACTATACTTGACACCTTCCAAAAATAACCAAGTTTTTATATTTTTATATTCACTCTACCCCACCACTCATTCTCTCTCTTCATTTTCTACCACACATTTATTCAACCAACACTACTATTTACCCCACTCATTCTCTCTCTTCATTTTCCACCACACATTTTTTTTATTTTATTCTTTTTCCTTGGTTTTTGAACCCACCCCTTGGGTGTCAAGTATAGTGGGACGGAGGGAGTAGTTTGATTGTTAATGATTCGGAAGTTAAAAAATAAAGGAAAAAAAAAAAAGAAGAAAAAGTAGTTTTTATTAAAATCTATATGTATGATTTCAACAATATTATTGAATAGTATAACATAAAAAATTATCAAGGACTTGATTTTACATAATTAATTTTTCCTCCTCCAGTAGTGTTGCAGACATCATTAGAGCATTTCTTCATACAATCTCTATATTTCATCTCATCTGTCATATACAAACAATATACTAGGTTACTTTGAGATGATGAAAATTAGATTTAAACTAGTAAATAAAAAATAAAAATAAGAGATACAAATTAAGGGGGTAAACCTGAAATGAACATGGCACAATGATCAACTGAACAACCATGCATACAATTGCGATCAATTCTTTCCTTCTCCCTCTTTACTAATATACAAGAAGCAAAACAATCATAATCACATGCCAATTTGTGAGGTCCCTGGCAAAGTGAAATACAAACTTCAAAACAATGATCGTCGATAAATTGTGACACAGTCATTGACATTGGAAAAATAATTACGGCCATGAAGAAAATCACGTAAGCTGTTGTTATCTTCATAACATCAATCTTTCAATCCAGTTGTATCTATAGTACAAATATTGTATACCACTTGATTTGGTTTATATCTGATATATAATCTATGCATGAAAATGGCTAGGATTACAAAAATATTTTGTCACGTGCAGTTTAGAAGATTAAGGAAATATGAGTTTAAGTATTGCAATGTCATTTTCTTTAAAAAAAAAAAAAAGCATTGTAATGTCACAAAAAGCCTTTAGATAGGAGACTTGTTGGCTCAATCTCTATTTTGACAATCTGTTTTATGCATTAAACTTCTTCTTTTTTTCCCTCGTTTTTTTTTTTCTTTTTCCATTCTCTTTATTGATTTGAGTAATATATGTATGATTTTATTTTGTTTGGAGTAAAGATTACTCTCTGTGTTCCAAATTGATTGACCTTTTTTTGTCCCAAAATAGATAACCTTTTAAATTTTTATTTTAAAAAATTGTCCCTAAATGATTTTTTTTCATACCCCATTATATTTTAACAACATCTTGGGCTAACATAGTCATATGATGAATAGTTCATGTGAAATTTGAGATCCAAAGCTAACTATTCGTAGCCAAACATGTTGTGATTTTCTTCAAATTCTTACTTATGTGAAATCGGAAGGTTATTGATCATAATTAGTATAGATATGTGAATCTACTAATTGTTATTAGTTGTCATGGTCACTTAAGAAAGTGACTTGCGGGTGGGTAGAGGTGCCAGTTCGGTTAATCGGCGGTTTTACGGTTATCGAATTGGCGGTTTAAACCTTGAGGGAGGAAGAACCAAAATCGAACCGGTTAACCGCCTAATCCGGTTACGATTTTTCGATTTATTCGGTTAACCGTTTTTTTCCCAAATTAAGTTTTTAAAAGAAATTTTTAACATAAATAAAAACAGATACGAAAAAAGTTAATTTTCAAACTGTTTTTGAAAAAAAAAAAGTAACTTTTTAACAATTTCTGTTAAGTTCTATACTATATATTAACAAAAAAAAATCAATTTTTTTTTATAAAGAAGACTATTTTAGATGTTGGTTAGTCCTGAAATTCTTTGCAAATATATAAAAAAAGTATGAATTTTGAAAAATATAAAACTTAACTTTTTGAAAAGAAAGGAAAGTATATAAAAGAAAAAAGGGACGGTACCCTTAAATTTTTTATTAATTAAAATTAAATTACAAAGAGGGGAACAACCAAACTTACCATTTTATAAATTTTATAAATAAGGGGGGTGACATTTAGGAGCCTTTACTACAACCTAACTATTACAATTAAATAAAAATAAACATAATCTAAAGTCTAAACTAATCTAATTAAAATAAAAATTAATCTAAAACATCATTTATTCATCAATCATCACTACTTTTCGTGGAGTCCTCAACATCGTATTGATATTTTGGATCCGATAATAAACGAACCTCTTCGTAAGGCAAGTCTTCTTGTCTTTTTTCCGCTCTAAACCAATCGCTAAGTAAGAGTTGATGTTCCAAGTTTTCATTAGTTAGTTGGGAACGTCTTTCATCCAAAATATTTCCTCCAACGCTAAATACCGATTCAACCGCCACCGTTGAAGCGGGAGAGGCTAAGACTTCTTTTGCAACTATTGAAAGTATAGGATAAATTTCTTCCCTTCTTGACCGCCATTGTAAAACATCAAATTTATTTGAATTTAGGTCTTGATTTAATTCAAAGTTGATAGTGAAATATGTTTCTAACTCCACGGGAATGTTTGATGATGATGAAGATGAACCTCGAGAAGGACCACATTTTTTACTATACAAATTTGCAAAAAAACTATATGGATTCCCACTAAAAGAACTTCGTTGAGAAATAGAGGAAGCATCTTCATGTTGTTGACTTTGAAAAGTGTTTCCATATAAGCCATTATACCCAATAAAAAGGTTAACCAAATCATTTTTTGTATTTTGAACAATAATTGAGGCGGCCCAAGTGTCAAGTCCCAACAGTCATATGACTGTTTCATTTAAATTTCAAATTGCCGATTTTGCCGATTGAACCGGCGGTTTAACCGTTGGTTATAACCGGCGGTTGAACCGGCGGTTTAACCGTCGGTTATAACCAGCGGTTTAACTGGTTCCCTTACCTCCAAACCGTAATCGAACCGCCAAAACACCAGTTTCGGTTAATCCGATCCGGTTCAATCGGGTTGACCGGTTTTCCACGGTTTTGACCAGTTCAAAATTGGTCGGTTAGCCGGTCCGGTTCGCGAGATGGCCGCGTGACGTAGCGAAAGACTTGATAAAGATTAATCACAGAATTTCGCTCGAGAAATTCAACGATCAACCGTCAATTTTTGCTCTAGAAAACTGAAGAGTAAACACTAAAATTTTATTATTCAACAACTTCAATTCGAAATTACAATTAACCCTATTTTTATAGTGACCCTAGGACTTGAAAAACAAGTCAAAAACTTCTCAAAATAACCCTAGTCTATATAGTAACCTAATCAATTAATAAAACCTTAAAATAAAGTCCTAATATACTTCTAATACCAAAAATATTACCTATTTAAAACAAATTCCAAAAATAATAAAATAATAACAAATAAAAATAGTATCAAATCCTAACTTGTCATAATAATTTCCCTTCATCATTCTCCCCTGCTTGAAGAAAATTCGCCCTCGAATTTTAAGTTTTGCTTGAATTGAAGCACGAACAATTTGACGGACTTTAAATTTAGTACCACTTGCCATGATATCCATCCAATCTGTCCATCCATTCATGAGAAAGTTCTCAATAATCATCTTTTTGAAGAACCAAGAATCTGAAACATTAGAGCTATCAACATTGAAAGGATCTTCGTAAGGATGACCAATGTCAAACTTCCACATCAATTTATCTTGTGAAGATTCAACGCCAACCATTGGTACCCCCATATGATAAGATGTTGGTAATTGACAGATTTCACAATTACATTCATCATAAATAGGTGGTTTTGACCAATCGATGAAAAATTCGATAGTCGCCAATTCGACGAAAGGCCACGAAATATCACCACCGCCGGAATCCACCGCCCAGTCTCGCTGTGCGTCGCTGCCACCAGGTCTAGGCTGATTCCTCCAAGTCTGTTGATTGAACAAGTCGGTCATCCAGGCCGTTAACTGTTCCATCAACAACTCCATACGTTGATCTACGATGGATCTGATGCGTTCCTCCAGAACCGCCTCATCACGCTCGTAGATCGCTTCCACAGTTTGTCTCTTCTGCCCCCGAACCATTCTTCCTGAATCGAACGAAAGGCTTTGATACCAACTGACGTAGCGGAAGACTTGATAAAGATTAATCACAGAATTTCGCTCGAGAAATTCAACGATCAACCGTCAATTTTCGCTCTAGAAAACTGAAGAGTAAACGCTAAAATTTTATTAATCAACAACTTCAATTCGGAATTACAATTAACCCTATTTTTATAGTGACCCTAGGACTTGAAAAACAAGTCAAAAACTTTCCAAAATAACCCTAGTCTATATAGTAACCTAATCAATCAATAAAACCATATAATAAAGTCCTAATATACTTATAATACCAAAAATATTGCCTATTTAAAACAAATTCCGAAAATAATAAAATAATAACAAATAAAAATAGTAAAAATCAAATCCTAACTTGTCATAATAATTTTCCTTCATCATTGGGCTCCAGGCGGCCGCCCCGTTCCCACCCAGGCGTGCGCCTCGCTTGAAGAACATCACGGCCAAGTTTCTGCACTCGAGGCGGGCACCTCAAAATCTCCAGGCGGGCGCCTCAAAGGTCGGGCCAAATCGCTGATGTTTTGCTGATGTTTAATTGCATCTTCTTTTGTTTAATTAATTTAGGGGTATTTTGGTACTTTGTTTGCTATTTCGTTTTAGGGTTTTAGGAGAGTATTAAAACATCTTTATGGCTTGGAATAACTTAGTTTTGGATTTTATGAATTGAATTAAAGGACAAGAACGGCTGTGCCTTCTTTGTTAACGAATCTTGTTGGTTTTCGTTCGGTTCCATCTCATAACCTCTGTTTACTACATCATTTGGTATCAATTGTCTGGACGATTTGATGGCCAAACGAGGGCATGGAGTTCGTGGAGGAAGAGGTGTTCGTGGAAGGGGCCGTGCAGCGGATCCTTCGGCAGACGATCATCACCGCGAGTGCGATATACACGATATTGAGATTGACGATCTGAGAAGACAGGTTCAGGTACTTCAACTCCAAGTTCGGAATCGCAGAAATCGTGGGGGGACACCGCCGATTATGGGTTCTGGTTCGGAAGATTTTTCCAAGAATGAGGAGTATCACAATGGTGTCGATTCCTTGACCAGAAATCATGATAGGTATGCAACTAACCATTCGAGGGAAGTCGATATGAAGATCGAAACTCCGGATGTCGAAGGTAAGGCAAACCATACAGATTCCTTTGTGTTTTGGGTTGATACTGTTGGATTTAACGAGGGTATTTTTGTCGAATCTTCAAGTCATGAAAATCTTGTTGATTGGTCAAAACCCCCTCGGTTTGATACATATCCTGAAGAGTCGGTTGATTCTTGGATGGATACTATTGGTTTTAAAAAAAGGTTCTTTGGTCGAATCTTCAAGAGAAGAAAATTTTGTTGATTGGTCCAAACCACCTAGGTATGATATGTGTCATTGTGACGTTTGTCAAGTATCGACAATCGGTCCTGTTTATGACAATAACTCACCTGCTGATAAGGAGTCAGAGAAAATATTTGATAATCAAGGGGCAACCTTGGTGTGGAAGTTTGAAGCAGTTACCATTGATCTTCGGTACACGAATCCATTTGACTCGTATTCTCCCCGTTCTTCTGTTTTGTGTATCGTTCAGAAATTGATTATTGAGTATTTTATCTCAACACAATGGAGCAATTGGATGGATGTCGTCACGAAGGCATTAAAGTTTAGAGTTCATCAAAGACATGTCTTTCTGTTGAAGTTCCTTGTTGGTATCGACTCGTGGTCGAGTCTTTTTCAAGGGGGGGTGAATGATACAGTTGCAGATGAAGGGCAATGGGCAAGACGCAGGCTAGGAAAACAAGCTGCTGATGATGAAGACACAGGCTGGGTTCCAGGCGGCCGCCCCGTTCCCACCCAGGCATGTGCCTCTCTTGAAACATCACGGCCAAGTTTCTGCACTCGAGGCGGGTGCCTCAAAATCTCCAGGCGGGCGCCTCAAAGGTCGGGCCAAATCGCTGAAGTTTTGCTGTCTTCTTTTGTTTAATTAATTTAGGGGTATTTTGGTACTTTGTTTGCTATTTGGTTTTAGGGTTTTAGGAGAGTATTTAAACATCTTTATGGCTTGGAATAACTTAGTTTTGGATTTTATGAATTGAATTAAAGGACAAGAACGGCTGTACCTTCTTTGTTAACGAATCTTGTTGGTTTTCGTTCGGTTCCATCTCATAACCTCTATTTACTGCATCACCGCGTCTACTTGCGGAGGATGTTCCCATGAGGCTCAGTCCGGTTCATGATTTCTAACTAGATTAGGAAATATAATTAGGGTTATTTGGTGTGCCTATAACCAGGACGGCACTTGAGAGGGTTTTATTCTAACTGAGAAACAAAAGTACAAATATAAGGGGGTATTTCTATCCCACCTCTAACACCAAAAGCTTAAACCTACTCACCCACAAAAACTAAACAAATGCCTAAGAAAATTGAAAATAAGCTTTCCTTAAATGTGATCACGCCTAGAACATATTAGCTTCAGGAAAACCAAAAAATAACCAATCCAAAAACCAAAAACCAAACAGGTCTATGGTGTGGTCGCCCTTTGAAGAAGGCACTACCTCCCCTCTTGGGCAGAAAATGTTGATGCCGAAAATTTCTTGAGGGTGGTCGCTCTGTTGTCCTGGTGTGGCCGCTCCTCTCGCCCAGAAATGGCGAGAGAAATTGGGTGCGGTCACCCACCTCATATGGTATGGCCACCCCTCTGTGCAAAAATCACTTCTCCTTTGTTCCTCTCCTCATCTTCGAACCACGTAAACACCCATCTCATCAAACCTCAATGCCCCCATAGCATCCCCTAGAAAGTATCTAGCAGAAGTATACGTGATACTTTAGTGATGTACATGTGACTCCACTGCTGCTAGTCCATTTGCAACTCCATTAACATCACGAAGTACATGTCGTAAACAAAAAACCCCAGCAATCGAGCACACTCCCTTAGCTCATAAGTAAATTTCCATGGACCTTGATGGTACCCTTACAATATCCTCACCGCAACTAAGGAATCCGATTCCACTTGAACCGAGTTCAAACTTCTCTAATGGCATAAATGTAAACCGTCCCTAAGAGCTAAAATCTTCGCTTGCATTTTTTTCCCATCCCATAGAAATTAGAAAAAGCGCCAATAAAAGCACCCATCCAATCTCTAAGTTTACCTCCACCTAAGCATTGACCATTGACAGAAGAACCATCCATATTAAGGGTATAGAATGTTGTACGCCCTGGTTCCCATCTCAGTGTTCTCGGTTTTCTATCATTGACAGATGCCACCTTCAAACCCAGCCTTCCCATAATAAAACGTGACTCCCTAGATGGTGCCCCTTTTGGAATAAAAAAGGAGCACATCTCTGTTAGTGCATGTTTAACCCCATCAATGATGATCTTGCATTTTGTGGCTTTACCTTCAAAAACCATCTTACATCTAGCTTTCGAAAGCTCCCAACAAACGAACATCATAACTCCCATTCACACCAATCCCAACTAGTTAAGGCGTGATTGTCCACTGCACCAAATACCCCATAAATGTTTCAAATATGTATATTGGTGTCCAAGGCCAAAAAAACAAGCCCAATGCTTCCATAGAGCCACTGCCATTTTCGAGGGTAAAAAAAATATTCAGCAGTTTCTCTATTGTTACCATTCAGACAACACACCAATTAGGAAGAATGATAAACCATCTAGACTTCAACTTTGAATCAATAGGAATGCCATTATACATTAATCTCTAGCAAAAACCACTAACCTTGGTGGGAATATTCTTATACCATATTTTATTCCCCCATTCCACTAATGGACTCCGTATGCGAGTATATTCACACCAAGCTGATGTCTCAAAAGTGCCGGATTTTGTTAATATAAAAGAAATATGATCCTCCACCTCTGGCTCTAGATGCACTTTTCGAATGCTAGCATGCAGATAAGACGAAATAAGACGTATCAAGACCTCTGGTATGGTATAGGCAGTCCATCACAAACCAAATGACGGTGATCATATGAATGAACCGAACCGAACCTCTAGCAATCTCCCAACGACTGCAATCATCAATATGTGGCAAAAATTTCACAGGTGCCTTCCAAACAAGAGAACTAGAATCTGCCTCCCTAAGCCCATATTTCTCTTCAATAAACCAAGACCGTACATAATTACCATGTTTGGCCACCTAAGAAAGTTTGGCCAATAAAACATTTTTAACCTAACTCAAAGATCAAACCCCTAAGCCACCGTCTTGTATAGGCTTACATACTTCCTTCCATGCCACCTAATGAGCCCTTCTCTCTCCTCCACTGCTCCATAAGAAATTTTCCAAAATACTCTCTAACTTCAAAATCACCCCCTTGGGTACTTTAAGCACACCCATAAAGTATATAGGAATACTACTCAGAACAGATTTTATAAAAGTCAAATTACCTCCAAATGATAACAACCTCGCTTTCCAACCTTCAACCTGTTTCGTTATCTTAGCTTCCAGTTCTGCAAAGTGTGCCATTTAATTCTAATAGAATAAAGTATGATCAACGAAGTCAATTGATACATGGAGAGAGAGAGAGAGAGAATTGATATGAATGACTCATGTTTTATTATAACATTGTATTAATATATATACAACCTAGAAATCACTTATTAAGGAAATATATAATTACAAAAGGAGAACGAATACTATTACAATAAGAAATTATAATAATAAAGAAACTATTACAGTAAGGAAACATAATATATGATTGTGATTTGGTATATCTCTATTATGCCCCTGCAAGATGGACGGCCGATAGGAGAGTCCAATCTTGGACATATTTCTATGAAGGTGAGCTTGATGAAGTAGTGTTGTGAAGATATCATCGAGTTAATCTTTGTTGTTTATTTTACGTCGTAATGACAAAAACCAAGGAAAAGAGGTAATAAGGGGTAAGAGTAAATTATTTTACAATTACTATTTTACGTCGCAATGACGATAATTTTACGTCGCAATGAAAAAAATTATACGTCGCAATGATGAGGAATTTTGCGTCTCAATGACAATATTACGTCTCAACAACGAATTGGGTTTGAGGTTTATTTTACGTCTCAACGACGAATTGGTTTAGGGTTTAATTTTACGTCTCAACGACGAATTGGGTTTAGTTTTCAAAGGGAGATTGAGCGAAGAGCTCTGATACCATAATAGGATAAAGGATGATAGATGAAGTCAATTCATACATGGAGTGAGAGATATTTATATGAATGACTCAAGTTTTATTATAACATTGTATTAATATACATACAACCTAGAAACCACTTATTAAAGAAATATATAATTACAAAAGGGGAAGGAATACTATTACAACAAGGAATTATAATAACAAGGAAACTATTATAATAAGGAAACATAATATATGATTGTGATTTGGTATATCTCTATCAAATTCTACCCTTGAACGGTGGAATCCCAAGATATTTGAGCAGAAATTGGCATCATCCTCTATGTTTCCACCACCAATTGTTTTTTCTATAGATTCAATAGTTGGGCTTTGTTCCTTTTCTCCCCTGCCTCTCGTTGTAAAAAGCGAGAGGAATCCGAACAGGAACTCAAAGTAGCTTCATGGTTCAAAATGCAATCTTTCTCCCCCAACCACATTGTCACCTTTCAAAGCCTCTTCTTCAATAATCCTCTACAAAATAAAAAAAGCATTCGAAGCTGGTACCTTAGCAGCCTGAGCCGGAACTATCTGTAACTGTGCCATCTCAGGCACTCTTGATCTTTATTTTAGGGTGTGCTTTGGTGGTACCAATAGGGGTAATCTTAGGGGAGATATGGTCAATTAGCAATATGTTCAACTATGAGAGAGAGTTATACATTGATTGCGTTTATATTCAAAGATTGAAAACGTGAGTTTTGTGGGAACATATTCATGTTTCCTTATTTCAAAAGACTTCTATATGGTAAGAAGATTTTGGGACTTTCATGGAAGATTTATAAGTATCCTACTTTGACTAGGAGATTGTAAATATGTAAATATCTTTTATTTATGTACATAGTTTTATATTAGGACTAACCTACTAATATTTGATTTCCTTGTGAGTGTGTTTTATGTTTTCATATAGGAAAAGAGATCTCACAATGGAAGATGTCGATCACATGAAGATCTTCTCCATGGTGCAGTATAAATACAAGGTGATGGATAAAAATTCCACTGTGTAATAAAAACCTTGCAAGTGCACAAGTTACCGAAGTAGCAATATACAAAAGTAAGGGTCGATCCACAGAGACTCGTGTGCTTTAACAAGTTGATTTAATTAATGCTAAAAGTAACAAAATGGGGTTTTTGATTTGGTTTATTAGAAACTAAAGATGAAAGAAAAACAAGACAATTAAACAACTAAAGTAACAAATAAGCAAGTTCGCAGAAGAAATTCAAGGATTTAACAACTAGTCCACGGATTGGGTTCACCACATATTATCCCTTTATGCTTTTTGAATGATAAAATATTAATTGGGTTTTAGGGCTTCTTCGCTTTTGTAAGAATTGGAATGGTTAGATTGCCGGATTGCAATTCTATTACTGAGCAATTATCAATTATCACGCAAGATCAAATTGACCACGACTCAATTCATTAAGCACAAAAGAATTAATGAAACCTAGACTCAATAGATTCACGCAAGATTATCAATCGAATCTAATCATCCTAATAGTGTTCATGCACAATTCCCCACGCAAGTGCAGGACTTGTACCAAATATAAATTACGAATACTAGGATGAACTAACTCCACAATTAACTGAAAATTAAATATTTAACATAAAGATCAAATACGGGCTACACCAATCCGCGAACTACAAAGAAATTAGCTACTCATATTCCGGATGGACATCACAAAATATGAATAGCAACAAAACATCAAACCTGAAATCCTTGCAAAAACCTTGAAAATAAACTCTTTCAATCCTTGAAAACCTAAGCAAGAAAAATAAGACAAAAGGTCCCTAATAATAATAATAATGGGAATATATATAGTCCTAATGCAGTCCTTAGTAAACTAGGAAAAGGAATCAAGAAAATCCACCAAAATCTGCTCCAAAATCCGTGCTGACGTCACTAAACGCGTTCTGGCACGAGTCGTGATAATTAGCACGAGTCGTGCCCTTCAATCCAAGTCGTGAGAACGACTCGTGCCAGACCCCTCCACTCGTTCTGAGTAGCTTTGCTGTAGTTGTACATGAACCCCACTCGTGAGAACGAGTCGTGCCACTGGTGCCCACTCGTTCTGAGTAGCTAGTTGAAATTGGCTTGACTCCATTCGTTCCCAAGTCGTGCTCTGGCCTTCTTCAGTCGTGCTCCACTCGTGCCATATGCAGAATTGCCCCAT
The DNA here is from genome assembly GCA_022495995.1 of Adenophora triphylla var. japonica. Lineage (NCBI taxonomy): Eukaryota > Viridiplantae > Streptophyta > Magnoliopsida > Asterales > Campanulaceae > Adenophora > Adenophora triphylla. The sequence continues at coordinate 750,928 of JAFEMH010000228.1, forward strand.
TTTGACTCAGCTTTGACTGGCCTTCGTCCCTTGACCATGTTTGACCCCGAGCTCGAACCTCGACCAATTTGCTGCCCTTTTTCCACTGACAAGTAACTTGCATGCTCCACGAGATTTCACAACCAATTACAAAATAAAAAAACCAAAAATACCCTCAAAGATCATTGTTTTCTCACACAACCTCACATAACAAAATGTCACTCAAATACATCAAAACTAAACTAAATACATCAAAAATCATTGTAAAGCATCCGGAAACATAGGCAAAAGATATGTATCAAATCCACTCATCAAATTCCCCCACACTTAGACCATTACTCGTCCCTGAGTAATATCCTAACTCCAATCTAAAATTGGTCTAAAGCAGATGTGCAGGAGAAAATGATACCTAGCCTCCTCTTGCCACCAATACTAATCAAACAAAATGATACCGGAGTGTACAAAACTCCGTCTCCATAAGACTCCCCAAACGAAAATCAATGGCCCTAGCTTGACATCAAACTCCATGATAAAATGAACGTCCAAACTAGGGCCCTCACAATGATAGTGGGGGGAAACTAAAATGTCCTAAACTTTCCCCCACACTTGCTCACACTACACAATGTACACCCTCGATCAAAAGTTAATGTTACGAAAAAGAGATGCTCAACAAAAACTTACCTCGTGCTATTCTCCAACCCCCCTTATTACTCCAAGGTGCACGAGAATTTCTATCCTACCGCCTCTAACACGAACCTCCATCAACCAAGATGATCCTACCCGAACTCCTAACTCCCCCTTATGTCTCCACGCCGGTGAATAAGGATATGTTCGCTCAAATTCTCACCTTTTGCCTAAGTGCCCTTTCGGGTTTTCACTTAGCCACTCTATTATTTTTTTTTTTATTATTTTTTTTTAAGCATATACGTACAGTACAAGGCACCACCCTTCCCCCACACTTAAACTCCACAGTGTCCTCAATGTGTGCACAAAAATAAAATAGGACAGTTTAAATGTAAAAGGGGAGAGTATACGAATAGGTACCATCAATATCTCGGGCCGAAGCCCCCATCTGGAAACTGGGCCTCTCGGGCCAACTGCCGCTGCCTCCTCCTATCAGCTCTCCTCATCATCTCCTGAAAATGCTCATCTGGGACTGGCTCGTACTGCCTCGGCTCAGGCTGCTGCATCCAAAGCTGTTGCTGAAATACCATTCTATTCGTGGTATCCAGCCTGTCCTCCAACGCCTCCAATCTGTCATCCTGCGCATCCGAACGTCTATCCACATAATCAAATTGAGTGTGCCACATCAAGTTCTGCGCCTCCCGAGCCTCACACTCCTCTCGATATCTCCTCTCTCGCTCCTTTGCATCTCTCTGGTATTGAGCATCCAAATATGCTCTCATATCACCCCAATAATCAAAGGCTCCTGCCATCCTCGTCTGATCCTGACCATGGCCTGCATAGCCTCCACTTGTGCAAGCCTGAAACTGCTCTCTCATCTGATGGTCATCACCACCCTGCTGCTCATCATCCTGCTGCTCTTGCTGCTGCTCTTCTTCATCATCACTCACCCTCTCTCCCATATCTCTCCTCATATCTCTCAATGTCATGTCTGCAACAAAAGGCATCCTCCAATCTCTAGCATATGGGCCAGCAGGAAATACCACTCCCGGTGCACACCTGAAGCTCCTATCACCGCCATAAGTAAAAGTCAAGGCTTCATTCTACCCTGAGATCCGCTCGAAAGTGTCATATCGGTATAAGAAGAACCGATCATTGAACAAGGGCCCATTTGCATTCCCCACTGATCTAGGATGATTACAAACAAAGTTTTCTACTAACAACGTCACCATACCACCCACTGGGATGTTCCCATTTCCATTAACTCCCAAAGCCTCACACCTCCTGAAAAATAAATCAACCCAATCCGGAACCACAGTGTTGGAAGGCAAAGCACACTGCATAGTCGCGAACTGCAAGGCGTTCATCTGAGCCGGCTCCCCGTTCGCATAGAACGTCATCGATAACCCTCTATAAAGCAATTTCCAAGCCGGATGGGAAAGAGATTTCATGACCACGTACGGTTTCTGCATAAATTTCCCTGTCAACTCAAAGAAGAATGTCTCAACAGTCATATCCCTTTCTGACCACTCACCTCTGGGCTCACTCACACCCAAATACTCTCTAGCTGCAGCATATGACAAAGTCCTCGGGATATCATTTATATTAAAACGCACACTCCAAATCCCATTCTCCTCACGTCTCTCTATGGTAGCCAAAAATTCAAGCGTCACTCACTTGTATACCCCCGCACTTTTGCCCAAGAAACCTCCCAATCCGATGTTGTTCAATAATCCCGAAACCAAACCATGTAGTCCCAATTTCCGTAATGTATCCTCACACAAGAATCTAGTCACCTGAATGTCCCTACCATTCGCAAGGTTCCTCCATTTATTTTTTTGCGAATCCGTCAACTTAGTTAAACCCATAAAGTCATCGGGGATTCGGGGAGGTTCCTCAATAACAATGTTCCTCCTTTTCTTGGGTTGAGTTTCAATTGCTTTACCCTTATCTTTTGTTCTCCCCATTATTCAATCAATAATAATCACCACACAGTTTGCAAAACAATATTACCCAAATAATCCAACCTTCCTCCAACAACAAAATATATGAAACAACTGACAATCAACCAAACAATCCCAACTTAAAATCAACGGGGAAAACTGCAACAAAAGTACCTTTTTAACACTTGGGTTCGCCGGAAAATTGGTCGGAGAAGTCGCCGGAATCTCGCCGGACTGCAAAGATGGTTGGAGAAGAAGAAGAAGACCAATGCCACACCAACCTCCAAAGAATTTTGCTTCAATTTGCGCTCCACTCCAAGCAATCGACAAACCCACCTCAATCTCTCAACTCAAGCTTTTCTTCAAGAAATCTTCAAAAAGATGGAATTTTGGGCTTAGATTTTTGGTTTAGAGGGGTTAAATGGGATGGGGAAGAGGATTTGGTGGGTTAGGGGTAGAGATTTTAGGGAATAATGGAGGATTTTTAGAGAGGGGAAAGAAGGATTTTTGAATTTAGGTTAGAGAGAGAAAGGGAGAAAGGGACGGCTGAGTATTTTTTTTAGGGAAGGGGCACGACTTAAGGGTTTTTGGGGAAACTGACGATTTTGAATCTGAATTTAGCACGAGTCGTGCTATTTGGCACGAGTCGTGCTATTTGGCACGAGTCGTGCCCCTTATTTTCACTCGTGCTCACGAGTCGTCCCCAAGTTCCCCAATCGTTCTGATTAGAAGGGGCTCTCTCCACCATTCGTGCTCCCACTCGTGCTTATAAGCACGAGTCGTGCTCTGCCTGTGCCAATTTTCAAATTTTCAATTTTTTTTTTTTTTTATATAGGCCCAGGACTTTGGCTTTGGCTCCTCCACGCACGTTTTCTGCACATCAATAAACAAAAGAAATACCTTTCAGTAGCACCAGTTTAATGAAAAAAATACCAATACAAATCCGGGTTGTCTCCCGGTGAGCCGCCCTTTTTTAATGTCTTTGGCTAGACCATTTGCATGTCGCATATGACACACATTTTGACTGCACTTTCGTTGCCTATGTCCCCATTAATGTGGGCGGACTACCCACAAGAATAGGCTCAGGTCACCGTAGTTAGACACGTTTACAAAATGAAAGACAAATAAAAGCGGAAGACCCCCTTTTTTTTTTTTTTTTTTTTTTTTATAATTTTCATCACCCCCACACTTAAATCATGCTATGTCCTCATGGCGTAGACCAAGAAAGACACAACACAATCCAAATGCAACAATGAAGAGACTAAAACGAAAATATGAAAAACAGTAAATGTTACCTCCATTGGGTTGCCTCCCAATCAGCGCTTTGGTTACAGTCGTTAAGCTCGACATTATGCCTCAACGGAACTAGGTGTCCTCCTCCGGATCCACCAACTCAATCACGTCAATCTCATTGATGTCTTCCAAAATTGACACCCCTTCGTAATATGGTTTCACTCGATGACCATTGACTTTAAACACATTCCCATCCTTTGGATTCTTGAGTTCAACTGCTCCGTGCGGATACACACGCACCACATCATAAGGGCCCGACCACCTAGAACTCAACTTACCTGGAAAGAGCTTCAACCGAGAGTTGAAGAGAAGGACTTTCATACCCGGTCTTATAAACTTGGGCTTCAAATTTTTGTCGTGGTACCGTTTGGTCCTCTCTTTATACAATTTTGCGCTCTCATAACTATCTTGTCGGAGCTCCTCAATCTCATCAAGTGCAAGCAATCTCTTTTCTCCCGCAGCATTCAAATCCATGTTCAATTCCCTCACAGCCCAATACGACTTGTGTTCCAACTCCACCGGGAGGTGACATTCTTTCCCATACACTATCCTGTACGGACTCATTCCAATGGGCGTTTTGTATGCCGTTCTGTATGCCCACAATGCATCCCCCAACTTTAATGCCCAATCTTTTCTGTTGGGTCGCACTGTTTTCTCAAGAACACCCTTTATTTGCCGATTGCTCACCTCCACTTGTCCCGAAGTTTGGGGATGATATGCTGTAGCAAGCTTATGCACCACCCCATACTTTTTCAAAACTGCATTGAACCTTTTGTTGGTGAAGTGGGTTCCTTGATCACTGATAATTGCTCGTGGCATGCCATACCTGCTGAAAATATTCTCACAAACAAACTTGCAAACGACATTAGCATCATTAGTTCGGGTGGCAATTGCCTCCACCCACTTTGAAACATAATCAACAGCAACAAGTATGTACAAATAACCGTGGGACGGGGGAAAGGGGCCCATAAAATCAATGCCCCACACATCAAATATATCAATAATAAGATTACGTTGCAAGGGCATCTCATCTCTCTTCCCTATATTCCCGGTCCGTTGACACCTATCACACCTAAGGCAAAACTCTTGAGCATCTTTAAACAGAGTAGGCCAATAAAGACCAGATTGAAGCACTTTTCTAGCGGTCTTTTGGCCACTAAAATGACCCCCACATTGGAGTTCATGACAAAATCTCAACACACTACTCTGCTCATGGTCCGGAACACATCTCCTAACAATTTTGTCCGGGCAAATTTTCCATAGATAAGGATCATCCCAAATGTAATGTTTCACATCTGACTTAAATATATGTTTTTGGTCATAAGTGAATTGTGGTGGGAACATACTAGACACCAAGTAATTAACGAAATCAGCATACCAAGGCTCTTGGACATGTACAGCAAGAAGTTGTTCATCCGAAAAATTTTCATTAACCGGAATCAAACATTCTTCAACATTAAGATACGAATAGTCCTCAAGCCTCGATAAATGATCCGCCACCACATTTTCAGTCCCCTTTTTATCCTGGATCTCTACATCAAACTCTTGTAACAACAACATCCACCTCAACAAACTAGGCTTAGCATCTTTTTTATTCAACAAATGTTTCAATGCAGCATGGTCAGAATAAATTATCACCTTTGACCCTAGCAAGTAAGAACGAAACTTTTCCAATGCAAACACAACAGCTAGAAATTCTTTTTCAGTTGTGGTATAATTCAGTTGTGCATCATTAAGTGTTCTACTAGCATAATGAATCACGGAAGGCAATTTGTCTACCCTTTGTCCCAAAACAAATTTCCCAATAGCAAAGTCCGAGGCATCACACATGATCTCAAAAGGGTGAGACCAATTGGGACTAGAAAGAATGGGGGCACATGTCAACTTTTCTTTAAGCAAATTGAAAGCATCAACACACTCTTGGTCAAAAATGAACTCCGTATCCTTGGCAAGCAGATTACATAAAGGCTTACAAATTTTTGAAAAGTCTTTTATGAATCGCCTATAGAAACCCGCATGCCCTAGGAAACTTCGCACACCCTTGACCGAATTTGGGGGAGGTAATTTTGCAATCACATCAATTTTAGCCCTATCGACCTCAATCCCCTTACTTGACACAATGTGACCCAAAACAATCCCATGCTTTACAAGAAAATGGCACTTTTCCCAACTTAACATCAGGTTGGTTTTACAACATCTTTTCAAAACAGATTTCAAGTTCTTTAAGCAATCACCAAAACTATCCCCTACAACAGAAAAATCATCCATAAAAACCTCAACACACCTTTCAATCATATCCGAAAAATGGAGGTCATACACCTTTGAAATGTCGCAGGTGCATTGTAAAGCCCGAAGGGCATCCTCCTAAATGCGTATGTGCCGAATGGACATGTGAAGGTGGTTTTGGACTGATCTTCAGGGGCTATGGCAATTTGATTATACCCCGAAAAGCCATCAAGAAAACAATAGTAAGAGTGACCGGCCAATCTTTCTAACATCTTATCAATAAAAGGCAAAGGAAAGTGATCTTTCTTGGTCGCAGCATTTAGTTTTCTCAAGTAAATACACATCCTAAGACCGGTCACTTCTCTCATGGGTACATCCTCACCTTTTTCGTTCTGAACTACAGTGATGCCCGATCTTTTTGGTATAACTTGTACCGGGCTTACCCACTCACTCTCAGCCACTGGGTAAATAATACCCGCATCTAGCAATTTCAGGACCTCTTTTCTCACGGCTTCCTCCATGTGAGGATTCAGTCTCCGTTGTCTCTCCCTAGACGGTTTAGCATCATCCAAGAGATGGATTCTGTGCATGCACATTGTGGGACTAATTCCCTTAATGTCTTTCAATGTCCACCCAATGGCCTCTTTATATTCACACAAAACATCAATCAATTGGGCCTCTTGGTCAGTGGACAAATCAGATGCAATTATGACAGGTAAAGTCTCTCCCTCTCCTAAAAATACATATTTTAAATTTGACGGGAGAACTTTCAACTCAAGGACTGGGGGAATCACAATAGAAGGCACCAACTTCTCATTGAAGTGGCCTAGGGGGTGAAACAGGCCATCACTAGGATGGTGCTCGTCGGCCTTATCCACAGCCATCAGTTGAGCGTCCTCATTATCCCTAGTTTTCTCACCGCCCATTGAAATCAATGACTCTAACTCCTCACAATCCCTCTCATGCCATGCAATCTCACGCACACAATCATCAACCTCATCAAACTCATCAACAAACATGCAAGACTCATCATGACCCACCGCATTTTTCATTACCTCAAAAACATTTATTTCAATTTTTTCATTTGCGACAGTCATGGAGAGCGTGCCACTAGCAACATTGATTACGGTGTTGGTCGTTGCCATGAATGGTCTCCCAAGCAATATGGGTGAATCACGGCGACTACCCTCACCGCGAGGCATCTCTAGGACCACAAAATCCACAGGAATGATCAATGACCCAACTTGAACTAAAACATCCTCTACGATGCCCAATGGTCTTTTAATGGACCTATCGGCAAGTTGTAGGGCCATCATAGTGGGTTTTAGCTCGGGCAAACCCAACTCAAGGTACATGTAATATGGCAACAGATTAATGCTTGCCCCAAGATCAAGCATAGCTCTCACCGTGTGAGAATCCCCCAAAGTAATGGAAATTAGAAAACTCCCGGGGTCTTTCATTTTCGGTGGAAGACTATGTTTTACTACAGCGCTCGCATTCTCACCCAAAAACAATTTCTCATCTTTCCCAAACTGTATTTTCTTGGAATTAATTTCCTTGAAGAATTTGGCATACGCAGGAACATTCTTGATCACATTTAACAAAGGCAAATTTATGTTAACTTTTGAAAACATGTCAATCAATTCTTTCATTTGGTGATCAAGCTTGTTCCTCAAGAATCTGCCCGGGAAAGGAACAGGGGGCACATATGGCTTGGGGTTAGACTTTTCTACATTCACATTTTGTCCCAATCCATTAGTACCCTCACCCTCAGACACAACATCCTCAACAACAATATTTTCCACATTCGGGTTTTCCACAACAGGGGAATCAACAAGAGGGGATGTAGGAGGAGGAGAAGAAGGAGAAGCTACCTGATTGTCTACCTGTTTGCCACCACGTAGGGTGAAGATGGCCTTGGCTTGCTCCCCTTGGCTAGGAAACATACCCGGTTGTCGTCCCTGTAATGCCTCCGCCAATTGACCCATTTGGGTCTCCAACTTTTTCATTGCAGCAGCTTGATTGTTGTTTGCTTGCTCTTCCCCGCTTCTTGCTTGGAGTTGTTCCGCTCTCATCCGATCCATCGCCTCTTCCCAAGGCTCTTTCTTCCTTTCATAAGGCCCCTGCGGTGGTGGTTGGGGATGGAGAGGTTTATTCGGCTGTTGATTACCTCCCCAAGAAAAATTAGGGTGCTTCCCCCATCCAGGATTGTATGTCTGCGAAAATGGATTGTTCTGCGGGAACCTCTGCATATATCCTTGCATCGCCTGTAGCTGCTCATGATTATACAAATGGGGACTAGTGGTGGGGCAAACTTCATAAGAATGGGTGTTAGATCCACAAGTTACACAACTATCATGCATGGCATTACCAACAGATGACACATTGGAAACAAAATTGGAAGTATTATTCATGGCCAATGTATCAAATCTTTGATTTAAGAGTGCAATTTGTTTAGCAAGCTCATCATTCATTCCTACTCCATTCACACCATTGGTTTTACCCCTTGACCCCTTTTGTTGCGAATTAGATGATAATCTCTCAAAAAGATCTTGGGTCTCTTCCGCAGTTTTGGCTCCTAAAGAGCCTCCGGCTGCGTTATCCACCATAGCCTGATCGGCTTGTGTCAACCCCCCATAGAAAGTTTGATGCAATAAAGGCAAAGGAAAATTATGGTGGGGACATTGCACCAAGAGCATCTTAAATCTGTCCCATGCTTCATGAAATGCCTCAAATGAGTCCTGTGTGAACCCAATGATTTTCTGTCTAAAGGTGGCTAATGTAGCATGTGGGAAGTATTTTCTCAAAAATATATCATGCAATTCATCCCAAGTATTAATGCTCCTAGGTGGGAGCAACATAAGCCACTTCTTAGCATTATCCCTCAAAGCAAAGGGAAAACATTTTAGTCTTAAGTGCTCATCAGTCACACCGTCTCTCAATGGAAAACTAGACACAATCATCATATATTCCCTCAAGAAATTCAAAGAATCTTCAGAGGCGAGGCCATGAAATTGAGGGATCATGTTAAACAGATGGCCTTTTACCTCATAACTTTTTGTTGCATCATTCAACACAATGCATGACACAGATGTGTCCACCCGCGGCCTAGAGAAGGCATCCATGGTGGGCGCTTGCAAAGCCATATCAATTTCAAGTTCTTCTCCCTCAGTGGAAGAAGTTTCTAATTCACTCAAAGTTACCTCTGTCTCGGTGACAGAAGTTTCAGAATCAGTCTCGCTCACTTGAGTAGAGGGAATGCCTCTCTCAATTCTGTCTATATCGTCGTTCAAAGGAACCAAATTAGGATCCAATGACCGGCGACCAAACATGCACCGATTAAATAAACTTGTTAAAAATCACAACAAGTCCCCGGCAACGGCGCCAAAAACTTGATGGATAAAAATTCCACTGTGTAATAAAAACCTTGCAAGTGCACAAGTTACCGAAGTAGCAATATACAAAAGTAAGGGTTGATCCACAGAGACTCGTGTGCTTTAACAAGTTGATTTAATTAATGCTAAAAGTAACAAAATGGGGTTTTTGATTTGGTTTATTAGAAACTAAAGATGAAAGAAAAACAAGACAATTAAACAACTAAAGTAACAAATAAGCAAGTTCGCAGAAGAAATTCAAGGATTTAACAACTAGTCCACGGATTGGGTTCACCACATATTATCCCTTTATGCTTTTTGAATGATAAAATATTAATTGGGTTTTAGGGCTTCTTCGCTTTTGTAAGAATTGGGACGGTTAGATTGCCGGATTGCAATTCTATTACTGAGCAATTATCAATTATCACGCAAGATCAAATTGACCACGACTCAATTCATTAAGCACAAAAGAATTAATGAAACCTAGACTCAATAGATTCACGCAAGATCATCAATCAAATCTAATCATCCTAATAGTGTTCATGCACAATTCCCCACGCAAGTGCAGGACTTGTACCAAATATAAATTACGAATACTAGGATGAACTAATTCCACAATTAACTGAAAATTAAATATTTAACATAAAGATCAAATACGGGCTACACCAATCCGCGAACTACAAAGAAATTAGCTACTCATATTCCGGATGGACATCACAAAATATGAATAGCAACAAAACATCAAACCTGAAATCCTTGCAAAAACCTTGAAAATAAACTCTTTCAATCCTTGAAAACCTAAGCAAGAAAAATAAGACAAAAGGTCCCTCCTAATAATAATAATGGGAATATATATAGTCCTAATGCAGTCCTTAGTAAACTAGGAAAAGGAATCAAGAAAATCCACCAAAATCTGCTCCAAAATCCGTGCTGATGTCACTAAACGCGTTCTGGCACGAGTCGTGATAATTAGCACGAGTCGTGCCCTTCAATCCAAGTCGTGAGAACGACTCGTGCCAGACCCCTCCACTCATTCTGAGTAGCTTTGCTGTAGTTGTACATGAACCCCACTCGTGAGAACGAGTCGTGCCACTGGTGCCCACTCGTTCTGAGTAGCTAGTTGAAATTGGCTTGACTCCATTCGTTCCCAAGTCGTGCTCTGGCCTTCTTCAGTCGTGCTCCACTCGTGCCATATGCAGAATTGCCCCATTTTGACTCAGCTTTGACTGGCCTTCGTCCCTTGACCATGTTTGACCCCGAGCTCGAACCTCGACCAATTTGCTGCCCTTTTTCCACTGACAAGTAACTTGCATGCTCCACGAGATTTCACAACCAATTACAAAATAAAAAAACCAAAAATACCCTCAAAGATCATTGTTTTCTTACACAACCTCACATAACAAAATGTCACTCAAATACATCAAAACTAAACTAAATACATCAAAAATCATTGTAAAGCATCCGGAAACATAGGCAAAAGATATGTATCAAATTCACTCATCACAAGGCATTCAACACATGAGAAGCTACGGATTTTTAAGAGAGAAAATTACTCAATTCTTCATAGTATTCGACATTGTGTATTTAGGTTGTGAGTGAAGGTTGTGCCTTACATCCGTAACTCACATCTAGATTTTCATAGAGTTCTCTTGTTTTACTTCTGACTAGAATAGATCCTACTTGGGAAAGGGGAGTTGTTCTTGTCGTAGAAGGTGATTAGAACTCGTTTATTATTTTCATATTTTAGTTTTTCACTTATTTGTTTTTGTAAGAAACAAAAGTTTTTATAGTGAAAAGTTTTTGGGCGTAAGCCTAGTTTGCTGATCACATTGATCAGTAAGCGTAAATAATTCTTGAGTTATTGCTTTTAATTTATTTTATTCTGCTGCATTATCTGTGGATGTGTGGACAGTTGTGAGACACATCTGTACTCACATCCGTTGTCTGTTGGGTGATCTAAGTTTCCTAGCTATATGAAACTTTCAATTGGTATCAGAGCCAACTCTCGATATATTACTGAGTGTTGATCTAGAAAGTGTAGTCATTATGGAATGCCAAAATCACCAAAACAGGCCTCCTGTCTTGGATGGCACCAATTATTCTCTTTGGAAGTCTAAAATGCGAAACTACATCAAAAGTATTGATGAAAGGGCTTGGATGTGTATTCTTGTTGCATGGCAACCTCCTACTGTGGAGAAAAAGCCACCTTCTGGTGTCGGTGAGTCTATTTTCGAAAGAAAAACTGAAGATCAATGGACTCTTGATGAAATACAAGCTGCAAATTATAATTCAAAAGCTATGGGTGCTATTTCCAGCCATGTTTCTGGAAATATGTACAAACTTATAACTAATGAGAGTATAGCCAAAGCTGCTTGGGATATTTTGCAAACTCAATGTGAGGGAGCACCAAGTGTGAAAGCTACCAGGCTTAGAATTTTAATGGATAGGTTTGAGTTAATTCGAATGGAAGAAACTGAGGACATTGTGTCATATGCTGCTAAGATTCATGAGATTTCAAATGAGTGCACAAGTCTAGGAGAATCTATCTCCAATGCAAGACTTGTAAGTAAGATTTTAAGGACCTTACCTGAAAGGTTTAACATAAAAGTGGCTGTGATTGAGGAAACAAAAGACACAAACACTGTAGGTCTTGACACAATCGTAGGAATCCTGACTGTGTTTGAGCTAAACCTTGAGGCTCAGAAAAAGAACAAAACACACAGTCTTGCTCTCAAAAGTGCTGCTGCACTTCCAAAAGAGCTTGTGGAATTATCCTCTGAGATTGACAAGTCAAATCTTAAAGAAGAGGATGTAGCTCTTATTTCAAAGAAATTCAGTTCAATACTGAAAAATAGAAGGATAAGTAAATTTCCTAACAAACCTACTCTCAGTGCTCCTGAAAAATCAAAACCTAGCACTGACACTGGATTCAAGAAACCAACTCTCAGTGCACAAGTCTAGGAGAATCTATCTCCAATGCAAGACTTGTGAGTAAGATTTTAAGGACCTTACCTGAAAGGTTTAACATAAAAGTGGCTGTGATTGAGGAAACAAAGACACAAACACTGTAGGTCTTGACACAATCGTAGGAATCCTGACTGTGTTTGAGCTAAACCTTGAGGCTCAGAAAAAGAACAAAACACACAGTCTTGCTCTCAAAAGTGCTGCTGCACTTCCAAAAGAGCTTGTGGAATTATCCTTTGAGATTGACAAGTCAAATCTTGAAGAAGAGGATGTAGCTCTTATTTCAAAGAAATTCAGTTCAATACTGAAAAATAGAAGGATAAGTAAATTTCCTAACAAACCTACTCTCAGTGCTCCTGAAAAATCAAAACCTGGCACTGACACTGGATTCAAGAAACCAAGCTTTGAAAACAAATCATCTGAATCTGTCCAATGTAGGGCATGTCGTGGCTTTGGTCATTATGCCAATGAGTGTGCTAACACACTTAAAAAGAAAGGAATGAGCTTAACTGCTACCCTTAGTGACAGTGAGGATGATGAAGAAGAAGTGGCTAACATGTCTATCATAAACTACCATTCTGTGTTTAATGCCTTTTCTGCAGATATAGAAGAAGATGCTCCTGAAAATTCCTTGGATGTGATCTCAGTTGTGAACACATCTGGTGTCACATCTGAACTGTTGTTGAACTGTTTCTCTGTAAAAGGAGATTCAGATGATGAAGATGAAGAAAGGGACATTCCCTATGAGGAACTTTTTGCAACATATAAGGAGCTGCATACAGATTGGATGAAAAGATTGGACAAGATTGAGGTACTTGTTAAGGTAAATAAATCTCTTTCTGATAAATTGGCTGCTTGTGAAGATGAAAAAGTTGTTCTTTCAAAGGAAAATGATGCTCAAAAAGATACCATTGCAAGACTTGAAGTCCTTGTAACCAAAAGAGAAGTTGACCTTGAAAAATTTAAAAATGAATGTGAACAAGCTGAAAATACTTTTACTAAGTTAAATAAAAGTAAGATGAAAATGAAAGAAGCTTTTTCTATAGGTCAACGTGACAAAACTGGTTTGGGTTTTGAAAATAATTTTGTAAAGGAGGGATGTGAGGCGTCTACCTCAAAAAGTATGAAAAAACAAGTTTTTAAAGAAAAAGTCATTTTAAGTGAGAAAAGACCTAGGAAGAGGCATTACATCTGCCACTACTGCCTAGCTCCTAGTCACATTAGGCCCTTCTGTTACAAACTCAAGGCTGATAAAAAATCTGGTCACTTCAATCAGCCTCAGATGTGTGAGAAGATGTATGCACTTCCGAACACACATCCTGGTAATCTGAGACCTCTGCAACCCAAAAAGAAAACTGTAAAACAGTGGGTGGCCAAACCAATTATCACCTGCAATGTTGTTTACTCTTCCCTCAAGAGTACTGTCTCTGGCTCTTGGTATTTTGATAGTGGGTGCTCTAGGCACATGACTGGAAACCAAGCAGTCCTTCTAGACTATGAAGTGATTAATGGAGGGAAAGTAAATTTTGGTGGAGGTGCTCAAGGAAAGATTGTTGGGAAAGGAACCCTAGATGTTAAGGGTCTCCCAAAATTGCACAATGTGTACCATGTGGAAGGCTTGAAAGCCAATCTAATAAGCATCAGTCAACTGTGTGATGATGATCTTTATGTGAAGTTTGATAATAACTTGTGTGAAGTGTTTGATAAGGATAATACCTGTGTGTTTACTGGTCCTAGATCTGCTGACAATTGTTACTAATTTGGTGACAATCTTTCTTGCCTAAGCTCAAAAGCTAATGATGTCAATCTGTGGCACCAAAAATTAGGGCATGCTAGCTGTAGAACTCTGAAAGAACTTCAAAGGTTTGAAGCCATTAAAGGCCTCCCTAAACTGAACTTCAAGAATCCTGATATCTGTGGTTCATGTCAAAAGGGAAAACAAACAAAAGCATCACATAAAAAGGTCCAACAATGCTCCACTTCTAGGTGTTTGGAGATGATTCATACTGACTTAATGGGATCTATTGAAGTAGAAAGCTTTGGTAGGAAAAAGTATGCCTTTGTGTGTGTTGATGATTTTTCTAGGTACACTTGGGTAATGTTCTTAAGAGAAAAGTCAGAAACAATTGGAGAATTCAAAAATTGGTACAAAAGGGTTAGAAATATTTATAGTCTTAAGACTGTGAGGATTAGGTCTGACCATGGCACTGAATATGAGAATCAAATGTTCACTAATTTTTGCAATTCTAAGAGAATCACTCATGAGTTTTCTGCACCAATCACCCCACAGCAGAATGGAATTGCTGAAAGAAAGAATAGAACTTTGCAAGAAATGGCTAGAGTCATGTTAAGTTCCAAAAACCTGTCCAAGAAATTCTGGGCAGAAGCCTTGAACACTGCTTGCCGCATTGGCAATATGGTGTTTTTAAGGATTGGTAGCACTGTCACTTCATACCAAATCCTCCTTGGAAAGAAGCCAACTGTGAAATATTTTCATGTGTTTGGATGTATTTGTTACATTCTCAATGATAGAGAATATCCGTCCAAGTTTGATTCAAAGAGTGACAAAGCAATTTTCATGGGCTATTCCACTAATAGTAGAGCTTACAGAGTTTTTAATCTCAAAACTAAGACCATTATGGAATCTGCTAATGTTATTTTTGATGACTCACTTGATCTTAACCTCAAGACTGCTGAGGATGATGTTTCAGGTTGCTTACTGGACTGGAAAGATACAGAAACAGGTGCTGGAGAACCAACAGATGTTGCCAGTACTGAAAAACCAGCTGAACCTGATAAAGATGTAACCAAGGATGTGGACACATCTGCTTCCACATCTGAACCCACATCTGCTCTCACATCCACTCAAAATCCTGTAACTGAGGACAGTTCCTCTGATTCTGATCAGGATGATGCTCCAGAAGGTAATGTGGATGGGTGTGTGGATAGATCAAAGGATATTCCTTCAAAAATCCAGAAAAACCACCCCACTTCACAAGTTGTGGGAGATGTGCATGCTCAAGTGAGAACTAGACAAAAGGACAAAGTTGATTATAGAAAGATGGTTGGTTTATGGAGTTTCTCCTCAGCATACTCCCAGGTAAGCTTTTGTTTTTTTGTTTCTAAGATAGAACCTAAGAATAATGCTGAAGTATTGAAAGATGCTGACTGGATTCTTGCTATGTAAGATGAATTGATTCAATTTGAAAAGAATGAGGTGTGGACTCTTGTTCCTAGACCCTCACATGGTAATGTAATAGGAACCAAATGGATTTTCAAGAACAAAACTGATGAGCAAGGTGTGATCACTAGAAATAAAGCTAGGTTAGTTGCTCAAGGTTATACTCAAATTGAGGGAATTGATTTTGAGGAGGCATTTGCTCCTGTTGCAAGAATTGAGTCCATTAGGCTTTTGTTAGCCATTGCTTGTTACCTCAAGATTACTCTACATCAAATGGATGTTAAGAGTGCTTTTATAAATGGGATATTGAATGAGGAAGCCTATGTTGAACAACCTAAAGGCTTTTTGGACTCCAAACATCCTAACCATGTGTATAAGCTGAAGAAAGCTTTGTATGGGCTAAAGTAAGCCCCTAGAGCTTGGTATGGTAGGTTGACTGACCATTTACTTCAACTAGGATTCAAGAGAGGTGAGGTTGACAAAACACTATTTGTGAGGAAAAATAAAAAGGAGATTCTTGTGGCACAAATTTATGTAGATGATATTGTGTTAGGGTCAAATTCTGACCCTATGCTAGCTGAATTTGTGGATAGCATGACTTCCACATTTGAGATGAGTATGGTATGTGAGTTGAACTTTTTCTTAGGCTTACAGATTAAGCAATTCAAAGATGGCATGTTCATCTCACAATCTAAGTATGCCAAGAATCTTGTAAAAAAGTTTGAGCTTGAACACTCTTCACATCAAAGAACCCCAATGGGATCTTCCCAAAAGCTAAGTCATGATTCTGATGGTGAGAGTGTTGATCAAACACTGTACAGAAGCATGATAGGAAGTCTGCTCTACCTCACTGCAAGTAGACCTGATATTATGTACAGTGTATGCCTCTGTGCAAGATACCAAGCCAACCCTAAGGTGTCCCATCTTAAACCCTTGAAAAGAATCATTAGATATGTAAGTGGGACTGTGAACCTAGGACTGCATTACTCCAAAGAAACAAACACCAATTTGGTTGGGTACACTGATTCTGATTGGGCTGGAAATAGTGATGATAGAAAGAGTACCACAGGTGGATGTTTCTACCTAGAAAATAACCTTGTGTCTTGGTATAGTAGGAAGCAGAATTGTGTGTCCTTATCCACTCCTGAGGCTGAATATGTTGCCCTTGGGAGCTGCTGCACACAACTGCTTTGGATGAATCAAAAGTTAAAAGATTATGGATTGAATAGCAAAGTTTTGACTGCTTTTTGTGATAACAAAAAAGCCTTGGACATATCTAAAAATCCTGTCCAACACTCTATAACTAAGCACATTGATATTAGACATCATTTCATTAGAGATCTTGTAGAACAAAAAACTGTGTGTCTGGAATTTGTTGGGACTGAAAATCAATTGGCTGATATATTTACAAAGGTATTAGATTTGGAGAGATTTTCCTCCTTGAGGAAGTCTCTTGGCTTGTGTGATATCTAAGGTTGTGAGGCCAAATGTGTCACACATCCTCTAACACATCTGTATATTAGATTAACTGAAAAAAAAATAAAAAAAAATATCATGCATTAGCACGAAATTTCTCAGTGTGGTCACTTGTGAGTCTTCATCTTGACATTGTTTTTGATCCTTAATTGTGAGCACTTCCTGTCCATGTCATCTTTTGATGACTTGGTATAACCTTCCTAAGTATCTCACAGTGTGTGCCTTAAAAGAAAAAAAAATATATGTGAGAAACAGCTGCTTCACCCTTAGTATGAAGCCAGACCATTGTGATCAAGTGATTTTCATAAGAAAACTTGAAGTCAAACTTGATAAGATCATTGGGAAAAAGGGCTATCTTTGGGATCAAGTAAAGTGAAAGCTACTCACAATGCAAAAATCCACAATAAAAAAAGGAAAATGGTGGATGTATCCTAGAGGCTGTGCAGATTGGATTATTGCTCATTGACTTTTTGTGATCTAAATGTGTCCCCATATGTGACTCACATCCTATGCCACATCCATAAGCTTCCATCACCTGTGTGTTTGCATCATGCTAGGCATACTACATTTTTTAGGACATATAGGAGCTTTGTAAATATACTAGTTAATTAATTTTCTTTCTTAATTCATTCTTTGATTTTATAGGTTTTTGATCTCCAATATCTTTCATGAAAGAAAAAGGTGTGTATCAATCCTTGTTTGAAAAGGTTGGAAAATTCGATTGGGATTCTGGTTTTTAATAAAGATATGGCTGAATTATTTTTGTTTCCATAAAAATCTATCAAAATCTTGTTTTTATTTTGATCCCCTATTTCTTAGAAGGTGGTTGTGTGTGGTAACCCCAAAGGTTTCTAGCCGTTGGAGGACTCTTAAGGAATTTGAGTTGTGTGAGACCTTTTTGGAGAAGGATTCCTAGTTATAGTTGGAAAGGGGGAGCTGTGAGTATTTATGAGACCTCACATCCGTCCCATCCCCCATAAACCCTTGCTAAAACCTTTTGTTCTTCCTTCTCTTTGCACACAATCTCACACACATTGCATTAATTTCTCCTTCTACTGTTCAACCTAACCCAATTCTTCTGATTAAATGGCCGATCACTCCAATATTCGCGAAGAAGATGTTCTTGATGTTGTTCCAATCTCTGTAGCTAAAGGAGAAGCTTCAATTGTCGTCAACCCAGCTATTTTAGAATTCCTTGCTGAATTTGCCTCCCCTTCGTCCTCATCTGAACCAATCATGGAAGTGTGATGATGTGCACCAAATTTTTCCGAAAGGGCTTTGAAATTTTCGTTTCTTTGAAAACCAATCGAAAAAGACCGGAGTCGCCACGCCATTTTTGTTTTAAGGGCCAAAACTTTGAAAAATGCCCGAGATTAGAGATTTGGGTTCGGAGGTCACGTTACACGCCGGGAAGGACGTTAGTGTGCACCCGGAATGCCTCGTAAAACGAGTCTTCCAAACATTTAAAATCATTTGTGTGTGTGTGTGTGTGTTACTTTGGCCAAAATAAGTTGAAACTGAGGAAAGTAAAAATTGGAAATTCTTTATTAGACTTTGGACAGATCCCATGATTTTTTGTTTGATTTTTGGGTTGAGTTTTGGTACTCAAAATATTTTTGGAAGTTGGAAACCATTTCTGTCAGAATGAAAAAGGCAGTGGAGACTTGATTTTGAAATGGACTTTAGGGCTTGAAAACTCCAGAATCTGGGAAAAGTCCGAGAATGAAAAATGTTAATAACACCTTAAATAAGGTTCCTGTGAAAGAATTTTCCATTTTGGAGATGATTTGAGGGACCAAAACCTTCTAGAAATCTCAGATATGAAATCTGGATTTCCAGAGACTGATGAACTGACCTTTAAAGGAAAATTTGAAAAAAGGATTTTTACTCACGTAAAAAATAAAGTAAAAATATTTATGGAAAGCTCTGGATGTTGGTTACAAAAAGTGTTTTGTAGTCAACACCAAATTCCAAGTTTATCTGTGTCCAAAAAATTAGACCATGGACTGGGGTCTTAGAAAATTGCTACTGGACAGCAACTTCTCAAGTAGGAAAACATGATTTTAAAAGGGGGGTTTGGCATCCATGCTTGTCCCCATTTCCCTAGGTTTTGATTAGTTATCACTTGACATTTTAGTGGTGAATCAACTATATAAAACCATCCTTGGGGTACATTAGGACTAAGCACTTCATTTGCTTGGGAAGGGGAATTTTATCCTTTGAAAATGAGATTTGATGTATGAAAATAATTTTTAGGGTTTTGAAAATGTGTTTTCTTTGCAAGTAAGTAAGAACACTTTGAAAATAATGTTGATCCTTGTAGAAAATCATCCATGGAGATGAACTTCCATGGTGATCTTCTTGGATCTAAGGCAAGAAGATGAACAAACTACATTTTGGAGTTTGAAAATGGATGCATGAATGAAGGAGTTTAGGGTAAGGAGAAGGAGGGTTTACCAATCTTCTTTGTGTTTTGAGTTTTAGGCTTGAATGTAAGAGTGTTTGAGGCTTGAATATGAGAGTGTTTGAGTGAGTGTGATTTTGGGTGAATAGTTGAGAAAAAGGTGACAATTCTAGAGAATTCTCACTGTTTTCTCTCTATTTTCGCCAAGGTGCAGTTGTGGAAAATGTTTCTTCTCTCTTATTTTTGAGACTGAAGGCCTCAATTTATAGCCCTCTGGAAATTACATAACCATCCACGCGGATGGTTCTTGCAGCGTGCACTGTTCATTAATTGCAGCTGCAGGCTTTGGACACAAAGAATATTTTCAAAAAAATTCAAACTGATTATGTTTTTCAGCTTGCTAATTCGGGTTTTTTCTATTTCTTTTGCTTTTTAAGATTCTTTCTTTGGTTTATCTTTTTTTGGCAATCCCTAATCTACCCTTACTTGGTTAGAAATGTTAGGAATGTTAGGGATTGTTAGGAATGTTATAACTTTCGTTAATTTTCTAACGAAAATACTAACAAGCTCAAATTGGAGCACTTACAGTAGCCCCTTGGCGACGGCGCTTTCGAAGGAAGCGGGGTCGTCGATAAGAGTAAGGCTCCATATTTGACAGGATGATCAAGTGATCGAGTGGCTGAACCTATTTAATAGGCTACCTACATATCCTTAAGAGGAATCAAGCCGGCCGTAGTTCGGGTCTTTGACCCTGGAGATGATGGCGTTTTAGGTGCCTCGAACCTTGAAAAGCGAGCTCTGCAGTCGGTTGCTGGAGAGAAACTCTGCTGGGGATAAGAGATGACCATTTTCGGTCTGATGGCTGAAATTGTATATCCGCTCTGCTGGGGATAGGAATGACCATTTTGGTCTGATGGCTATCCGCTCTGCTGGGGATAGGAATGACCATTTTGGTCTGATGGCTGAACCTAATGATAGGCTACCTACGTATCCTTAAGAGGAATCAAGCCAGTCGTAGTTCGGGTCTTTGACCCTAGAGATGATGGCGTTTTAGGTGCCTCGAACCTTGATGATGGCGTTTTAGGTGCCTCGAACCTTGAAGAAGGCGTTTTAGGTGCCTCGAACCTTGATGATGGCTTTTTAGGTGCCTCGAACCTTGATGATGGCGTTTTAGGTGCCTCGAACCTTGAAGATGGCGTCTTAGGTGCCTCGAACCTTGATTTGAAGTGGCCTTTCGGTGGACTTTCTCTGCTGCCGAAGGAGAGGGTGACCGTTTTGGTCGAGGGGCTGGACCTAATGATAGGCTACCTATGTATCCCTAGTGGGAATCAAGCCCTTTCGTAGTTCGAGATCTACTCGAGATTCCGTTGGCTTTTGGGATTCCGTTAACTTTGCTGGGGAAAAATCAGACGTATTTGTCGGAGAAATCGGCCTTACGTTTTACTGCCGTGGAATGATTTTGATAAAAGAAACGGGATTCTGTTAACTTTCTCGAAGAGATCGGTCTTATGTTTGACTGCCGTGGTTGAAATTGATGAAAGATACGGGATTCCGTTATCTTTGTCGGGGAGATCAGACTTACGTTTGACTGCCGTCGAATGATTTTGATGAAAGAAACGGGATTTCGTTAACTTTCTCGGAGAGATAGGACTTACGTTTTACTGCCGTCGAATGATTTTGATGAAAGAAACGGGATTCCGTTAACTTTCTCAGAGAGATCGGACTTACGTTTCACTGCCGTCGAAAGATTTTGATGAAAGAAACGGGATTCCGTTAACTTTCTCGGAGAAATCGGACTTACGTTTTACTGCCGTGATTGAAATTGATAAAAGATACGGGATCCCGTTATCTTTCTCGGGGAGATGGGACTTACGTTTTACTGCCGTCGAATGATTTTGATGAAAGAAATGGGATTCCGTTAACTTTCTCGGAGAGATCGGACTTATGTTTTACTGCCGTTGATGGTTTTGATGAAAGAGACGGGATTCCGTTATCTTTCTCGGAGAGATCGGACTTACGTTTTACTGCCGTTGGTTATTTTGATGAAAGAGACGGGATTCCGTTATCTTTCTTGGAGAAATCGGACTTACGTTTGACTGCCATTGATGATTTTGACGAAAGAGACGGGATTCTGTTATCTTTCTTGGAGAAATCGGACTTACGTTTGACTGCCGTCGATGATTTTGATGAAAGAGACGGGATTCCGATATCTTTATCGGAGAGATCGGACATACGTTTTACTGCCGTCGATAATTTTGATGAAAGAGACGGGATTTCGTTATCTTTCTCGGAGAAATCGGACTTACGTTTGACTGCCATCGAATGATTTTGATGAAAGAAACGGGATTCCGTTAACTTTCTCGGAGAAATCGGACTTACGTTTGACTGCCGTTGATGATTTTGATGAAAGAGACGGGATTCCGTTATCTTTCTTGGAGAAATTGGACTTACGTTTGACTGCCGTCTAATGATTTTGATGGAAGAAACGGGATTCCGTTATCTTTCTCGGAGAAATCGGTCTTACGTTTGACTGCCGTTGGTGATTTTGATGAAAGAAACGGGATTGCGTTATCTTTCTCGGAGAAATCGGTCTTACGTTTGACTGCCGTTGATGGTTTTGATGAAAGAGACGGGATTCCGTTATCTTTCTCGGAGAGATCGGACTTACGTTTACTGTCGTCGATGATTTTGATGAAAGAGATGGGATTCCGTTATCTTTCTCGGAGAGATCGGACTTACGTTTTACTGCCGTCGATGATTTTGATGAAAGAGACGGGATTCCGTTATCTTTCTCAGAGAAATCGGACTTACGTTTTACTGCCGTTGATGATTTTGATGAAAGAGACGGGATTCCGTTATCTTTCTTGGAGAAATCGGACTTACGTTTGACTGCCGTCGAATGATTTTGATGGAAGAAACGGGATTTCGTTATCTTTCTCGGAGAAATCGGTCTTACGTTTGACTGCCGTTGATGGTTTTGATGAAAGAGACGGGATTCCGTTATCTTTCTCGGAGAGATCGGACTTACGTTTTACTGTCGTCGATGATTTTGATGAAAGAGATGGGATTCCGTTATCTTTCTCGGAGAGATCGGACTTACGTTTTACTGCCGTCGATGATTTTGATGAAAGAGACGGGATTCCGTTATCTTTCTCGGAGAAATCGAACTTACGTTTGACTGCCGTTGATGATTTTGATGAAAGAGACGGGATTCCGTTATCTTTCTTGGAGAAATCGGACTTAAGTTTGACTGCCGTCGAATGATTTTGATGGAAGAAACGGGATTCCGTTATCTTTCTCGGAGAAATTGGTCTTACGTTTGACTGCCGTTGATGGTTTTGATGAAAGAGACGGGATTCCGTTATCTTTCTCGGAGAGATCAGACTTACGTTTTACTGTCGTCGATGATTTTGATGAAAGAGACGGGATTCCGTTATCTTTCTCGGAGAGATCGGACTTACGTTTTACTGCCGTCGATGATTTTGATGAAAGAGACGGGATTCTGTTATCTTTCTCGGAGAAATCGGACTTACGTTTTACTGCCGTTGATGATTTTGATGAAAGAGACGGGATTCCGTTATCTTTCTTGGAGAAATCGGACTTAAGTTTGACTGCCGTCGAATGATTTTGATGGAAGAAACGGGATTCCGTTATCTTTCTCGGAGAAATTGATCTTACGTTTGACTGCCGTTGGTGATTTTGATGAAAGAAACGGGATTCCGTTTTCTTTCTCGGAGAAATCGGTCTTACGTTTGACTGCCGTTGATGATTTTGATGAAAGAAACGGGATTCCGTTATCTTTCTCGGAGAGATCGGACTTACGTTTTACTGCCGTTGATGATTTTGATGAAAGAAACGGGATTCCGTTATCTTTCTCGGAGAGATCGAACATACGTTTTACTGCCGTGGAATGATTTTGATGAAAGATACGGGATCCCGTTATCTTTCTCGGGGAGATCGGACTTACGTTTGACTACCGTTGATGATTCTCTTGAAAGGGGGTTGACTTTGGTTGACTTTGGTTAACTTTGGTTAACTCTGTTAAGTTGAGGACTAAACTACAGAGTCCTGAAATTTTAAAGGGCAAAAGGGTCATTTTGACCCTTCAAAACCATCCGCGCGGATAGGGTTGAAAGTTAGATTGGTTTTAATGAGGGCCAACGCCCTTCTTCTTCCTCAGTCTGTTTTTTTCAAAAATTACGAGAGAGGAAGAGAAAATCGCCCCAGCCGCCATTGTTGGTCCAAAAGCTCGAAAATTCTTCCGATTTCTTCGATTTTTCAAGCAATGGAACACGGGGGAGTTGCTTTTGAAGGTCAAGGACGCGGCCCGGTCGCGGAGAGACGATTGGAGCTTGTCCGAATGAGGAGACATTATACTGTTTCGCAATCGATTGCGGAGGAGCCCTATCTCGATGCGTGGCAACATTGGGCCACTGATCCGAGTCTCCGAACGGTATACTTCGAATCTTTTCGATCCCTTTGTCGATTTTTCATTTGAAATTGATTTTTTGTGATTTTTTTTTTTGAATTTTTTTTTTTTTGTTGAAAATCCGAAAATCAATGTTCTTGGGCTTGAAAATTGATCTTGATGCTTTGCATGTTGTAATGAGTTTGTGGGTAACCCAAATGTGCATTTTGTTTTGGAAAAAGAATTGGCATTTTCGCCATTTTTTTTTTCGAAAATTGTAGTTAAAATTCGAAAAATTTGTGTTTTTGACTTTGAATCTTGATTTTGATGATATGCATGTTGCATTTTGTTTGAAAAAGAGAATGGGCATTTTTGCCAATTTTTTTTTTTTTGAAATATGAAATGACAAGGAATTCGTCCGAATTTGGGACGGACTTTTTTTGTTGCAATGTTGACATGAATGTGTGCATGCTTTTTTTTTGTGATGGGATGATGAATGATATGAATGTGATTTTCTATGAAAACTGGGACGGATTTTTCGTTCCCTTTGATTGAATGAATGATTTGAAAAAATTGTTTATGTATGCTATTTCATGAAAAATGGGACGGAGTTTTTGCTTCCATTGAATGAATGTATGCATGTTATTTTATGAAAATGGGGCGGAGTTTTTGCTTCCGTTGACTCCTTGTATGAATTTTTTTTCTTCATGTATGAATGAATGTTGATTGGGATTTGCTGAAAACTGTTCTCTTTTGTGCGAGAAAAATGGGGTTAGGTTCATTGTATGCTGTTATGCTGCCGAATTTTCTTCAAAATTTTATGGTGCATGTGTATGCTCTCTCTCTTTTTTTTTTTGAATGCAAAATTTTGACACTTTTGACATTTTTGTTTCCCTCTTTTTTTTTTATTGCAGGGTGGAAACAACTTCGTGACGGAGCAGCTGAACAAGATGAAGACTCAAGGATCAGTGGAGTCTGTTATTGGTCTATGGGACCGGCTTCCAGATATGGGCAGAGGAGCGATGATGAGTCCTAGACAGATCGTCGTTGAGACTGGCTTGTACGAGTTCATCGAGTGCTTGAGGGGGTTGGTCAAGTTTCCCAAGAGTAAGGGCCTGATTTTCGCTTTGGCACAGCACTGGTGAGACGTGACCCACACATTCCACTTCTTCTAGGGCGAGGCGACGGTTACGCCTTCTGACTATGCTGCGATTACGGGTCTGTCCTTTAATGGACGCAACATTGAGTGGCGGGATGGTTACAGCGACTTGGACCTGCAGGCTCTTCTAGGATTTTCCCCTATTCCCAAAAAGGGGATGGGTATGGAGTACGCTGTGGTTGAGGGAAAGATTGTGGAGAGCATTGGGAGCTACGAGGCTGGGGATGAGAGGATAGGCGCTGAGCAGATTGCTAGGGCCTTTTTATGGTTTGCTTTTTCGAGCACTCTTTTTGGACATGCCGAGGGGACGACTGTTTTTGCTTTGCTGAGGTCCTTGGAGGACGTGAGGATGGCCGGAGAGGTCTCTTGGGGAGAGGCAGGGCTGGCAGAGCTTTATTTCGCTCTAGATCGGTATAGCCGGAAGGCTGTCAGTTCCTTGACATGCTTCGAGTTCCCTCTGGAGGTATAAGCTTTCCTTTCGCTTTCCCTCTTTTCTTTAAGCACGTATCTTTTTTCGCACTTAATTGATGTGATCTTTACCTTTCGCAGGTATGGGCGTTGGAGTTCTTTCACGTCACGATGTGGCGACAGCCGGCGGAGTACGTCGGGGCGTATCCAGCCATGCGTTCCTGGTCCAAGTATGCCCGGGAGAAGAAAGGTTCCAGAGGGCGCACGACCCTCAGATACAGGGACTGCCTGCCTTTGACGGGGGCTGAGACAGATGAGGGGATGATATTCTATCCCTTGGATCATTTCAATGTGGTGCAGCTGAGGGACGCTGAGGTATGGACCGTGCAGCGGAGGATTTTGAGGGGCTTGACTTGCGACGTCTATTATCTGGGGGAGAGGGTGACGCGCCAGCATGGCGTGAATTCGCCTTTGTTGACACCGATGGAGCCTCCTGCCGACATGATGCACCCGAGCGAGAGGTCGGAGACCTGGGGCGATTACCGAGGCGGCCAGCACTTCTCGGCATTCGTGGCGATTGAGTCGTATCCGGTATTTGTCTTGAGGAGGCTGAGATCGCCCCAGGATCTTGATAGAGAGGGATTAGGGATCCCGCGGTACCCTCGGACGGACTTTTCATATGTCCAGGATGGGGTCCGATTGAGGGTGCAGATCCCTCAGCCTGAGCGGCTTCCACGAGCTTTCCGGCCTCGTCCGGGTATGAAGGTATGGCTTCTCCTTCCCACCTCTTTTTTTTTGCTTCTGTCTTTTCTTTTCTTTCCTGTCATCATTTTTCGCCTCAACTGTTTCTGACGCTTTTGCTTTCGTGCAGTTTCCGGAGGTGGTCGTGGAGAAGCTGACGAAGCAGGTGATCGGGGCTAAGAGATTCATCAGGAGGATGGTGGCTTGTGGAGCCCCTCGGGCTAGAGCGAGGCGACCACAGCCGGCGCCTGTCAGGCGGGAGGCTTCCCCTATCCCTTCAGAGACTTCCTCCGAGACTCCTCTTTCTCCTCTCCTTGATCCCCGCGTGGTACTACCTTCGGATCACGTCATTCTCGGAGACCCGTACGGGCAGGGACACGTCTGGCAGCATGGTGGGTCTTCTTCACATGTCCAGGAGTCTGACGCATTCACCTTCGGATATGACTTTTTTGCAGATCTTGGTTTGCCATATCAGAGCGTGCCGGTTGGTCCTGACGAGCCTTCTTCCGGGGACGAGGACGATGATTCTGAGCCCGAGACATTCATGGCTACCGAGGAGGCGGGCCCGAGCCGCAAGAGGGACCGGGGGAAAGGCCCAGCCACCGAGGACTCTGACTGATGATCCTTCGAGACTGATATTTTGAGATTGATTTCTGAGATTGTATTTAGACAGATACAGTTTATTTTTATGCACATTTTTTTTTGTTTTTTTTCTTTTTTTTGGAATGTAATAATCTAGGATTATTGTTATTTTATTATGTTTTTTTTTCTTTTCTTTTTGAATGCAATGCTGTATGAATGCAATGTTGCATGAGCCTCGGTTTTTTGGCAAGGGTGTAGATGTTTGGTGTATGAACTGGTTTGGACAGGCTTTGGCTGGGACAAAATATT
This sequence comes from Adenophora triphylla var. japonica, assembly GCA_022495995.1. NCBI lineage: Eukaryota > Viridiplantae > Streptophyta > Magnoliopsida > Asterales > Campanulaceae > Adenophora > Adenophora triphylla. The sequence goes on from JAFEMH010000228.1 coordinate 777,999, forward strand.
CCTTTGTGGTGCAGCAGTTTGGACTGTTGCAAAAAAAATTTTTTTGGTAGCAATACTATCCGCGCGGATAGGACAGGAATCTGACATTGTCCTTTAATTTTGCTTCAGATCTGGTCTTCCTTTATTTCAAATTCAAACACCTTCTTCAACCACCAGTTTAAACAGCCATTTTCGGGGAGAAGGAGAGAAAAACCATGGAGAGAAATGTGAGTATGCAAAATCCACCCAAATTGTCTCAAAATTCTCAAATGCAATTCTTCACCAAGTTTAAAGAGTGGTCTCGGGAGATTATGCATGAGAGGAGGTCATTCTTTGAAGAAAGGTACAAGGTGAAGTGCTTATGGTCCCTCAAAGAATTGGTTCCGGACTACGACCTCTTGAGAGCTTCTTCATCATTTTGGGATACTAGAAGGCATGTCTTTTGCCTTTCTTACAATGAAATGGTCCCGACTGTTGAAGAATTTCGGGCCTTGCTTGGTGGTCCCGAGGTGGAGGAGATTGCAATTCCTTTGCCCGGAGGAGCCTCTTTTGTTGATAGATTGTGCAACCTCCTTCATCTTTCCCCGGAGGAAGCACAAGGTATGATCTGTGGTCCCGATCACTTTGATATTTCCGGTCTTCCTGATAGATTCAGGAGCTTAGGCTTGATTGATGATGCCTATTGGGATGCCTTTGCACTTTGCATGTTTGGTACCTTGTTCATGGTTTATTCTTTTGGGATCTGTCATCGGGCTCTGCTAGATGTAGTTGTTCACTGTCGCTTGGGCAGAGATGTTGTACCTTTGATCTTGGGAGAGACTTTTCATGCTCCCGACCGGTTGGCTACCGGGAGACGGTATATGCACGGGGGCAGCCCGTTTCTCTTGACTCTGTGGCTGATGGAACGCCTGGGGGTTCTTCGGGAGACTTCTGACATGATCAAGCCTTGGACATTCGCCAGGAGAGGGGTTGCTGTAGATTTTGATGATCAGGGCTCATGGGAGCGTTGGATGGCTGGTCGCCGGACAGAAGATATCAGATGGTCAATGCCTTGTTGGCGGGTGGAGACTCGCAGGGTACTTCAGGACGGGTCTCATGTGGTCATGCTTCCGGGGCTTTCTCAGTCCAGCTTCTACATTCCGGCTTTAGTTCTGAGACAGTTCGGCTTGGAGCAGGTTCCTTTAGAGGACTTCGATGATATAGCTACCAGGGTGGTGGCTTCTGCTTCTATGGATGATCCTTCGGTGTTTTCCTTTCTTTCCCGAGTATGGAGGTATGATGTCTTTTCTCCTCGGGTTATCCTCAGGCGTCCTAGACCTGTGTTCTTGACCACTTGGTACCTGGATTGGTACAAGAGGCATTTGGGGGAGACTCAGATGGCTATTTTGAGACGGCGTGAGGCCATTATGGGTGTGGAGGACCTGACAGTTTCCGAGAGGAGGAGGGCCGAGGCGAGGGCCAACCCTCTCGACAGGAGCGGAGATACTGTGACCGGCTATGAGGCTTATGTCAAGAGGCAGGAGAGGAGGACTCCTATGCTACCAGCTAGGCTACAGGAGATGAGAGATGACGCTAGGGCTACTAAGGGCCCTGACAGAGGCTGGTTTGATAGATCATGTTCCTATACCAGAGCTTGGTAGGAGGAAGACCGACATCTTTCCTGTTCAGAAGAAGAAGACTCGAAGGGGGAAGAAGAGGGGAGATGCCAGTACGTGTGGCTTGGAGTGACCTTGAGGTTTCCGAGTATTCCTTTCTTGTCGTAGCAGACACATTAGTTTGATTATGTATCTTAGTTTTCTTTTAGCAGGTTGCCAGTTGTAGGAATGAACCGGGCTTAGACTCATCAAAAAGCTTTTAACTTGTAATGAATATGTGAATTGCTTTAGAGTTTTTCGAGACGCTTTCATGGTCTGATCAGTGTATTGATGTCAGAGTTTGACTTTTATTTGTGCTTTAGACCGAACCGTTTCCGGCTGCCTACGTTCCCTTCGGACAAAAGGGCTCAGGTCTCCGTAGTTCGACCCGGTTTTTTTGTTTTTGTTTTTGTTGTTTTGTTTTTTTGTTTTTTTTATTTTTTTTGTGCAACCCTGTTTTTTACCTAGGCCGCCCTTTTCGGGTTTTCAACCTAGTTGGGTATTACTCTTTTGGCACTTTTTTTTTGACTCAGTGTTTTACGCGTAGTATCTGCGCAGCTTGTCACCATTCACTGGGTGTACAAAGGGATTTCCGTCGAGGTCTGCAAGTTGCATGGCTCCTCCGGAGAAGATCTTTTGGACGATGTATGGCCCGACCCAGACAGGCTCCCATTTGCCAAGCGGGTTGACACGGACCGGGGGCTTTTCTTTCAAAACGAGATCACCTTCTCGGATCTCCCGATGCTTTACTTTCTTGTCAAAGGCTCTGGCCATTCTCCCTTGGTAGGCTCGGATATGTTCCATTACTTTCAATCGTCGCTCATCTAGCAGGGCCAATTCATCATGGCGACTTTGGAGCCATTCGACCTCGTTGATCTGGCTTTCCAACAACACACGGAGCGAGGGGATTTCTAGCTCGATTGGGAGTACGGCTTCCATTCCGTATGTGAGGGCAAACGGTGTTTCCCCGGTTGCCGTTCTGACGGATGTTCTGTAGCCCCAGAGTGCCAGGTGTAACTTTTCGGGCCAATCTTTGCCTCGAACAGCCATTTTCCGGATAATGTTTTCCAGAGTCTTGTTTGCTGCTTCGACGGCTCCGTTGGTTTGGGGCCTGTAGGGAGATGACTTGTGACGGGTTATTCTGAATTCTGCCAGCAGCCTTTCACATTCCCCTTCGAAGTGGGATCCATTATCTGAGATGATTTCGGCTGGTAACCCGTATCGGCATATGATGTTCTCTTTGATGAAGAGGGCTACTTTCCTTGAGTTGAGGATTTTGTAGGATTTTGTAAGGCATCCTCACCAATCTGTGTCTCTTTAGGCTCTTCCGCAGTTTCCAAATTCACACTTGTCAAAATCTCTTCGGCAGCTTGGGCTCGATTTTCCTCTTTCCGAACAACCTGCTTAAAGATTTTTGTTCTTCTCTCTTTTTTTTTGTTCATTTAATGTGCCTGCTTCTTTATCTAATGAATTATTATTAAGATTTTTTTTAATTATTAATTTATCATTAGTTAAAGTGGCAATCAAGGGATACTCAGAAAGGTTTGTCATTTCATTAGGAACGAAAGGGAGTACATCGTTTGCTACAGACTCGTAGTCTTCAGGCGTAAGGCCATCGGACGACCCTAGAGACTCGTCCTTAACAATGAGAGACTCGGAGGACTCTTCCTAGATTGACACAAAGGGACGGGGGACCAATCCAGGCTTGGTGATCATTTCTCCTTTGGTCGCGGACGGGCCTGGGAGAGTTTCCCGATTTTTTAGTGGCCTCATGACTCGGGAATTGTCTTGTTTCTGTTCTCCTTCCTCGATCATCGCTACCATTTCTTTGACTGAGCTGAAATCAATTAGGTCTGGCACCTGGATCTCTTCCCCGAATAACTGCTGCATAATCGGCCCATCCCAATCATCTGAAAAGACTTCTGTGGCTTTGGCTTTCGGCACGGTCAATTCAAACTCAGGTTTTGGACCTTCCTGGGGAGTAGGAATTGTGGTTGTGAGCTTCTCGAACTGTTCCACTAGGCTTGACACGCCTTTGAAAGTGTACTCACTCTTCATGGTAGTGGTAGCCCCGGGTATCTTGGGTAGGTCCAGGAACATTCTACGGATCGGGTTAGCTTTGGCTCCCCTGAACTTGTTAAGGCTATCCTGTAGCTTCAGCCACCCTTCTGTAGGAGTGAGCTTTGTGATGTTACCCGGTTGTGTGGGACCCTTTACAAAGTAGTCAGCCAAATTAGGACTGAAGGGGAGAGATTTAGGGCCGTCGAACGGGACCCTTCCTGTGATAGCTTCAAATCCTTTTCCTTTTGCAGTGTCCACCAAGGAGGCCTCATATCCCAGGCCGTGGCGAGTTTTCTGTCCTTTCACCTCGATGAGTTTGTGAGTTCCTTCTTGGTGTTTCCCCAGACCGAGGCCAGGTAGATAGCTCATCTTTCTCATCATTTTCAAGACCGGAGGGATTTTATCCCGGGTGATTGTCAGATCTATGTTGCACACTTGGGCTTTGGGAGGCTCGACCGTGAAGCCCGTTAGCTTGAGACTTCCTCATCATGTTTGATTTCCAGAATAGGTATTCCACCTGTATCTGTGCCCTCCAAGGTGACTAAATCCCCATAAATGGTCGTCAGGTCCCCATTCGAGACGAATTTCACACACTGGTGGAGGCTTGAGGCGACCCCTTTGACCTGGTGCAGCCAAGGTCTTCCCAATAAGGCATTAAAAGTGATCGGGATGTCGATAACCTGGAATTCCACAGGTATCAATTTATGGCCAAACCAGAGGTCCAAAGTAGCAACTCCAAGGACTGCTCGAGATGTCGAGTCGTAAGCTTTGACTGTGAGGGAGGAAGGTTTCAAGTCTGTGGACTTGATGTCAAGCAGGCTCATGATCTTTTCCGGAAGAATATTCATTCCGGACACATTATCGACCAGGACCCGAGGGAGGCATCGTTCATCCAATTGGACTGTGACGAAGAGAGGCTCGTTATGATCAGCCCCAAATTGAGGGAGGTCGAGATCTGTGAAAGTGATTATGTTCCCATAGTGGATGTTTCCAATCAGCTGTACCACGTCATCGGGAGTAGTATCAATAGGGACCAAGGTGTGGGCCAGGCTTTCTTCCAGCTTTAGCTTATGGGGATAAGATGAGGTGAGCAGGGACCATAGAGAGATGTTGGCCTGTGTCTGCTTCAACTGAGTGAGCACGGGATCCTCCTTTTCGAGGTCAGGAGGTTCGACTGTCTTAGCATAGGGGCGGCAGTTCTCCCCGGGTGCTTGATCTGTGGCATTCTTATCTGTTTTAGGATTCCCTTGGAAGATCTGCCCGGATCGGGTTAACAGGTTGACTTCCTCATCAGTCGCTTCTTGACTAGATTTCTTCAACGCTGCTAAGGTCAACGGGGGAGCCTTTTTGGCTATCGGCCACTTGGTTACGACGGAGTCTAGCAACGGTGAGGGCGGCATGCGCTCCTTCCTGGGCGGCCCTTATAACTGCTTCCCAAGTCACAGGCTTTTAAGTCTGGGGTTGTGTTGTTGCCCCCTGGATGGCCCACAGAGCTAGGGCGTCCTCCGATTCGCTCCCATAGTCTGCCTTGCTCATAGTTATCATATAACAAGAGTCGCTATTGTCGGGGCTCGAAGGCTTTTCGATTTCATCCCTGGTATAGTGCAGCCATTCTGGTTCCTTTCTGTAATACTCAGAGTTGGAGATGATTATAGCACTTTGTGTGGGAGGTGCATCCGGTATCATGCCGGTTTCCGGGACTTCTCTGAGAGCTGACATACATTCGGGGAAGGTGACCTCTTCTTGGGTAACTCTGACAAGGAGTGTTACTTTGTTCCGGGGTGGATTTGATCTGACCATGGTTATTTTCTCATTTGGGCGGATGGGAGTTAGTTTCCCTCTTTCTATCAGATCCTCAACTATCAGCCTGGATCGGATGCCTGAAAACCCTTTCCCCAAAGCATGGTAGGCGGTGTTGAACTCTAAGACATCCACGTGCTCAGACCCAGGAAACTTCATGGCCTTCATATCCTCGGTTTCATATTCGTCTTCCAAAGTGTCTTTGGTCTTATGGCTATCAGCCTCCATTTCATCATACATCTTTTTTCTTTCACCCTTGCAAGTAGGGCAGCCACAAGTAAAGGATAGGCAATGTTCCCCCTCGTAGTTTGATGTAGTAGCTCGATAGATCTGGGTCCAAATAAGGAGCACCCGGGGTCCACTGTCGGGCGCTGGAGCAATTAGGAAGGCGTTATGTGGATCCATAGGTATGAAATCCACTGGGGAGACGTTTAGATCAATAACCCTTTTTAGTGATTGCAGGCACTCGCTGTGCTCAAGCAGCCCGATTGTGACCCTCACGGTTGTTATGCCATCCGTTCTCGGGAAAGAAGAAAAAGATCCGATGACGTTCACGAATTCGTCGTCTTCTGGTCGTTGAAACCCTCCATTCTCGACCAGTGCTTCAATGAACCCTTTCCATTCACCAGTCAGGTTCTTATAAGGAACATTGTGTTCTAGGATTTCGGATATGTACGGATCTGGGCGCGGGCTTTGTTGTCCCTCATCCTCTGAAGTATCCGGACACTGACCACAGGTGCATCTTACGAGGTGCAGCTCTTGGGGGCCCATCCCTACTGGCATTTGACTTGCATTTTCCGGTGGTCCTTCATCGTCGCTTGTTGGAAACCAACCATTATGTCTGGCTCCCATGGGCTCATTTCCGGCATGATTGTTCCAGATTGTTTCCGGATCTGGGGCCTCAGTTGACTCTTCGCTCTCGTCATCATCATCGTCATCGGCTCATCGGAATCATCTTCCCATATTACCGGGATTTCGGGTGAGAGGAACGCCGATCAAACCCGTTAGGGGAATATGGGTGCGTGCGGCCGCGAGAGTGTCATATGCTCCCATTCCCGGAAGTGATAGTTGCGACTCAGCTTCTCCTCCTAGAAACTGCGGGGGAAGAGTGAGAGGGGGTGGCACGTATTTGACTCCCGACAGGATATAGAAGGAGTCCTCCTCCTCCGATTCTTCGCTGTTCTCGGGATCATATTCAGCCTTTCCCAAAACCAACTTGTAGGAGTGTACTAGCTCCAGATGCTCCTCGGCCTTTTTGCTGATAAGCCCCAGTACAGGCGCTCGCCGGAAGCTTTCTTGTTCGATTCTACTCGATTGTTCAAACCATCTCGTGTAAATGGTTCTCTCATGCTTTGACCGAAACAGCCCCAGTTCTTCAGTATCAGCTATCCCTTCCTCTGAGAAGTAGCGAGTTTCATATTCTTGCAGGAAATCTCTGACATGATACCAAGGTGGGTTGATTCGTTTGATATCCTCAAGGCTGAGGGGGAATCCGAATTTAGGATCCTCGACAAGGTTGGCCACGGGTATTTGGGGACCTTCATCAGCACCTTTCTGAGCATGAAAAGGTTCTCCGCATTCAATCATGTTTACTTGATTATGGTTCCTTGGCAGAGGATTCTTGACTGTATTAGGCCCCTCGGGGCCTTCCAACTTTCCTTGCTCTATCAGTCCCTGGATTGCCTTTTTCAGAGTAAAGCAGTTATCTGTTAGATGTCCATGGGCTTGATGAAAAGCGCAATACTTTGAAGTATCCACGGGAGCATTCGGATTCCTGGGTTGGAAATTCTCCAAAGGACGCAGCAAGCCTTCTTTCACCAGTCCCCTAAAGATGTCATTCAGAGGCATTCCAAAGTTTTCGAGGTTCATGACCCGTGGTCCGGGGCTCTCGGGGTTTTCTCGGGGGCAAAAGGAGTTGTGTTATTACATTCCTGTCCCGCGTAGTTAATCATCTCTTTGCCTTTAGCGGGAGCGGGCGGTGTTTGCGGGAGGAGCCCGATATCTGTAGCGAGTGCGGCAGCCGGTTGCTGATTGTAAGCCTTTTCAAACTTAGCTGCGGAGTTAACCATGGCCCGTAAGTCTGAGTACGGGAAGTGACTGAGGGAGGCTCTCAGATGTGGTTTCAGGCATGACTGGAAGATGTCCAATTGCTCCTCTTCGGAAGGAGGGATTGCCATTTCACTGAGTTTCAGATTCCACCGCTTGTAGAAATCCCCAACATTCTCGTCGGGACGCTGCACTGTTGTTTGTAGGTCAACTCTATTTGTTTCCCACTCCAAGTTGGCCTTGTACTTTTCTGTGAAGGCATTAGTGATCTGGTCCCACGTAGTTCTGGCTTCGGGTTTCAAACGAAAGAACCATTTTAAGGCACTGGATTTCAAAGATAGACTGAAATAGTCAGCCAACTGCTGATTGGTGCATCCTTTGGCCTTCATCGCCAAGGTATATGTGTCCAAATGGGTTTTCGGGCATGCGGTACCATCAAAGAGGTCCAGATTCGGCATAACAAATTTGTGGGGCAGGGGAACAATGGAGTCCGGGTCTGTAGGCCGGAAAGCAGACTTCTTGGCAGTCAACTCAGCGATCTGCGCTTTCATTTCCTTGTGTTGTTCCATGAACCAGGCCAGATGAGGGTCTTGTGGCGGAGCCGTGGCATTTGAACCGGAGAGGGGGGTTACCACTGGAGGCAGACTGGTGGATGGAATGGCCGGCCCGGGGACGTAGGTGAAAACCTGTCCTTGGGCTGAGTTACCCTGGGGAGCATGAGTAGGACCCTGAGCAAAAGGATAGAACCTTGTGGCTTGCTGTGGGTTTTCAACCGGCAAAGTGGGTGGAGGCAGTCCTGCTGTAGCCGGATAGCTTGGATTTCCAGAGTGGGGCCCATAAGTAGGCTTAGGTGCGGGCTGCGGTCCCTGACTGTTGAATTGCATGACTGGCTGAGGCGATGGTGCATAACCCAGGGGGTACTGCGGTCCTGGTGATTCTGATGAAACTGGGATGGAGGTTTGGTAACCCATCGAACCACGGTGAGAAATGGATTGGTGAAAGCGTGGGAGGAGCGGTGAGCTAGCATCATTACGAGGAGGGGCTCGACGGCGGCATTGAGGCATGCCGAATCACTGTCATTCTTGGCCCTTTGAAGCTGTTCTGCGAAGGCCCGGATTGATCGGTTCCAAAGCGAGGCGGGATCCCAATTAGCTGCGACATTTCGAGATAACCCCAACCATGAGAAGACATTCCGTGCGGCTTTATCCCCACCGAGGGACCGTGGAACTGATTTCAGGTTGTCGGGCCGCGTAGATCCAAAGGGTCTCGTGGTTGGGAGCCGGGCCGACCCAAAGACCGAGGAGCACGGGTTACGGTAGTGGTACCATAGGAGGTGGGTGGTGGCATCCTGGAGTAATCGGGCGGCGAGAGTGGGATTGGCATCCTCATCTTCTTCCACGGTGAAGGTGCCATCGGGATTGAGGTTGGCAGCCAAACCATGGCTTTTGATAGCCTCCATAAGGCTATTCAGTGTGCTTCTGTCGCAACCTCATCCGTTACGCTAACCGATTCCCTTTGCATTGTCGAGGGTGCCGGAGGCGGAGTGACGTTATCCCCATCATTACCGGCTGATGCAGACATTCTGAAGCCCGGAGTCGGAACAAACGGCGAAGCTGATGATGCGCTTGACTCTTCCCAACTAATCAAACGGTGACCCGGTGTCCGGAACCAACCTTTGTGAGGAGCTGCGGGGGAAAAGGTACGAGGGTTCAGAGATTTGGGGATTGAAGGAGGGTAAGTGTTTGGGCTTTGGGCTCATGCAACATGCAGTTATTTGTTCTTGTTTACTTAAAACATGTTTTATTAACCTAATCGGTTGGAAAAGATTGCTCTTCTTTTTCGCAAACTACTCTGGATCCTGGATCAGTGGGCCCCGTCACTACGTCTATAAGCCCCTCGTATTCCACCTGTATTTCGACCTCCCAGGGTGGACAGCCCCGGGCGAGGGTCCTATAGGGCAAGCGGGTCCCACCGACCGAAAGAAAAACGATCCTAAAAGTCTGGCGGGTAATCGAGTCTTAATGAGCATTCGATGTAAATTACGGACAAAGCTGACGTCAAAGTCAAGATCATGTCCGAGGGCTCGACAAAAGGTCGGCATGATTTGGACTGATGAATGTCCACAATTGATCTTGACTTGTCGTCAATTAGGCCGTAATTAGGCATGGAATAATCATTAATCCTTGATGACTCAGTGTCATGCTGGGAGTCAGTGTATAATTTGTGCCAGTCAGAGCCGAAGTCAAGGCGCCGGTCAATATCTTGGTCAAAGTCTGCGGCGGAAAACCGGCATGACTTCGACTGATTAGGGTCCCCGAAAGATATTGAGTCGGTGTGCCGACAAAGGCTTGAAAGGAAAGGTCTATACACAGACAGGGCATGACACAGACCAGACTAAAAACCAACCGGGTCTCGGACAAAGTGTGTCACGAACAAGTGCATGGTCGACACGAGGCTCCATGGGATGTTTGGGTAGTCCTGTGCTTGCACCAAGAGGCGTAATAAGACCAAACGGGCCGCGACAAGGATTTCCCCGGGTTAGGGACGTAGTATGCAGTGTAAGGTCACGTGCGCGTAGTGTGCAAGCAGTCTATCTTCTTTTTCTGAGTAAAATAGAAATTTTTCATGTGTCTTAAAAAGTATGATGCATGATTTTATTTTATTTTTGAAAAGTTTCTTTTTTTTTTTGAAATTTTTTTTTTGAAATTTTTTTTGAAATTTAATGAACACATAAGCACATAATTCAAAATTCAAACAGTCCAAGGCAACGAGTCCAACAGTCAAAATTTTGACTTTTTCCGAGGCGGCCAAAACAACATGAAAATGTGCAAAAATCAACACACACAACAAATGATTTTTTTAAATGCCGGGACGGAAGCTTGACCCTCAAAAGCTTTTTTTTTTTTTTGAAAACAATGATACCGGTACGTGGGATTGTTAAACCACAATTTATCCCCGACTCGTGTTAGGAGGCGATAACGGGAAGTTTAATGGTTTCCACCAATATACCAAATATCATTTTTCTTTTTAGAAAAAGCTTATTTTTCCCCAGCGGAGTCGCCACTGTGATGATGTGCACCAAATTTTTCCGAAAGGGCTTTGAAATTTTCGTTTCTTTGAAAACCAATCGAAAATGACCGGAGTCGCCACGCCATTTTTGTTTTAAGAGCCAAAACTTTGAAAAATGCCCGAGATTAGAGATTTGGGTTCGGAGGTCAAGTTACACGCCGGGAAGGATGTTAGTGTGCACCCGGAATGCCTCGTAAAACGAGTCTTCCAAACATTTAAAATCATTTGTATGTGTGTGTGTGTTACTTTGGCCAAAATAAGTTAAAACTGGGGAAAGTAAAAATTGGGAATTCTTTATTAGACTTTGGACAGATCCCAGGATTTTTGGTTTGATTTTTGGGTTGAGTTTTGGTACTCAAAAGATTTTTGGAAGTTGGAAACCATTTCTGCCAGAATGAAAAAGGCAGTGGACACTTAATTTTGAAATGGACTTTAGGGCTTGAAAACTCCAGAATCTGGGAAAAGTCCGAGAATAAAAAATGTTCATAACACCTTAAATAAGGTTCCTGTGAAAGAATTTCCCATTTTGGAGATGATTTGAGGGACCAAAACCTTATGGAAATCTCAGATATGAAATCTGGATTTCTAGAGACTGATGAACTGACCTTTAAAGGAAAATTTGAAAAAAGGAGTTTCACTCACGCAAAAAATAAAGTAAAAATATGTCTGGAAAGCTATGGATGTTGGATATAAAAAGTGTTTTGTAGTCAACACCAAATTCCAAGTTTATCTGTGTCCAAAAAATTAGACCATGGACTGGGGTCTTAGAAAATTGCTACTGGACAGCAACTTCTCAAGAAGGAAAACATGATTTTAAAAGGGGGGTTTGGCATCCATGCTTGTCCCCATTTCCCTAGGTTTTGATTAGTGATCACTTGACATTTTAGTGGTGAATCAACTATATCAAACCATCCTTGGGGTACATTAGGACTAAGCACTTCATTTGCTTAGGAAGGGGAATTTTATCCTTTGAAAATGAGATTTGATGTATGAAAATGATTTTTAGGGTTTTGAAAATGTGTTTTATTTGCAAGTAAGTAAGAACACTTTGAAAATAATGTTGATCCTTGTAGAAGATCATCCATGGAGATGAACTTCCATGGTGATCTTCTTGGATCTAAGGCAAGAAGATGAACAAACTACATTTTGGAGTTTGAAAATGGATGCATAAATGAAGGAGTTTGAGTAAGGAGAATGAGGGTTTACCAATCTTCTTTGTGTTTTGAGTTTTAGGCTTGAATGTAAGAGTGTTTGAGGCTTGAATATGAGAGTGTTTGAATGAGTGTGATTTTGGGTGAATAGTTGAGAAAAAGGTGACAATTCTAGAGAATTCTCACTGTTTTCTCTCTATTTTCGCCAAGGTGCAGTTGTGGAAAATGTTTCTTCTCTCTTATTTCTGAGACTGAAGGCCTCAATTTATAGCCCTCTGGAAATTACATAACCATCCGCGCGGATGGTTCCTGCAGCGTGCACTGTTCATTAATTGCAGCTGCAGGCTTTGGACACAAAGAATATTTTCAAAAAAAAATCAAACTGATTATGTTTTTCAGCTTGCTAATTCGGGTTTTTTCTATTTCTTTTGCTTTTTAAGATTCTTTCTTTGGTTTATCTTTTTTTGGCAATCCCTAATCTACCCTTACTTGGTTAGAAATGTTAGGAATGTTAGGGATTGTTAGGAATGTTATAACTTTCGTTAATTTTCTAACGAAAATACTAACAAGCTCAAATTGGAGCACTTACAGGAAGCTCCGTCACCTAAATCCCCTACATTAGAACCAACCTCTGAAAACCCTAAGGCTCCAACCTCTCCGGTGATTCCACCATCGGTTGTCGCCCCTATTCCTCCTTCTGTAGAACCTTCCTCAACCAAGAAAAGGAAGCTAGCTCCAGCAAAACCCCTGAGCCAAGCTGCGATCCCTGTTCCCCAACGTAACCTTCGAAGATCGCATAGGGTTAGAAAATTGTCAGAGTCTGACAAGCTGAAGAACCTGAAGAAACCAGGTGGGAAACCATCAACCGCCATAGCTTGTGATGATGGTGAAGAAGAAGAAGAAGAAGAAGAGGTAATTGTTTCTCTTGTTAGAACTAGGGCTAAATCTGCTGTTACCCCTCCTGTAGTTGTTGATCCTGTCCCTATTATTACCCCTTCTGAAAATATTCCCCATGTTGAGACCATTGATCCTGTTCCATCACCACCTTTTGAACCTTCTCTTCCTATTGTTCCTACTCCTACTCCTGTGGTTGATGCTTCTGCTCCTATTGTTGATACTCCTGCTCCTGTGGATTCAAGCCCTGTTGAAGATCTTATTACTTTTAGTGATGAAGAACCCTTAGCAAGTGTTTTGATGGAGTTGAAAGGAAAGGAAAAGGTGGCTGCTACTGATTTAGAGCTTATTGAGGAAAAAGCATATGAATCTGATTCAAGCTATGAGAGTGATGACACTGCATCTGATGTCAACTACAAACTGGGAAGGGATGAATTAGAACAAGAAAAAGAGGACCTAGAAATAGATTCCTCTTCTGGTGATGAAACTGAGGTAGAGTCCATCAAAATTCCATCCCCTGCAAAGGATGGGTCTGAGGATGTGCACACATTCAGACGCACATCTACAAGGAAGAAATCTGATAAGGGTATGTCTTCAACTCTTTCCATTGCTCCTACCCTAAAACCCTTCTCTAAGAAATTTTTGATCAAAAATGCCTCTGATAGGTTTGGCCTAATTTCCTCTAAGGCCTTTGTTGTAGAAATGAAAATAGATAGGGAAACCTTCTTTGAGCTTGGTATGGACAAATTTTTTGAAGAAAGAGGACTGTTTTTAACTGTGGATCATCCTCTCCTTTTCTATCCTAAGATGGTGTATGAATTTTATGCAAATTTGACCAAGGGACTAGATAGATGCTCCTCTCCCCTCTCTGTTTATGTTGGAGGAAAGTTTGTCCCCTTTTCCCCATCTGTGGTGAATGATTTTCTTGGTTTGGATGATTCTTTGGATCAGTTAGTTGCTATTGATGATGATGAACTTGTGGCTGCTATCACCCATGGAAAGGTAACCTCTTGGACTGTGAAGCCAAAGGATTTAGGAAGTGGCTCCTTATCCTCTCTCTACTGTTTTCTCCATTCTATTCTTGTTGCCAATCTTTGCCCCTCAAATAACAAAACTTCAGTTACTAGGGTGCAAGCTCTCCTTTTCTATAGATTGGGCATTAAGAGGCATATTAACTTTGGAGATTTTATTTTTAGGAAGATTTGAGACTATGGAGAGTCACCATCTAAAAAGTGGTCTTTACCCTATCCCTCTTTGATCTCTCAAATCCTAATTGCCAATGGAGTTAAGCCTGAGAAAGGAGAAGAAAATTTTGAAAAATTTGCTCTGTTTAAGGAAACCAAAACACTTCTAGACCCTAAGCAAAGACATGTGGATCTCCCTTTGGGTACTATTCCTGAACTTGGTATGCCAGATGTGAATACATATGAAGCCACATCTGATGATTCTTTTGAAGCTCAAATGAAGGATTTGGATGCTGAGATTGCCCTTGCTGAAGCTCAAGTACAAACCTCCACTGATCATGCCAATAATCTTAAAGCACTTAAGGATAGACTCCTCAGATGGCATGCTAAACTTTCTAGTCAAAAAGGGGGAGAATCAAGTTCAAATCCTGCTGCTGCTGCTAGAAGTGAAGTCTGGGATGCTGCTGTTGCTGCTACAACTGTGGCTGGTTTTAAATGGAGACAGTGGGATCATTAAACTTAGGGGGAGAAATTCTTTTTGTTTGTTTTGATGCTTTGATGGATGTTAAAGACAATTTTTAATTTCTGCTTTAGTTTTAGTTTTTTTTTGAAACAATGGGTTGTAATAGTTTTAATTAGTTTTTTGCTGAATGGTTGCTTTAGTTTTTTTAATGAACTGCCAGTATTCTGTTCTAACTTGGTTTATGCAGTTTTTATGTATGGATGTGTATACACATCTGGACACACATCCATGCAGGGGGAGTTATGTTTAACTCTATGTTTTTGTGTTTACTCTGTGGTCATAAATTGTGAATTCTATAAATCTTTGGTTTTGACCAGAAAGTCCAAAATAGGGGGAGATTGAAAACGTGAGTTTTGTGGGAACATATTCATGTTTCCTTATTTCAAAGACTTCTATATGGTAAGAAGATTTTGGGACTTTCATGGAAGATTTATAAGTATCCTACTTTGACTAGGAGATTGTAAATATGTAAATATTTTTTATTTATGTACATAGTTTTATATTAGGACTAACTTACTAATATTTGATTTCCTTGTGAATGTGTTTTATGTTTTCATATAGGAAAAGAGATCTCACAAAGGAAGATGTCGATCACATGAAGATCTTCTCCATGGTGCAGTATAAATTCAAGGCATTCAGCACATGAGAAGCTACGGATTTTTAAGAGAGAAAATTACTCAATTCTTCATAGTATTCGACATTGTGTATTTAGGTTGTGAGTGAAGGTTGTGCCTTACATCCGTAACTCACATCTAGATTTTCATAGAGTTCTCTTGTTTTACTTCTGACTAGAATAGATCCTACTTGGGAAAGGGGAGTTGTTCTTGTCGTAGAAGGTGATTAGAACTCGTTTAGTATTTTCATATTTTAGTTTTTCACTTATTTGTTTTTGTATGAAACAAAAGTTTTTATAGTGAAAAGTTTTTGGGCGTAAGCCTAGTTTGCTGATCACATTGATCAGTAAGCGTAAATAATTCTTGAGTTATTGCTTTTAATTTATTTTATTCTGCTGCATTATCTGTGGATGTGTGGACAGTTGTGAGACACATCTGTACTCACATCCGTTGTTTGTTGGGTGATCTAAGTTTCCTAGCTACATGAAGCTTTCAAAGATGTTGAAAATGATGAGAATGCCTTCATTCTTGTAATATTGGGTTTGTGGTAAGTGTTGGGTCTTTGCGAGTTTCTTGATTAAAAATTGCGTTCTTGTAATTATATGATTATATAATGAAATTCATTGATCGGTCTGTGAAAGTAGACCATTGGGGTAAACCACGGAAATCTTATATTATTTATTTTGCTTGTTATGTTGTGTATTTATACAAATTAATGTGGTGTTATATAACCTAAATTGTTGTGATACACTTTCGCTACCCAACAAAACACGCTAGAGTTCTCGAATCGCTACTCGTCTTTTCCTTTTTACGAGGACTCTCTTTATGCCTTTTCTTAGATTTTATCAGTCGTTAACTGAATTTTGGCCTTGTCTTGTCGAGCGTTTTTGTTAAAATGGAGATTAAAAAAACTTAGCTTTTTTGTTATTAAGCGTGTTAGTCAAGAGTTTTAGACGGCTGAATTTTAAAAAGTTGGGGACATTTTGGCCGCTCAAAATTATAGCGACCAGAAATAAGCTCCGTTTTAAAAACTCTTCGTTTATAAAACTGTGTACCAGAAGAGCCCTTAATCGTAGACTAACAATCAGACTCAATGTATTTTATTTACAAAGAAATTGAGATTTGAACTTGATAGTTAGACTTGGTAATAATGTTGGGTGCAGTTTTATCACAGTAGAAACAATATACAATAATGCTAGAGTGAGATTAGGGAACATTAATTTCCCTAATTTGAATCCAATTGGTAATTTTGGTAAGTGGGTTTTATAATTTCTTTATCAATGATTTATAATCCTATTTTGAAAAGAACATTATTAAATTTGTACATATCTTTTATTTATGTAATATATGGTGTTTTATTTAGACTAGAACTAATATTACTAACAAATCTATTTACTTTTGAGTGTCAATCTTTTTTTTCTTGTAACAGTTTTATTCTATCAAATAAGTAAGAGTTTGACTAATTTAATGACTTCTCAAAGGTGCCTATAAATACAATACGATCAGCACATTGATAAGACACGGATTGAGAATTTTTTGGAAGAGAAAACATTTTGTTATTCACAGATTCAAGACATTCTTTTAGGTTGTAAGTAAAGTTGTGTCTTACTTATTAACTCACATCTAGATTTCTTTCAAGTTTTTTGTTCTACTTCTGTTTATAATATACTCTCATTGGGAAAGGAATATTGTTTTTGGTTTAGAAATTGGTTAGAACTTGCTTTAGCATTTTAATCTTTTTGTTTCACTTATTCTTGTTTTCTTCTGTAAAACAGATCTTTATTAGTGAAAACCTTTTTGGGCTTATAGCCTCTTCTGACATGGCTCCCTTTCCCAAGTTATCGTCTCGGATGCAAGAGCGATATTTGGACAACTTTCAATCGTGGGTACGGAACCACACGAGGCAGAACAAAAGGTTTTTCGAAGGCTGTTACGGGATTAAATCTGTTTGGGCTTTGAAGGAGCTCATGCCAGATTGGGATCTTTTGAGAGCCGCGTCTCGGTTCTGGGACGTAAGGAGGAACGTGTACAGCTTTTCGTACAACGAAGTCACTCCTACGTTTGAAGATTTCCGGGCCATTCTGGGAGGACCTGAGACGGAACAGCTAGTTCTTCCGTATGCTGGTGGCATGGCCACCGTTGAGAATTTGGGACTGTCCGAAAGATTTGCCGGAGCTGAGGGGAGCGTCTTTTCGTGGGACGCGTTTGCTCTGTGCGCGCTTGCTACTCTGTTCACATTCACGTCTCTGGGTGTGTGCCATCACAGTGTACTGGACCTGGTGAGGCAGTGCCGGAGTGGAGGAGACATCGTGCCATTGGTCTTGGGCGAGACGTTCCTGGGCATAGGCCGGATGGCGACCGGTAGCCGATACATGTGGGGAGGGAGTCCCGCTATGCTGACCATGTGGCTGAGGGAGAGGCTGCAGATGATGCCTGAGGTGCCAATGTCCTGTGACGCTTGGTCTTTCTCTCGACGTCCTCTGGTGATAGGGGGCGATCAGGCCGAGCTGGAGCTCTGGATGGCCAGACTTTGCACGCATCACTTGCGATGGTGGGTTCCCCATTGGAAGTTACAGACTTGTAGGACCGCTCAGGAGGGTCTGTTGATCGTCAGAGTGCCGGGGCTGTCTCAGACGTCTTTCTATATTCCATCATTGGTTCTGCGGCAGTACGGGCTGGAGCAGGTGCCACTGACTGATCTGAGTTATGCCGCTACCTTTGAGGTGGGATCTCTGCGGATGGAGGATCCTTCGACGCTATTGCTGATCACCCGGTGGTGGCAATACACGTCCTTTCCTGCCAGGGTTCTCTTTCACCGGAGAGAGGGCACTGTTCTGTCGATGCAGTATCTGAACTGGTACGAAGAGTGTATAGGGGAGACACAGATGGCTATCTTGTGGAGACGGAGTGAGCTGTTGGGTGCTGATCACCTGGACAGCTCGACCTTGAGGAGGACAGAAGCGAGGGCTAACCCTGGGAATCGTACTGGCGATGCCATGGCTGATTATGTGGCAAGTGCTGATCGGGAGGCCAATCAAAGCACTATGATGATGGCTCGAAGCGAGGCGGCTCGAGACAGAGCCAGAGAAAGGACTGTGTTGACAGCCACAGGCTTGACGGAGGCGTCGGGAAGGGTCCCTGAGCCAGGTAGAAGGCCTACCGGAATATTTCCTGCGAAGGTGAAGAACACTCGCCGGGGAAAAGGGAAGGGGAAGAAGGATGAAGGACCTAGTACGGGAAACTAGGTTGACCTTGCTGTCCAAAGTATCCACCCATTGTCATTGCAGACACATTAATTGATTAATGTTTTATTGTAGTTTTGCTAGCGTGTAGCGAGTCAAGAGTTGACCGTGCTTGAACTCATCAAAGAATGTTTTAACCGTTATGAATTTGTAGGTTAAATGAAAAGAGTTTTTCGAAACACAAGCAATTGATGCTTATTGTATTTTTTTGTTTTTTAGACCGAACCAAAGATGGCTGCCTACGTTCCCCTTTTACAATTGGACTAAGGGGCTCAGGTCACCGTAGTTCGACACTTTAGGTGAATTTGAGAAAAACAAAGATAAAAGAAGTGTGACCCTGTTTTTTACCTGGATCATTAGCGGGAATGTATCCAGTTGGGTATTACTCTTTTAGCACTCTAATTTACTGAGGGGGACGGTGTATGGGGAAGGAGAGTTGACTCGTGCTCTTCCTCAAACGAAGTATCTGCGGAGCTTGCTTCCGTTCACGGGGTTAACGAAAGGGTTTCCGTCCAAGTCTGCTAGCTTCATGGATCCTCCGGAGAAGATTCTTTGTACCACGAACGGTCCTATCCAGGTAGGCTCCCACTTTCCGAGGGGATTGGTCTGCGTAGGAGGTTTTTCCTTTAGCACCAAGTCGCCTTCTCTGATGTCTCGGATCTTGACTTTCTTGTCGAATGCTCGTGCCATTCTGCTCTGGTAGGCTCGAGTGTGTTCCATGGCTTTCAATCTGCGCTCGTCGAGTAGAGCAAGTTCGTCGTGACGGCTCTGTAGCCATTCGACTTCATTGATCCCGTTTTCCAAGAGGACTCGGAGGGATGGAATTTCCAATTCCACGGGTAACATCGCTTCCATTCCGTAGGTAAGTGCGAACGGAGTCTCCCCTGTGGCGGTTCTGACTGATGTTCGGTATCCCCAGAGGGCTAGATGTAGCTTTTCGGGCCAGTCCCGACCTCTGGTGGTCATCTTTCTGATTATCATGGCGAGAGTCTTGTTGGCTGCCTCTACTGCACCATTGGTTTGTGGTCTGTAAGGAGAAGACCTGTGACGTGTGACTCTGAATTCGGTCAGTAGTTGGTCACAATCTCCTTCGAAGTGAGTCCCATTGTCGGATATGATCTCGTTGGGCACTCCGTATCGGCACATGATGTTCTCTCGGATGAACTCGGCCACCTTCTTAGAATTCAGTACCTTGTACGATCTGGCTTCTACCCATTTGGTGAAGTAGTCGACTGCGACTAAAATGAACTCGTGACCATTGCTCCCTGGAGGAGTGATCTTGCCGATGACGTCGATTCCCCATGTGGCGAAAGGCCATGGCGTAGTCATGCAATAGAGTTCGTGAGGAGGGATGTGATTGAGGTTGGAGAATCGTTGACATTTGTCGCAGCTTCGGACGAACTGGATGCAGTCTGTTTCCATTGATATCCAATAGTATCCCATACGGAGAATGATCTGTGTCAATGCTCGGGCGTTCATGTGCGGACCGCAGGTTCCGTTGTGAACTTCGTTCATTAGCTCGCTGGATTTTTCTTTGTTTACACACCGAAGGAGTGGCCCTTGGTGGCGCTTCTTGTACAACATACCCCCCAGAATGACGAAATGGGATGCCAGGCGTTTTAATGCCATCATGTTTTTGGCTTTGATCCCTTCTTTGTATTTTCCATCTTCACTTGTGAAGGAAGCTTCTCCGTTTTGGAGGTACTGGTAAATTTGATTGTACCAGGGTTCGTCGATCGTTTCTTTTTCTTTTTCGATCTCACAGCAATAGGCGGGTGTTTCCCGTCTGCCTATTCTGAGGGGTTTTACTGCTTTCCCATTGGGAATTTTGACAAGAGAGGCGAGGGTTGCCAGGGCGTCTACGAAGCGGTTCCTGTCTCTTGGCAAATAGTGAAAAGAGATGTCCTTGGGCGAGCAATGAGCTCCTCCATGTACGCGTGGTACTTCTGAAGGCCGGAATCTACCGTCTTCCATTTGTTGGATACTTGATTGATGATCAATGCTGAGTCTCCATATACATCCAGCTCTAAGATGTTGCGCTCGAGGGCAGCTTCCAAACCTGCTGCACAGGCTTCGTATTCTGCTGCATTGTTGGTTGCTTCGAAATTCAGCTTGATGGCTATGGGAGTATGCTCGTCCTTGGGATCGACAAGGAGCATTCCAATACCATTCCCCTTCTTGTTGGCTGCCCCATCGAAGAAGAGTTTCCAGCGGTTTTCACTGTCAAGTGAGAAGATTCTGTCATTCAGAAACTGCGGATCAGGACCCTTAGGTTCACTGCTTGGGAAGTCTGCCAACTGATCTGCCATTACTCTGCCCTTTGTTGATTTTCTGACCATGTACTTGATGTCGAACTCAGCCAGGAAGAATGACCACTTGGCTAGCCGCATTGACAGGGATGGCTTGTCAAAGAGATATCGGACGGGGTCCACTTTGGAGACCAGGAGCACTGAATGTGACTGCATGTAGTGTTTCAGTTTCCCGACTACCCATACCAAGGCGGTACAAGTTTTCTCTGATGCTGAGTAGCTGAGTTCACTTCCTTGAAGCTTTCGGCTTACGAAGTAGATTGCATGCTCAACCTTGGAATCTTTCTGTTCTTGTGCCAGCATTGCTCCGATTGACGTGTCTGTTACTGTCAGATACAGGAGTAGTGGCTTGTCTTCATGTGGCGGGCACAGAATTGGGGGATTAACCAAGTAGGTCTTGATCTTCTCGAAAGCTGTTTGGCACTCGGAGTCCCATTTGATGTCGGCATTCTTTTTCATCAGTTTGAACATGGGCTCGCAGAGAGATGTCAACTGGTTGATGAAGCGGCTGATGTACTGAAGTCTTCCCATGAAGCTCTTTACTTACGTCGGGGTTTGAGGCGTCTTCATGTCGATGATGGCCTTGATTTTCCTGGGATCGGCTTCGATACCGCGTTCTGTAACCATGTATCCCAGTACCTTGCCGCGCTTGACGCCGAAGGTGCACTTTGCCGGGTTCAACCTCATGGAGTGTTTTCTGAGTCTGTTGAAGAACTTCCTCAGATCTGTCATGTGCTGCATGTCTGATCCCTTGGAGTGGATGATCATGTCGTCGACATATACTTCGATTTCTTTGTGTATCATGTCATGGAAGAGGGCTGTTGCAGCCCGCTGGTAAGTAGCCCCAGCGTTCTTCAAACCGAACGGCATGACCGTGTAACGGTATGTCCCCCAGAGTGGTGAAGGCGATCTTGGCCTGATCCTCCTCGAACATCTTGATCTGGTTGTATCCAGCGAACTCGTCCACGAAGGACTTTACTTCGAAATTTGTCGTGGTGTCGACCGGCATGTCGATGTTAGGCGAGTGGGAAATCATCTTTAGGGCTGGCCTTGTTGAGATCCCGAAATCCACGCGGCATCTGACCTTTCCGTTGGCCTTGGTGACCGTCACGATGTTGGAGAGCCAAGTCGGGTACTCAATCACTTTGATGAAACCAACTCGGAGCATTTTCTCAATTTCTTCTTTAACTTGCAAGGACCACTCTGGCTTGATCTTGCGCGGCTTACGTTTGGCTGAGGCTTGGATTCGGGATCCAGGGGAATTCTGTGCTCCACGATTGAGGGATCGAGTCCTAGCATGTCCTGGTATGACCAGGCGAACACGTCAACATACTCCGGAGGAGGCTTATCAGGGCTTCTTTTTCTGCATCGGCGAAGAAACTGCCCACTTGTGTCTCTTTAGGCTCTTGCACTGTCCCCAGGTTCACTTTGGTCATAACCTCTTCGGCGGCTTGGGCTCGGTTGTCCTCTTGGTCAACTACATGCTCGAGAACTTCTCTAATGTATTGTTCATTTAATGTGTCCGCTTCTTTATCAATTGAATTATTAACGTCTTTTAAGTTGTTTGTTAACTTATCAGTTGTTAAAGTGGCAATGAGAGGATACTCCGAAAGGTCAGACTTTTCATTAAACAAGAACGGGAATACATGATTGGCTACAACATTATAGTCCTCCGGCGTAAGGCCGTTGGATGACTCGGAGGACTGGACTCTGACAAGGACTGACTCAGAGGGTTTGAGACCGGGTTTAGGGAGATGTGGGTGCGGGCCCAGCTTGTCTTCCAGTTCTGCCTGGCTTGCCCTTGGTCCGGTGAAAGTTACCCAGTTCTTCAGTGGCATTGCTAGATGCTTGATGAGGGTGCGGGGATCGAAAGGCTTGGCTTCTGCTGTCCCAATCATGGCGATCATGCTATTGTCGGAGCCCCAGTCGATCAAGTTTGGCAACTCCGTGACTTCTTCAAAAAGACTCTATAGAGCTGATCCACTGAGAGCATCTTCTATGAACTCTGGTTCCTTCTGCTTTGGACTTACTGTCTCGAATGTGGCCTTGGCGGCTGATCTGAACAATCTATTTCCCATGGAGAGTACCTTGAGTTGCTCCTCCAAGTCTGGGATTCCCTTGAATGTGTACTCATCTTTGGGTGTGGTGGCAGTTGGTCCAGGTAGAGTTGTGATGTCGAGGAACGCTCCCCTTATCGGATTAGCTTTGAGTCCTCTGAAACGCTTGAGGTCCCGTGCTAGCTGTTCCATTCTTCCTGTAGTCTTGGTGCTGACTATCCCTGCTTCTTTCTCATCTTCATCAGTTCACCGCCGGTCCCCTCGGTTCTGCTGTTGGTTCCTGTCGGTCCCTCGGTCTACTGTCGGTTCCCTTGTCGGTCCCCTCAGTTCTGCTGTCGGTTCCCTTGTCGGTCCCCTCAGTTCTGCTGTCGGTTCCCTTGGTGAAGTAATGAGCGAGGTCAAAGCTGTAAGGCCGGAGATTGGGTGTGCCGTCGGAGGTTCCCCTTTTGCGGGCTGCTGCCTTGGTGCGGGCGAGCCTTTTGTCTTCCTTGATGTCAGCCGGTGTTGGCACGTAGCCAAGCCCCTGGACCGTGGTGTGGTCCTTGACTTCAATAACTTGGTGTTGGCCTTGCAGCCTTTTGCCGAGCCCCAGTCCTGGGATGAAGTTCATGAGTTTCATCATCCTCATGGCGGGAGGAATCTGATCGTGAGACAGTGGAAGGTCCACGTTGCATATTTGGATCTTGGAGGTCTCCAGAGTGAATCCAGTTAATGGCATGTCGTCATTATGCTTGATTTCCAATACTGGAATGTCGTTGGTGCTGGTCCCCTCGGTGGTGACACTGTCGCCGTAGACTGTGGTTAGCTCGTTGCCTTGCATGAACTTGAGGCACTGATGAAGGGTGGATGCCACGCCATTGATTTGATGCAGCCAGGGACGCCCCAGGATGGCTGTGAAAGTGATTGGAATGTCCAACACTTGGAATTCGGTGGGGATCACCCGCTTGCCGAACCAGATGTTGAGAGTAGCAACCCCGAGAACTGTACGGGAAGTAGAGTCGTAGGCCTTGACAGTGTGGACTGAAGGCTTAAGATCTGTGGGCTTGATATCAAGCAGGTCCATCATCTTGGCGGGCAAGACATTCATTCCGGAACCTCCGTCTACCAACACGCGGGGAAGGCGACGCTCGTCCAGCTGGACTGTGATGTAGAGCGGCTCATTGTGATCAGCCCCAAATTTTGGAAGGTCCAAATCTGTGAAGGTGATAATGTTGCCATAGTGGATGTTGCCAATCATCTGAATGACTTCATCTGGGGTTGCGTCCACGGGGACCATGGTACGGGCCAGGCTTTCCTCTAGCTTGAGCTTGTGAGGATAAGAGGAGGTGAGCAGAGACCAAAGGGAAATGTTCGCCTGAGTCTGCTTGAGCTGAGTGAGGATCGGGTCCTCTTTCAAGGAATTTGCGTCTTCGGGCTGGCCGGATTGCAATTCTGGCTCCGTCGGCTTTTTGGTGGCCTTAGGTGGTAATGCATGGATTTGACCCGATCGGGTTAGAACGCTGACATCAGGTTTGGTCCCTTCTGAACAGGCTGCTCTGAGTTGAGCCATAGTTAGAGGAGGATTCCTCGTAGCATAGGGCCATATGTCTTCCCTCAACTCATTGATTGTGGATGAATTCCCGGGAGCTTCGGCAGCTTGACGGATTCTGTCCCAGGATACTGGCTTAGGTGCCTCTGCGGGGAGGTAGCCTACAGTTTGACGCAGTTGTTCGAATGTCAGTGCACAACAGTGGTTGCCTGAACTGAACTGTGCGTTGCTGACCCTCCGGGGGAGGTTGGAGAGTTCTCGGCTTAAGCGAACGGTCTCCTTGATCTCTTCACGGTATATCGCGTTCCTTTCCTTCTTGCTGAGCATACTCAGGGCATTCTGGAGTTGGGTCTGGCGATACTCGTGGTTTGCTAGTTTTCCTCCGCTCTGGGCCCAGATCAACCTTCTTGCAGCGGAGCCTGCGTCGAGAGTGAGTGCCTGCGTTTCTTCCCATGTGAGAATAGCCAGTGCTTCTTTGAACTGCGTGCGGCAGTCTAGGTAAACCTCCATCGGGGAGAGTTTTCTCCTCTGCTTTATCTGAGTGGCGGGTATGTCGGAAGGTGAGTACACGGCTTCCCGAACATCGGCCCATGTGACTGGTTGCTGTCCCAGTTGATCGTTTCTGTAAACGAAGGCTGTAGACTGTGGAATTTCCCTGAGTAGTTGCTCGAGACGAATTTCCATCCTCCTCCTGTTTTTAAATAGACCTTCCTCCCTGAGTTGGCCTTTCAATTTGAGTGCGGCAATGATCCGTTCCCATCCTCCCAGGACCCTTGGGAGTCCGGTTTTGTTGACTTCATGCCCGGCTTGGAAGAGAATGGTTTCATCGTCTTCATCGTCGCTTTCACAGAGAACTTGCTTTCCTCGGGAAGGTAAGCGCTGGGATTCGTTCTGCTGTGTCGTTCCATCTCCTAGGTCATTGGGACCGTTGACCACCCTTGCCTGGCAGAGGGGGTTGGATGAGAACAGACGGTAGTCAGGGAAGTTGCCATGAGCAAAACTCTTGAGGTCGAACTGGTCTAGAGTGGCCTCTAGCTTTCTGTCTGAAGCTGCCTGTGACACTTTAAGGGCTTGGTCCCTGTAGGTCTTTCGAGCTTGGTCTTCGTCCCAAAGACGACTTTCTTGAGCGGCTAGCTCCATGAGAGCTTTCCTTGCGAGACCTAGGCAGTCTCCGTAGGTGCGCATCGTCTGGCTAGTGTCCAGAACCGTGATTACATTCAAATCGCCGAATGGCGGGAACACTTGGATTACATTGACGAAGGAAGTCGGACTGGGACATTCCATGCGGCCTTCCTTGATCTCGATCACCAAGAAGTTTGCCCATATCTGCTTGATTGACCCCACGGGGGTATTGAATTCTGCAATGTTGACGGTCTCGTGATCTCGCTCGATCGCCAAGTCTATCAAAGCTAGCAGTCGACTGGCAGGATGTCTGAATCCGGGGCCGTGACGGCTGGGAGTAGAATCGAACTGGAGCATGTTGATGCTGAGGTGGTCATTTCCTGTGTCGGAAGCTGACTCTGCCTTGCGGGGAAGACTTTCGCAGATGTTTTCGGGGTGGCTGCCGGAAGCGTTCCCGAGGTTGATCTGACTTGTAGCAGGGTGAGGAGCTTGGTCTCCTTCGCTGTTGCCCTTGGCCTTGGCGGCGTTTGAGGGTATAAGCTTGACTGACGGCACGGGCCGGTTGCCACTGGGGCTGGTACTCGGAAGTAAAGATGAGCTCTGAGCTCGCTTGGCCAATGCCTCGTTTACCATGAGCAGGCAGTCATCAAGGGTGACCTTGGTGTTACAGAATCTGATGACAAGGACCGGATCCTTGGCTTCATCAGGATATCTGGAATAGATGATATTGACGAAGTCGTCGTCCTTTACTTGATCAGAGGGATTCCTCGTTGCGTGAATCACGTGCTTCCAATTATCGGATAGCTGCCTGTACTGGACATTGAGCTTGACAATTTCCATGGTATTGGAACCTTGGTCGTAGGTGACCTGATCGGAAGGAGTTCCGTCCTCAAAACTGAGCATGTGAATGCAGAG
Organism: Adenophora triphylla var. japonica; assembly: GCA_022495995.1. Taxonomy (NCBI): domain Eukaryota; kingdom Viridiplantae; phylum Streptophyta; class Magnoliopsida; order Asterales; family Campanulaceae; genus Adenophora; species Adenophora triphylla. The sequence goes on from JAFEMH010000228.1 coordinate 804,127, forward strand.
GTCTGCTTGCGGGTCTGCCGCGTCCTCGACTCCGGAGAGTCCAGATTCATCGTCATCTGATCGCTCAATCCAGGTGTAGGGACGTATTGCGTCCGGTTGCGTTGTTGGAGCAGCTAGGAAAACATCATGCTCTTCGTTGGAGAAAAGGGGTGCAGCGGGTAGTTCCTCGTGGAGGACATCCCATACGACTTCCATGCATTCATCACGAGAATGACGGTGCTTGTTGACCTTTATCACAAAGATCTCTTCGCCTGGCGGGGCCAGAGAGTTGGTTTGGAGAATGCTGACAAATCTCCGAGCGGAGACAGGGGGTTTATGCGCCCGCATCATGGCGATGTTCAGCGTTTCCTTCCAATCTGCCTCCAAATGTTGGAAACGACAGTTGAACTTGATGTATCGGACTGCTTCAGGGTCTGCCTGCTCGAGTACGTTTACATAGTTAGCATCTCCGGACTCTGAGGGATTCTGATGAGATTTGCCCCGGTAGTCCCTTGGTTGATTCGAAGGAGGTAACCCCGGTGCCTGAGTGCGGACACGCTTGGCTACTGTCTCGGCCTCGTTTCCTATGAGGAAACTATCCCCTCGGATGACTTCAAGATCTCCCTGCCGGTTAATGAACTTGACGCACTGATGGAGAGTGGAAGCTATGGCTTTCATGTGGTGTAGCCAAGGGCGTCCCAAAAGAGCTGTGAACTCGGATGGAATGTCCATCACGTGGAATTTTGCTGGCACCATTTGGGTTTCGAACCAGAGTTCCAGAGTCACTGTACCCAGGATGGGACGAGACGAGTTGTCGTAGGCCTTGATAGTCCGAGTAGACGGTATCGGATGGTTTTCATGGATGCGGAGAGCTCGCATCATCGAGAGGAGGACATTAACGGCTGACCCGTTATCTACCAATACTCCGGGGAGTGATATGGTGTTGAGTTTGAGAGTGATGTACAGAGCTTCGTTGTGCCCCGAGGCGTCTCTCGGTAAGTCTTCGTCACAGAACGTGATCATGCTTCTATACAGGCGGGAGTCGTAGATCTCGTCTCTATCCGTAGAAGGAGAGTCATCCAGCCATCCGTTTCCTGTCTTCCTCTTGCGAGGTAAAGCCTTTGGTGGAACCTCAGGAGTGTGTTGAGGCTGCCTGTGGCGGTTGCCGCCCTTGGTTAGCACATTGATCAAGTGCGATTGCCAAGGCGACCTTGATCTTCCTTTTACCGGTCCGAGCTCGGAAGGCTGGACAAATTGAATCTTGGGCGATCCCGCGGAGGGTTAGGCTTATTTGCGATAAGATTACCAAGATCCGAGGTATTCCGGTGTCCCAGGGCACAGTGCGGGTTTGAGCGGGACTTTTCGGCTTTCCCATCCCTGTTTGCTCTAAAAAGTGCATGGCACGGAGGCAAGAGGACTGGCTGGAGTACAGTGCGTAGTAGTCGAACCTCCGGAGGGTTCTCCAAGTGTACCTACACCTGGTATCTCGGCTTCGTATCTTTCTCTCGATTCTTTGTTGAGAGGATTTCTTCTTACATTTTCTCGGAGGATTGCTCCGGACGGTTTCTCGAGACTCGTACTCCGGGCGGGCGGAGCGATTGCAAACATCGTAGCCGATGTGGACATTAGAGGAGGATCCAGTTTGAAAGAGGCGGAGAAGCGGATTACAGTGGCACTCTTCTTGGGCACCCACTCAATGGAATTCACTGCTTATTATTCGGAAAGGATTCCCGAGGCGTGTATTGGGCCCACGGGCGCTCTAACTTGCCTTCTTCTATCAAGTTACGGATTTCGTATCGTAACCCCAAACAATTGTCGGTGGTATGGCCGTGATGCGATGGAAGGCGCAGTATTTGCTCTTGTCCGCATTGGCTACGGGAACTTTGGGTTTGTAATTGGCAACGGGCTTAAGGAGACCCTCCTTGATTAACCCTTCCGGCATCTTGCTCGGTGGCATGTCCAACTTGTCGAAGTGTACGACAGCGCCGAGTAGAAGCTGTTGCTTTGCGGGGTGGTTTACATTTACCGTGTTGTCCACGATGGACGTAGTTGACAGACGTATCTTTCCCTTTGCCGGGGGCCGGTGCGGGATTGAATGCAGCTGTTGAGCGGTATACGTATGGGCTGTGCGGTAGCCAACTTTTCCTTGAGATCCTTCTCGAAGCTGTGAGCCGGCATTGACCATGGCCGGAGATGCAGGAAGAAATTGTGGCTGATGAGAGTTCGATGGACGGTCTTAAGCGGGACTTGAAGATCCGCATCTGTTCGTCTTTGGAGAGTGGCTCCATGATCTCGGAGAGTTTCCAGCTCCATCTCTTGTAGAATTCCCCAACACTTTCATCCGCTTTACGCTCGGTGGTGATTAAGTCCTCGCGACTTGTTTCCCACTCTAAGTTGGATGCATGCCGTTCCGGGAAGATGTTGCTTGATCTGTTCCCAGTGTGGCGATCCGCGAGCTTGACCCTCGAAACCATCGTAATGCTGAACTTTTGAGCGTATCTTTGGAAGTGGTCGGCCATTTCTTTGGAGGGTTGCTCCTTTTGCTCTCATGCCGAGAACGTAGGTGTCGACGTGCGTTTGAGACATTCGGTTCCATCGAATCGGTCCATCTCGGCATTCGAACTTGGCGAGGAGAGGCGTGACCATTCCGGATCTGTGGATTTGAGCGTTTCTGCTTTGAGGCTGCTCATGGTGGCTTTCGAGGTCTTTCATCTGCTCGACCATCCAGGCTAAGGTTGGGTCCGGTGGTGGGTGTGAGGCTCGGCGCCGGGTGCTACCACGTGAGCGGTAGTGATTGGAGGTGGAAGGCTTGGTATATGAGAATATACGGGAGCCTTTTACGAAGCTGTATCGGGGTTTGTCCCGGTGTTTAGGGATTCGTGTATAGGCAACGGGACGAACCCGGGAGGGTATTGAGGGATATTGGCATCCTGAGATGGTCAGTGGTGCGGTGGTGATATTGAGTGATGGGTGTAGCACCTTGGGCGACCAAAATTGGCAGGGTTGCCACGAGAGGTGGCAACATGGAGCCTAGGTCATTTGTTTCCTTGGTTGGAAGGCATCCGTAAGTTGGCGGGGAGGAACCTGATTGAAGGTTTGGTGAGCTGGTTTTGGGGAATCGTCATCCTCGACCCGGGGACAAAAATGCCGTCGGCGGGGATAGGCTGCTATACCTCGCTCATTCAAAGGCTGTACCACGAAATTCTGCGATCTTCTTTACGCCTCTTGTGAACCTCACAAGCCCGGATGGCTTCTTCCAATGTCATATACATTACCGGTGGCGGGGGTCCTTCCCGTCACGATTTCTCGGTGATCTAGACATGTCGGAAATTCTGGCCGAGGGCGAGGGAACCGAAGCTGTCTGACGTGCCGTTCTGTGATCTGGCAAGGCGGCGGCCGGAAATCTGAACCACTTTACGCTCATTGCGGGGAACGAAAGGAAGGGTTTAGGCTTCGGAAAAGGGTATTTGGCTCAAGGTTTTCGGGCTTGTGCAATGTGCGATTACCGATTAAAGTTTACTTAAAGCGCGTTTTCTCGAGTCCTAATTGGTTGGAAAAGAGCGTGTCTTCTTTTCGCAACTAATCCTAGAGCTCTAATCGGTGGATCTCGTCACTACGCTTATAAGCCCCTCGTTTCCATTTGTAGATCATCTTTCTCGGGACGGACTATCGGCGAGGTCGATAAGGCAAGCGAGTTCCACCGACAAAGGAAAAAGTGAACTTAAGGCTAGGCTGATCACGCAAACTTTCAACGTGTGTGACGTGCGGGCCACGGTCGAAGTCAACGTCCTTAAGTTAAGCGGGGATCGTGCCAAAATTTGGGCATGACCTCTCTGACTCGCTTGTGCGAGAGACCTTAGCTTTTAGCGTTGGCCAAGTTGTGGGCGGCACGGTACATACGGCGAGGTTTGGTGACACGGCGTCACATTGAACCTTCGGGTATATTTTTCGGCGAGCTCAGCGTCAAAGTCAAGGCTGAAAAGCTCAAGACTTCGGGTCGGGAACGACCTTTGGTCTAAAACTCTCGAGCTTGACTCGGAGCGGGGCCCGGCGTGAAAAACATACACTTAGGCTTTATGACACGAGCTAAGCCAAAAACCAACCGGGGTCTTGGACAAAGTGTGACACAAAGAGTGCATGGCTTACACAGGCTAGGATGGGATGTTTGGGGACGACCCCGTGCGCCCCGAAAGGTGTGGCGGACCAATCGGAGTGCAAGCGATAAGGCCATCCCGGGTTAGGGGTTGTAGTGTGCGGTGTACCGAGGCGGCAAGTGCACGTGAAGTGCGGTGTTAGAGAGCGGCAAGTGCGCGTAGTGTGCGGTCACTAAAATTCTTTTACGAGTAAAACGAGATTTTTTTTTCAGAATGTGTCTTAAAGAATTTATGATGCACGATTCAAAGACTGACATGAAAATCAAACATGAATGGGGATGCACAAACATGGTATGATTTTGAAAAAAGTCGACAATGTAATGCCTTTGAAAAAACCGTTCGAGGTTTAAAGGAACTCACACACACGAAAACGAGGAAGGGTAAACGAAAGTTTGACCCACGGAAGGCTTTTTAGAAAACATCGGCAGTTTTGAAAAAAGTATCTTATCCCCAGCGGAGTCGCCAACTGAAATTACCCGATCTTTTTCGCGCGCGGGGCGAGGGGGCGCGGAAAAGGCGGTTGTCTTTCGCGGAGGGGTTGGTGTCTGAGACCTCGCTTCATGGGAAGGAACAAAATGAGGAGTCGCCACGCGGTTTTTGTATTTTGAGCCCAAACGTTGAGAAACGGCTTTTGTGAAAAGGTGTCGTTTTTATTGGTAGCAAAAACTTAGGAAAACGCTTAAAAAAGGATAATTTTTATTGGCAGCAAAAACGAGTAAAAAGCTTTTAGTACCAGAGATTGTTAGGTTCGGAGGTCAGGTTACGTTTCGGGTAGAGTATTACGAGATCGCCCGAAACGCCTCGCATGACGAGTCTTTCTACCTTTCTCGAAATCGTGTGTGTGTGTGTGTGTCTTTTGAAATGGGGGCTTGGATGACAAGCTTAATCTTGGTTTGAATGACAAACGTTGATTAGGTGATTTTTGAAAAGACGAGCGTTTGAATGACAAACGTCGGTTTGAGTTTGAAATGAGCGTTTGCGTGGCAAACGTCGATTTTGAGTTTGAAATGAGCGTTTGCGTGGCAAACGTCGATTTTGAGCCGTGCGAGTCATTGTTAACGATTTTTACGGGAAAAATGCGTTTTAAATGATTTTAAGTGTCAAATGGCGGCTTTGAGTTTGAAGATGAGCGTTCGGAGGCCGAACGTCATTTCGCGCGTTTTGAAAGAGAGTTCGACGGACGAACTCCGGTTTTGAACCGGGCATTACATTGTTAACGATTTTTACGGGAAAATGCGTATTAAATGACATGCGATCAACGAATCGGGTTGCGACTCGGACTTTGAAAAGTAAATACTATCACAATCCAAACGGATCGGACTTGTAAATGACAGTATTTAAAGCGGTGTCAACGGAATCAAACGATCCGGATTCGTAAATGACGATCGACGAGGCCAAACGGCTCGGAATTGTAAATGACGATCAACGAGGCCAAACGGCTCGGAATTGTAAATGACGATCAACGAGGCCAAACGGCTCGGAATTGTAAATGACGATCAACGGATCGATCGATCCGGAATGGTAAATGACATAAAAGTAAACGGAACGGGGTCGGAACGCCGTTTTAACCCGTGATTACTTCTCTTATGGAAAGAGAAGAGGATCGAGGGGCTAAAACGTATCGGACCCCGTTAGACGGAGGCGTCTACATTTTGATAACGACGTTGAAACGGTTATAGCGGCGGCGCGTAACCGAGACGGAACGGGAGATTTAGAGAGAGGGAGTTATACCTATGGCTAGGGTCGACTCCTTTGGCTCGGGAGGTGTGTACGGGACACGGAAAGTGATTCGAAAGGTTGTTTCGAAGTTGTAGGGTGCGTATTTGATCGAAATACGAGTGTTTCACGCGAATCGAGACAGAACGGGAGCTCGGGAGGGGTGAAAACCAGTTTGGACCATGGGGGTGGTGAAATTTTGGTGTAAAATTCCTCCCTATTTGGCTTTGACAGCCATTTCTATTAATAGGTGAAATTTGCAGTAGGAGTCCGGACGGACTTGGCCTGAATCCAGGGAGTTTTGTGGTATTTTGGGAATTTGAAGGACTTGCTGGCAATTTCAGAAAATGTGCACAGTGAGTCCGGCCGGACTTGGCTTGCAAACCAGGGGCATTTTGGTCTTTTCCCTTTGAAATTGATTGAAGGGTAACTAGAGGGAGGTGGCATAGCTGCCACGTGCCCTCTGAGTCACCAGCTGAGGTGGAAGATTGTTCCCGGTCGATTTTGTCCATTTTTAAAATAACGGTCAGGAAATGTCAGAAACACCCGGAAAGTGCCGGAAAATGCGTTTTTCGGGGAAAGCCATACTTTTACGTGAGATGTCATGTCTTTAGAAAGTACGGTTCGACGTCGGGATGCAGAGGCGATCCGGGGACGTCTCGTTGGCACGGCAACGGGGAATTTAACGAGTTCCGGTTAACCTGGAGCGGGCCAGTTAACGGATTTCGGTTAACTTTCTGACGGATTTGGACGATCCGGATTTGGGTACTTACACCGGCCAAACAAGGCCTTGGCCGAGACATTACAGGCAAGTGGCCGGCCAAATTCACAAGCAGCTGGCCGAGGGTTGTGGCTGTCTTGGGCGTTCGCTGAAGCTGAAGTGGGCGGCCGCACAAACTGAAATACCAAGGTCGTGAATTTTCTGTTCTTGTGGGCGACCGCTGGGCCATTAATGGGCGGCCGCCGGCCATGCTGTGCGAATGGGTTTGGGCCTGATTACCCGGCTGGTGTTCCACAATTTCAGCCAGGGTTTTCTAATAAGAAGGATTATTATTGAAGGTTGGAAGGACTTTTCCTAGGAAGAAATAAACAACATTCCATTGTTCCAATTACGATTTTTTCTAGGTTTTATTTTATTTTATTTCCACAATTTTTATTATGAGTAGCTAATTTTTATTGTTCGTGGATTGGTAGTAACTCATATTTGATCTTTATGCTAATATTTTAATTCCCCTTTAATTGTGGTTTTAGATCATCCTAATATTCGTAATTTGTATTTGGTACAATTCTTGCACTTGCGTGGAGAAGTGTGCGTGAACACTATTAGGGTGATTAGACTCGATTGACGATCTTGCGTGAATCAATTGAGTCTAGGTTTCATTAATTCTTTTGTTCTTAATGAATTGAGCTTTTATTGGTTTGATCTTGTGTGATAATTGGTAATTGCTTGATAGTAGAATTGCAACCCGGCCATCTAACCGTCCCAATTCTTATAAAAGCGAAGAAACCCTAAAACCCAATTAATATTTCTATTATTCAAAAGCATAAAGAGATAATATGTTGTGAATCCAATCTGTGGACTAGTTGTTTTAATCCTTGAATTACTTCTTTGAATTAGCTTATTTGTTATTTTAGTTGTTTAATTTCCTTTTGTGATTAGTTTTTAATAAATCAAAATCAAAACCCCTTTCTGGTTACATTTCGCACAAATTAAATCAACTTGTTAAACACTCAAGTCTCTATGGTTCGACCCTTGCTTGTGCATACTTCTACAACGGTGGCTAGTACACTTGCTAGGTATTTTTATTGCAAGAGGATTTTTATCCATCAAGTTTTTGGCGTCGTTGCCGGGGATTTGTTGTGATTTGAACAAATTGATTTTGTTAGTGTATTTTAAATAATTTTCTTTTCTTATTTTCTTTGTAGTGTAAATAGTTTTCGTTTATTATTTTTTTTCTTTTTTTTTAGTTGTTTAAAATTAATGTGTGAGATACTCTTTGAGGATGTATGGAATGAACACCTATAATGTGCATTGTGCTAGTTGTGGTGGTTATTATCATACTACTATTAATTGTTCGTCTAGGGCATATTTTCCTGAGTATTCTCCACAGGTAAAAGAGATAAGTTCGTTTCAGCCATGGCAACAACAATATAATTATTCCCCTAATTGTGATACACAATGGTGGAGAAATCATTCAAACCATGGATGGAACAATTATGAGCCACAATATTATGATCCACAACAGCCTAAAACGCAATCAAGGGATGAGGATCTGACAAGATGGAAGGAGGAAAATCGTCAACAAAAACAACAATTAGATGCAACTATGGATAGGATAGATGCACATGTTACTAAAATATTAGAGGCATTGAGAGGTTGGGGGCAAGATACAAGTTCGGTCCCTCTGGAACAATATGAATGGGAGGATGATTCCAATTTTGAAGAGCTTCCAACTCTCTCTCCGTCTGCTGCTAGTGATAATGTGGTTGTTGATGATGATGAATTAAGAGGGACGATTGAGGAGGTAGAGAAAACATGGCATGAACAAATTTGTGATGAATTTGAGTTGGCCCTATATGGGGTGGAAGAGAAATTTAAAGATGATGGGGGCGTGATTGTTGATGAGGTTAGGCCCAACCAAATTGACGAATAATGCCTCAAAGAAGATCTTCTCCATCCCATTGACAGTGTGGAAGCCTCCATCATTCTTGTACCTCCCCCTATTTTTGAGGGTGAAGAAAGTGGCGAGAGTTTGAAAGAGAAGAAGCCCAAGAAGCTGAAACGTCAAAAATTCCATTGGGCACAAAATAATATCAAAGCTCGAGGAATTTACATGGGGCATGAACTGAACATAAGGACCCGCAAAACCATGAAGTGGGCCAAAGGATGGAAGGTGAAGTCCAAACGGGAGCAACGGTCGGGCTAACGACCTTAACCAAATGCGCTAATTGAGAGGCAACCCAAGTAGGTATGTTTATATTTGCTTTATTTATTTGCTTTGTTGTGTCATATCGTCCTTTGAACCCAAGGCATGTTTTTGTTCTCTTTGCTATGAGGACATAACATGTTTTGAGTTTGGGGGTAGATATCTCTCCGAGTTTTTGGGTTTATAGGGGAGTATATATAGTGTCACCCTCCAAAAAAATAGAAAAATTTTAAAAATTTTGTTCTCATTATATTTTAGGAAGTTGGCCAACGTCCGTGATGATTTGAGGGTTTTGATTGAGTTTTTCTAAGTTTGTGCCAATTTGAATTTGTTTATTAGAATTGCATTAATACATGTAAAACACAATTGCACCACCATTCACTTCCATCATATTTCTTGATCATGGTCATTAATTTATGTGTCCTTTATGGGTTCACTTTGACATACTCGGGGGTCCTAGAACATGGTTGCACGTTTGTCAATAACACATCAATAAATTACTTGATATTTATGTCTTTTATCTCTTTGACAACCCTCTTGTAAGCCTTCGACTTTCTCGTCACTGTCTATATATGAATTGTCACTTGATCCCTTTTTAAGCCTGTTTAGAAAGAATGGAACATCTAGACCACCATTCGCCTTCAATTGATGCCTACTCCCTAACCCTTGACACCTAGAACAGATTTATCTTACATTTGCAAGAATGTGGAATTGGAAAAGTTTAAGTTTGGGGGTTACATAGGGAAATTATGGGAATGAGTGAGGAAGGTCAAAAATTGTGAAGTGGATATGTACTGTAAAAAAGGGGGCAAGAAAAAAAAAGTTCAAGTAAAAAATAAAAAAAGAAAAAGAAAAGAAAAAGTTTGCCCCCTAATTCTGTGAAGTATGTTTGATAAGTGACATTTATTGAGAGAGAGAATGCTTTCAACCCCAAGTGTAAACAGTATGACAAAGTCTATTTTGGGGGTTGAAGTATTGGGGAAACAAAGATGAGCGGAAAGCTGAAATTTCGGAAGGAGTATTATGCAATGGAAGGCTTTTAATTTCACATTCTTGTGTTTGTATGTCCATTCCTTCATTTGTACCCGTGAACCTAGCCCCACAATTGTCGTGGATTTAACCCTAAAGCCATAATTCGTGTTCCATATTGAGTTATTGGGTTGACAAGTGCGTAATCATGCATATGAGTATCCTTGTAAATTGTATTGTTATCTGTGATGTAGGGCATGTTTTAGTAAACCCATAAACAATATTATCTTGTTGATCATGATCTCTCATATTTCATTCATCATTCAGGCCGAGGTGGAAAATTGTGGGTTAGATGCATTAATGTAATTGTAATTACATGTTCTTATTGGCACTTGTTTAGCATATTATGTGAGAATATGAGACTTCTTTGGCCGACAACCTTGTATATATTGAGAACATATAAAAAATATTTTTTGTTGATTGTTTTTAGTTGTTAGAGTAGTTTTGTTTTTGTTTAATTTGTTTTACTTGAGGACGAGGAAAACGTAAGTTTGGGTGTATTTGATGGATGCGGTTTTACCTATCCAAAAGATATGTTTCCTAGCTTATTTTCTGTTCGAAACCTTGAGAATTTAATGTGTATTTTAGCATTTTATAACTGCAGGGACTGAAGTGCAACAATACTGAAAATATAATATTTGCACCCACTTTGGAAATTCAAGGGCCAAAATGTAAATCTTGGAAGTTCAAGGGCCAAAATGTAAATCTTGGAAGTTCAGGGACCAAACTGCAATTATGGAAATTAGAAGAAAAAATGGTTAAATAAAGTCCGTGGCCAAAGTGAAAATATGAAAGTTCAAGGTCGAAAGTGCAAAAGAAGAAATTAGAGTGACCAAAGTGAGACTTAGCCATTTGTTGCGAAACGAATAGAAAATGGGACAAACTTTGAAAGAAAGCTGGCCGAGGGATGAAGGATGTGGCCGGCCAAACAAGGCCTTGGCCGAGACATTACAGGCAAGTGGCCGGCCAAATTCCTGCGGTGGCCGAGGGTTGTGGGCTGTCTTGGGCGTTCGAAGGCCGAAGTGGGCGGCCGCATGGCCCAAAAATACCAAGGTCGTGAATTTTCTGTTCTTGTGGGCGACCGCTGGGCCATTAATGGGCGGCCGCCGGCCATGCTGTGCGAATGGGTTTGGGCCTGGTTTGGGCTTGATTACCCGGCTGGTGTTCCACAATTTCAGCCTAGGGTTTTTTAATATGAAGGATTATTATTGAAGGTTGGAAGGACTTTTCCTAGGAAGAAATAAACAACATTCCATTGTTCCAATTACGATTTTTTCTAGGTTTTATTTTATTTTATTTCTACAATTTTTATTATGAGTAGCTAATTTTTATTGTTCGTGGATTGGTAGTAACTCATATTTGATCTTTATGCTAATATTTTAATTCCCCTTTAATTGTGGTTTTAGATCATCCTAATATTCGTAATTTGTATTTGGTACAATTCTTGCACTTGCGTGGAGAATTGTGCGTGAACACTATTAGGGTGATTAGACTCGATTGTCGATCTTGCGTGAATCAGTTGAGTCTAGATTTCATTAATTCTTTTGTTCTTAATGAATTGAGCTTTTATTGGTTTGATCTTGCGTGATAATTGGTAATTGCTTGATAGTAGAATTCCAACCCGGCCATCTAACCGTCTCAATTCTTAAAAAATTGAAGAAACCCTAAAACCCAATTAATATTTCTATTATTCAAAAGCATAAAGAGATAATATGTTGTGAATCCAATCCGTGGGGTTCGGAATGCCATTTTAACCCGAGATTACTTCTCTTACGGGAAGAGAAGAGGATCAGGGACTAAAACGTATCGGACCTCGTTAGACGGTGATGTCTACATTTTGAGAGTGAGAGAGGGAGCTACCTATGGCTAGGGTCGGCTCCTTTGGCTTGGTGGGCGTATACGGGATACGGAAATGTGTTTGAAAGGTGTTTCGGAAGTGTTTGGGCAGAGTTTCCCCTTTTATTTGGTGCTTAGAAACCTAGGGATTTGGACAGCGTTTCGACTTGTGTCGGTTTAGCTTGAGGATCAGAATCTACCGACGAGTAGCACGAGGGCCCCCGAAGAGTATAGAATTCCGCCGACGAGTAGCACGAGGGCCCCCGAAGAGCGGAAGAAAGACAAGCCTAGGAGCTTGGGGTGGAGAGAGGAGGAAATTGTGTATGAATTATGAAGGAGGGGGGATTTATTTATAGGGTGAAAATCATGGAGGAGGGGGGAGGAACTTGGGGAGTAAGTTTGCTTGCTTAGTGAGGAAGAAAAATTGCTTAACCTGATGGTTTTCTGCCTTGCGGAAAGAGTCCGGCTGGACCTCTCTTGCATTTAGGGATATTTTGGTCATTTGTCCTTGAGTTTGACACGTTTTGGACACGTATTTAAGTTGCAGAAAGAGTCCGGCCGGACAGTACCTGAAATTGGCTATTTTTCCTGATTGAACAAGTTATCTGCGTAGATCTTGTTCTCGCGTTCGATTTGATATGTGGTGGGCCCAAAACGGAGTTTGTATGAGGGAGTTATGACCTCCGGAAGGTCGAGACGCTCGAAAACGGGAAATCGAATCCCGGAAGACCCCGAAAAGTACGTTTTTCTGGGAAAGCTGTACTTTTACGTGTGATAACATGTGTTGAGTACGCTTTGATGTCGGGATGCACGGGGCAGTCCCGGGATGTCTCGTTGACTCGAGAACGGGAAACTTAACGGGTTCCGGTTAACCTGGAGCGGGCCAGTTAACGAATTCCTGTTAACTTTTAACGGATTTTGACAATCCGGATTTGGGTACTTTCAGTTAGCCTCTCGGCGAAGTCACTTTCGAAGGAAGTGGGGTCGTCGAAAAAGATAAGGATCCAAATCGGGGGATGCCTTATGGAGAGACCTGGGCAGTCAAATGGCTGGACCCTTAGCGAAAGGATTCCTATATATCTCGAGCGGGAATCAAGTCGATCGTAGTTCACGAGTGTGAGGAAATTGGTAGGGGCCTCGACTTGTGGGGAATGATTATGAGGAGTTCGTCCTGAGAGAGACTGTTTGGAGGCGTCTAAACCTGAGGGAGACAATTTGAAGGCGTCTGAACCTAAATGGGACCATTGTGAGGCATCTGAACCTGAATGGAGACTATTTGTGAGGTGTCTGAACCTAAGTGAGACCATTGCGAGGCATCCGAACCTGAATGGAGACTATTGTGAGGCGTCTGAACCTATGTGAGACAATTGTGAGGCATCCGAACCTGAATGGAGACTATTGTGAGGCGTCTGAACCTAAGTGAGACCATTGCGAGGCATCCGAACCTGAATGGAGACTATTGTGAGGCGTCTGAACCTAAGATTTTTGAAACTTACGAGGGCGTGGTTGCACTTCACGAAGGAGATGGGTGAATCTCACGAGGGAGATGGGTGAATCTCACGAGGGAGATGGTTTAAATCTCACAAGGGAGATGGCTGATTCTCACGAGGGAGATGGGTGAATCTCATGAGGGAGATGGTTTGAATCTCACGAGGGAGATGGGTGAATCTTACGAGGGAGATGGCTGAATCTCACGAGGGATATGGGTGAATCTCACGAGGGAGATGGTTTGAATCTCACGAGGGAGATGGTTTGAATCTCACGAGGGAGATGGGTGAATCTCACGAGGGAGATGGCTGAATCTCATGAGGGAGATGGGTGAATCTCACGAGGGAGATGGCTGAATCTCACGAGGGAGATAGCTGAATCTCATGAGGGAGATGGCTTTAAATCTCACGAGAACGAGGGAGATGGCTGAATCTCACGCGGGAGATGGCTGAATCTCACGAGGGAGATGGCTGAATCTCACGAGGGAGATGGCTTTGAATCTCGAGGGAGATGGCTGAATCTCACGAGGGAGATGGCTGAATCTCACGAGGAAGATGGCGCTGAATCTCACTAGGGAGATGGTTGAATCTCACGAGGGAGATTGCTGAATCTCACGAGGGAGATGGTTTTGAATCTCACGAGGGAGATGGGTGAATCTCACGAGGGTGATGCTTTTGAAAGTTTTGGGTTCGACGGAAATGCTCTTGAAAGTTTCGGGTTTGACGGAAATGGTTTTGAAGGTTCCGAGTTCGACGGAAATGGTTTTGAAGGTTCCGAGTTTGACGGAAATGGTTTTGAAGGTTCCGAGTGTAACGAAAATGGTTTTGAAAGGTTCCGAGAAATTTCTGTCCCCGATGGAGTTTTCTTGAAAGGAGATGAGAAATTTCTGTCCCCGAGGGAGTTTTCTTGATACATGGAGGGAGCGGGATCTCATGTTGGGGATTCGACGGAAATGGCGGTCGAAGAAGGATTGTTGTGCGGGCTTTCCTTGATTTACCGCTCGTCTTTTGTCCGCTGGGGATATGGTGTTCGGGCTTACGATGATGGCCGAAGAGGAATTGTTGTGCGGGCTTACCTTGATGGCCGCTGAAGTGGGACGATCGGGCTTACGACTGGCAGCCGGGGAGAATATTCATTGTACGGGCTTACTGTGATTGCCTTGGAAATGAGATGGTCGGGCTTACGATGACTGCCGGGGAAGTGATTATTTATCTGCTGGGGAAAAGCGTCCAGAGTTCTAACAAATCCGGTTAGGAACTGAGGATAATGATTGACGTTCCTTTATAAGGAGTGCCTTGGGATCCTGTGGGAGAGGAATGTTCGGGCTTACGACGGCGGCCGAAGAAGGATTGTTGTGCGGGCTTACCTTGATGGCCGCTGAAATGAGAATTGTTGTAAGGCTTTCGTGCCTTGGGATTTGGGCTTATTGCGGCTGCCTAGGAATTAAATGCTCACTTGCTGGAGTAAAAAGGTATTTGGACTTACGAAGATGGCCGAAGAGGGATTGTTGTGCGGGCTTACCTTGATGGCCGCTGAAGTGGGATGGTCGGGCTTACGACTGGTGGTCGGGGAGAATTGTTGCAAGGCGTTCGTGCCTTGGGGTTCGGGCTTATTACGGCTGCCGAAGGAGAATTGTTGCAAGGCGTTCGTGCCTTGGGGTTCGGGCTTATTGCGGCTGCCGAAGGAGAATAGTTGCAAGGCGTTCGTGCCTTGGGGTTCGGGCTTGTTGTGGCTGCCGAAGGAGAATTGTTGCAAGGCATTCGTGCCTTGGGGTTCGGGCTTATTGCGACTGCCGAAGGAGAATTGTTGCAAGGCGTTCGTGCCTTGGGGTTCGGGCTTATTGCGGCTGCCGAAGGAGAATTGTTGCAAGGCATTCGTGCCTTGGGGTTCGGGCTTATTGCGGCTGCCGAGGAAGTGAACGATGGTGAAAACCAATAGAAATTTTGACGTCGGGAAACGGAATTGTAACTGGAATGTCCGGAGACATGATTGAGCGTTTGAATGTCAAACGTCAACTGAGGATTGAATTTAACGTCTGGAGACGGGCGTTAGTGAAAACTAACTGGGAATTTAACGTCTGGAGACGAGCGTTAGTGAAAACTAACTGGGAATTTAACGTCTGGAGACGAGCGTTAGTGAAAACTAACTGGGAATTTAACGTCTGGAGACGAAGCGTTAGTGAGAACTAACGGGAACTTTAACGTCTAGAGACGAAGTGTTAGTGAGAACTAACGGGAACTTTAATGTCTGGAGACGAAGCGTTAGTGAGAACTAACGGGAACTTTAACGTCTGGAGACGCAACATTGGTGAGGACCAACGGGAGATTTAACGTCTGGAGACGCAACGTTGGTGAGGACCAACGGGAGATTTAATGTCTGGAGACGCAACGTTGGTGAGGACCAATGGGAGATTTAACGTCTGGAGAAGAAACGTTGGTGAGGACCAACGGGAGATTTAACGTCTGGAGACGCAACGTTGGTGAGGACGAACGCGAGATTTAACGTCTGGAGACGCAACGTTGGTGAGGACCAACAGGTACTTTACCTCGAAAGAGGGTCATTAGAAATGTCTAACTGGAAATTTGGACCTCGAGAGAGGGGCGTTAGAGATGATGGAGCTCACGAGGGAGAATAATAGAAAGGGTTCTCACGAGGAGATAGCGAGATGCAAAATCTCGGGGAAGGATCTCGCAGGGAGATGACGAAATGATCTCACGAAGGAGAATAACGAGAAAGGATCTCACGAGGAGATAACGAGATGCAAAATCTCGGGGAAGGATCTCACAGGGAGATGACAGAAAGATCTCATGAGGAGGAATAATAGAAAAGGATCTCACGAGGAGATAACGAGATGCAAGATCTCGGGGAAGGATCTCGCAGGGAGATGACGGAAAGATCTCACGAGGGAGAATAACGAGAAAGGATCTCACGAGGAGATAACGAGATGCAAAATATCGGGGAAGGATCTCGCAAGGAGATGACGAAAAGATCTCACGAGGGAGAATAACGAGAAAGGATCTCACGAGGAGATAACGGGAGAGGATCTTATGAAAAGATGGGTAATCTCTCTAAGAGATGGGTAATCTCACGAAAAGATGGGTAATCTCTCTAAGAGATGGGTAATCTCACGAAAAGATGGGTAATCTCACGAAAAGATGGGTAATCTCATGAAAAGATGGGTAATCTTTCTAAAAGATGGGTAATCTTTCTAGCAGATGGGTAATCTTTCTAGGAGATGGGTAATCTTTCTAAAAGATGGGTAATCTTTCTAGCATATGGGTAATCATTCTAGCAGATGGGTAATCTCTCTAAAAGATGGGTAATCTTTCTAGCAGATGGGTAATCTTTCTAGCAGATGGGTATTCTTTCTAGCAGATGAGTAATCTCTCTAAGAGATGGGTAATCTTTCTAGCAGATGGGTAATCTTTCTAAAAGATAGGTAATCTTTCTAGCAGATGGGTAATCTTTCTAGCAGATGGGTAATCTCTCTAAGAGATGGGTAATCTTTCTAGCAGATGGGTAATCTCTCTAAGAGATGGGTAATCTTTCTAAGAGATGGGTAATCTTTCTAGCAGATGGGTAATCTCTCTAAGAGATGGGTAATCTTTCTAGCAGATGGGAAATCTTTCTAAAAGATGGGTAATCTTTCTAGCAGATGGGTAATTGCTTTCTCATCTTCATCAGCTCCTCTGTCAGTTCCCTCAATTCTTTTGTCAGTTCCTTTGATGAAGTAGTGGGTGAGGTCGAAATTGTAAGGTCGGAGGTTGGGTATGCCTTTATAGGTTCCCCCTTTGCGGGCTGCTGCCTTGGTGCTGGCAAGCCTTTTGATTTCCCTGATATCAGCTGGTGTTGGCATATAACTGAGCCTCTGGACTGTAGTATGGTCCTTGACTTTGATGACTTGGTGTTAGCCTTGTAACCTTTTGCCGAGCCCCAGTCCTGGGATGAAGTTCATGAGTTTCATCATCTTCATGGCGGGAGGGATTTTGTCTTGAAACAATGGAAGGTCCACGTTGCATATTTGGATCTTGGAGGTCTCCAGAGTGAATCCAGTTAATGCCATGTCGTCATTATGCTTGATTTCTAACACTGTAATGTCGTTGGTGCTGGTCCCCTCGGTGGTGACGCTGTCGCCGTAGACTGTCGTTAGCTCGTTGCCTTGCATGAACTTGAGGCACTGGTGAGGGGTGGATGCCACGCCATTTATCTGATGCAGCCAGGGTCGCCTCAGGATGGCTGTGAAAGTGATTGGAATGTCCAACACTTGGAATTCGGTAGGGATCATCCGCTTGCCGAACCAGATATTAAGAGTAGCAATCCCGAGAACTGTACGGGAAGTAGAGTCATAGGCCTTGACAATGTGGACTGAAGGCTTCAGATCTGTAGGCTTGATGTCAAGCAGGTCCATCATCTTGGCGGGCAAGACATTCATTCTGGAACCTCCGTCTACCAACACGCGGGGAAGGCGACACTCGTCCAACTGGACTGTGATGTAGAGTGGCTCATTGTGATCAGCCTCAAATTTTGGAAGGTCCAAATCTGTGAAGGTGATAATGTTGCCGTATTGAATGTTGCCAATCATCTGAATGACCTCGTCTAGGGTTGCGTCCACGGGGACCATGGTACGGGCCAAACTTTCCTCTAGCTTGAGCTTGTGAGGACATGAGGACGTGAGCAGGGACCAAAGGGAAATGTTCGCCTGGGTCTGCTTGAGCTGAGTGAGGATCGGGTCCTCTTTCACGGAACTTGCGTCTTCGGGCAGGCCGAGTTGCGGTTCTGGCTCCGCTGGCTTTTTAGTGGCCTTAGGTGGTAATGCATGGATTTGTGTTGGGGATGTATCCAAAAGTGTTTTGGTAGCTGTTTGAGCAAGTGGGAGGATACCACTGGGTTGTGGAAAAACTGCCATTGCTGCTGCTGCTGCCCAGAGGTGTCATGAGGATTCAGATTTTGATCTTTCGAAGTTGCATCTGAGAAGCCCCAGTTCTGATTAAAATCATAATGCCAAAAGATGCTTCTGACAAGCCCAGTAATCGAAACTCAAAGTAGATCCATGGGATGAAAAAGCTCTCTTTGCGTGGCAAAGCCCCAGTTTGAAGAAATGACTTGGTGAAGCCCCAGTTTGAAGGAATCGCTGGTCATCTATGGGGATTCTAGAGTGAATCTGATGCAGCCCCAATCTGAGTTGAACTCCATGTGGCCTGACGAGGCAACCGTCCTTGATTTTTTTTCGATTGGTCAACCAAAGTGTATAAGAGGAATGGCTTGTAATGTATATGCTCAAGGACATATTTTAGAGAAGTGGGAACGAATCCCGATTTTATGTGGATGCCTAGTTTAATGTAGGCACCAAAACTCGCTTTGGGTTTGACTCTTTTGGGAGAGTATGAGCGTAGAGAGGTTTGGAGAAGTGTATGGAAGCTCTTGGCCGACGTAAAGACAAAGTGTTTAGCTCTATTTTTCCTATTATCGTAGAAAAAGAAGACTTGTCGAGACATCTGAAAACATGTTTTATTCATAATGATCACAAGATTGCTTTAAACCCTTTGTTAATGTTCAGGTTGTTCAACCATTAATCCCGATATGAACAAATGTCTTGATTAGCCGCGAGAAGAAAGTCAACTGATGTCGCAGATCAAAGTTGGCTGTTTGTGAAAGAAAGGCCTGTGTATAGGGGAGGTCATTGATGAGACCGAGTTTATGGGATTTGTATGTGTTTATGCTCTGGACCGTTTCTGTTTGCCTAGGTTCTCCTCAGTGTAAGGAGCTCAGGTCGCCGTAGTTCTGGCAGAACGGTGCTTGGCTCTGGGAAAAGGGTATGAACATTTGTGGTCCTTTTGGTGAAAAGGCTCGGATGGGATGTTTGGATGATGAGGTACGGGCCTCGAGGTGATTCCTTGACAAGTCGTTGTTGACGGCTTCTTTCGTGATTCCATTGCTTCTTGGTCAGCGTCTTTCACCGGAGGAGAAAGAATTCAAATGTAGCGTAAGGGCTTATGATGTGTTTTTGCCTTTGCTTTGACCGCTCCATTGTTATCGACAACCTCCATTCTTCGAGCTTTAACTTTGTTTTCCCATCTGTCAAGCTTTTGATTGGCGGTGCTGGGTCCTTGGCCTCACTCTTTTTTTTTTTTTGAAGTTCTCGTTTGAACTTTTCTCTCTCTCTCTTTTTTCTCTTTTTTTTTGAAGTTCTTGTTTGAACTTTTCTTTCTTTCTTTTTTCTTTTTTTTTTTTTTGAAGTTCTTGTTTGAACTTTTCTCTCCTTTTTTTTTTTTTTTTTTTTTAAGTTCTTGTTTGAACTTTCTCTCTTTTTTTTTTTTTTTGGAAGTTCTTGAGGACGAAGGCAGGCTCCTGCTTGAACTTTCTCGATGCACACGAGGGCGAAGGCGAGCTTCGAGGTTGTTGTCGACATGGGGTCAATCTTCCGCTGTTGAGTGACCTTTTGTTGTTCCTTGATATTGCCGCCGTCGTTGACTTGGTCAGTGTGATGGTGGAGACATGTTTTTGGGAAGTGTGTGGCTTGATGGAGGCCTTTGTGGGGTAAGGAAAGTGTATGGGGAGGGCACCAGTTGACTTTCTCACACCGATTAATCAGAACATTAGTTATTTCCAGAGATTATGTATTGAGCAATGCAAGTGATCATTTAGGATATAACCATTTCATTAGTTGTATTGTAGGTGTGCAAATAATGTCTCAAGTCTAGCAAGAAGAGAAAAAAAGACACTTATTTATAGATTATTTAAGATTTACTACAATATTCGAGGCGGACTTGATTGAACGAGGAAACTACTAGAACCTACGAAGGTTGACCAAAAGACAATTGACAGATCTCGAGGATAGGTAGCCCCTACTCTAGCTGCTCTTTTGTTGCTGGTTTGCCAGGACGCTCAAGCTTTCCATCTTCTGTTAACTTCTGAGTTCCATACCGCAGACCGAGGCAGTGATCACTTTGTGCCCATGATACTGGTGGAAGTGGAGGGATTTGAGGCCATGGAGCGGCTGGAGCAGATACAAGTTGTTCGAAGAAATGGGTCGGAAATGTCACGGGGACGAAACTTGATGACTGAGCATATTGAGAGAAGGAAGTGAACCCGGGAGGATTTTGAGGGATATTGGGATCTGTTTGAGAGGATCCAGCGCTGCGCTGGTTGCATTGAGTGAAAGGGGTAGTACTGGCTTGGCCGTATATGACAGGGTTGCTTTGAGAGGTGGCAGTATGAAGCCCCGGTCGGCTGTTTCCTTGGATTGAAGGATTTCCGTAGCTGGACGGTGGAGGAACCTGGGTGAAGGTTTGGAGAGCTGATCGTAAAGGATCGTCGTCCTCGATTAGGATGAAAGTACCATCTGGCTGGGGGATAGCTGCTATACCTCGCTCATTCAGAAGCTGTACCATGAAATTTTACTGATCCTTTTTTTGTTTCTTGTGGACCTCACAAGCCCGGATGGCTTCTTCCAGTGTCATATCGTTTACCGGTAGCGGGATTCCGTTCCCGTCACGATTTCTCAGTGAGTCTGACATGTCGGAAAGTCTGGCTGAGGGAACTGAGGAAACTGAGGAACTGTCTGATGGTGCCGTAACTGTAATTCTGGCGAGGCGCTGACCCTAAATTCCGAACCACTCTCTGTTTGCTGCAGGAAACGAAAGGTATGGCTTAGTTTTCGGAAGGGGTATGTGGATCAAGGCTTTAAGGCTCGAAAATTGCACCGTGAAAGGTCGAGAATAAAGATTTGACCGTGAAATGGCGTCACAGTGAAGTCCCACCAGGAGCTTCCGCCGCCGTGTAGTCTCGCTGGCAATCTGCACCGCGACATGATCAAACCTGCTCCACCAGGTCAGCTGGATCCTCTCGGAGAACTCCAGGTTCAGCGCCAGAGATATCTCCTCGTATGACACTCGAGTGCCAACTCTCGAAGAGACCGCCCTCTTCGCCTTCTTCTGCCAAACCAAAGATGGCAGGAACAGGGGGACTGTACGGCTCCTTGATGTCCCAAGCTCGCGGACCGAATACCTCGTAGCACCGCACTGCCAAGAGAATGGAAAGTTATGTCGCCTACAAAGCGTATACATACGAGTACATAAAGGAGGCAAGGAAGAGAAAAAGTACGTAAACTTACATCCAAGACGGGCGTGAAGCAGCCTAAATGAGTGCTCCTCTCCCCGCGAGAACTCCGTCTCCGAGTGGTAGAGCTCGGCCACCCAGCCTCCCCCACGCAAACCCCTCACGGCATCCAAGTCTACCAAATGACCCGAGCAGAGGGAAGTGACAAGACGTGTCGGAAGTCGGGAACAAAGTCGCCGACAAGCAAACCAAAGGAACCCTCGAGCGAGACGCTCCGCGGTCATCCTCAAGGACCCAGCCAGATAATCGGCGACACCCTTCCTCAAATGATTCTCCATCGGCTCGTATCGAATGCCTAAGCCCCCGGCATCGGTAATATCAAAACCCAAAGCAGCCTGCATAACCGCTCCGGGTGTAACCATCAACCCACACCGCCGTGTTGCCATAAGTCGGCAACCCAGCTGATAGCGGCAAAATCCGTGGGAGTCACCGTCGCCTCCCCATCTCGAAATGGAAAGTGTGGGTCGTATCCCACCGCACTCGCCGCCGCGACATACATGGACTGCCCTCGGCGTATCACTGCCGTCAGCCAAAGACTGATAAACCCAGCCAACCCGGAGTCAATCACCAGCTATCGTGGACTCCTCTCTCCCTCACGAGCCACGTCCGGGATAATGCCCCACAATGCCTGCACCGCCTCAAAGGCACCCCGACTCTTCTGGTTATGAGTACTAACCGTCCCTGTCCCCTGCAGACAAATAAGACAGAAGCAACGTCAACAAAATGCAACAACGCATGTCAAAAGGATGCAATGCAGATACGGTTCTCATTCATTTCCTACGTATATTCAAAATCATTTCGAAAACTCCGTCGAATTCGGAACTTTCAAAATCTTTCGAAAACTCCGTCGAATCCGGAACTTTCAAAATCTTTCGAAAACTCCGTCGAATCCGGAACTTTCAAAATTATTTCGAAAACTCCGTCGAATCCGGAACTTTCAAAATCTTTCGAAAACTCCGTCGAATCCGGAACTTTCAAATTCTTTCGAATTTTTCGAAAATTTCGCTCCGTCCCGAATTAAAGCTACTTTAATTTTGGAAAATGCATTTAGACATGGAATTTTGCAACCAAAATTTTTATGTCATCTACCCATGATGTCAATTGAACTACATCCTAGTCAATTTCGACAAATGTTCATAGCAAAGTCAAAAGCCCCAAATCGGGCACCAAAATCCCTAAGTAAATTCCTAACAAATTTCTAACATTTAAAGAATGCACATTCTTGAAATTAATGGAATTTGTAGGAAGCTTACGTGTCTTTCGATCCCTCCCTTGGAGTTGTGGCGGTCCCTCGCCGGATAAAACTCCGCCGGATTCAATGGGAGAGTGGTGGTTCGAATGGTCCGAACCAATCGAGTTCTTTCGTCATCGGTCCTTCCGTGGCGAGCCATTGGTCCTCCTTCACCCTCCATAGCGATTTTCCCTCACAAATTCGAGCAAACCTTGCAATTTGGGTTGGATTTTCCTCTCCTTTCTCTCCTCTCTCGCCGGCAATAATGGAAGAAAATGGCCTTCTTCCTTCCCCAGCCTCGGCATTAAAAAGATTACGGAAATTCGTAAAAGTCCGACCGACTCTTACCGCACCCTGTAATAATTTTTGCCCCTTTTGCCCTCGCCTTTTGGCAATTCCAATTTTACCACTTTTGGCCCCCAAAAGTGTAAAATTTCCCCCAGTTAGACATGTCTAACACCCTATCCCCCGAGGATAAATCAAAGTTAGTTCTCACTAACGCTCGTCTCCTGACGTTAAATTCAGTCCAGTTGACGTTTGACATTCAAACGTTCAACCATGTCTCCGGACATTTCAATTACTATTCCGTCTCCCGACGTTAAAATTTAATAATGGTCCTCACCATTAAAGTCTCAATCGCGACCTTTCACGGTCCGATTTCAATCCTCAACCGCGACCTTTCACGGTCCGATTCAAGTCTCAATCGCGACCTTTCACGGTCCGATCTCAATTCCCATCTCGGCCTTTCACGGTCCCATCTCAAACAGTCAATCCCGACCTTCGCGGTCCGACCTCCACTCTCTTATCGAGACCTTCGCTGTTCATCTCTCCGGCAACAGCAATAAGCCCGAACCCCAAGGCACGAACGCCTTGCAACAATCCCTCTCCGGCAACAGCAATAAGCCCGAACCCCAAGGCACGAACGCCTTGCAAACAGTCATCTCTCCGGCAACAGCAATAAGCCCGAACCCCAAGGCACGAACGCCTTGCAAACAGTCATCTCTCCGGCAACAGCAATAAGCCCGAACCCCAAGGCACGAACGCCTTGCAACAATCCCTCTCCGGCAACAGCAATAAGCCCGAACCCCAAGGCACGAACGCCTTGCAAAGCCATCTCTCCCGACAAAGAATAAGCCCGAACCCCAAGGCACGACCGCCTTGCAAACAGTCACCTCCCCGGCCGCCAGTCGTAAGCCCGATCGTTCCACCTCAGCGGCAACAGCAATAAGCCCGAACCCCAAGGCACGAACGCCTTGCAACAATCCCTCTTCGGCCATCCGTAAGCTCCGAACGCTCATCCCCAGCAGATAAAATCGGGCAATGCACGAATAAGCCCAAGACCCAAGGCACGAACACCTCGTCGCATCGCAACCCGGTTTGAGGCGCCACACGCCTCGAAGGTTTCGAAGTCTCGGGTTCGGGACGCCTCCCAATCGTCTCCATTCAGGTTCCAATACCTCGCGAATGGTCTCCTCTCAGGTTTAGACGCCTCCCAATAGTCTCCATTCAGGTTCCGATACCTCGCGAATGGTCTCCTCTCGTGTTCGACGCCTCCCAATAGTCTCCATTCAGTTCCGATACCTCGCGAATGGTCTCCTCTCGGTTCGACGCCTCCCAATAGTCTCCATTCAGTTCCGATACCTCGCGAATGGTCTCCTCTCGCTCGCACGCCTCCCAATAGTCTCCATTCGTGTTCCGATACCTCGCGAATGGTCTCATCCGAGGTTTAGACGCTCCTAATAGTCTCGCTGTGTCAAGGTCCCCATGCGCGGCCCTTGCACCCTTTTGAACTACGATCGACTTGATTCCCGCTCGCGATACGTAGGAATCCTTTTCACTAAGTGGTCCACACTCGACCGCCCAGGTCTCTTTCAAAGTAAGGCATCCCGATTTGGATCCTTATCTTTTTCAACGACCCCACCTCCTTCGGAGGAGACGTCGCTGAGGGGCTAACTGTAAGTACCCAAATTCGGATCGTCCAAATCCGTCAGAAAGTTAACCGAAATCCGTTAACTGGCCCGCTCCAGGTTAACCGGAACTCGTTAAACTCCCCGTTGCCGTGCCAACGAGACGTCCCGGGACTGCCCCGTGCATCCCGACGTCGAACCGTACTTAGCACGTGACATCTCACGTAAAAGTATGGCTTTCCCTGAAAAACGCATTTTTCGGCACTTTCCGGGGGCGTTTCGGACATTTCCCGGACTGTTATTTTAAAAAACGGACAAAACCGGGACCGGGGAACAATCTTCCACCTCAGCTGGTGACTCAGAGGGCACGTGGCAGCCATGCCACCTCCCTCTAGTCACCCTTCAATCAATTTCAAAGGGAAAAGACCAAAATGCCCCTGGTTTGCAAGCCAAGTCCTACGGACTCATCAGGCACATTTTCTGAAATTGCCAGCAAGTCCTTCAAATTCCCAAAATACCACAAAACCCCCTGGATTCAGGCCAAGTCCGTCCGGACTCCTACTGCAAATTTCACCTATAAATAGAAATGGCTGTCAAAGCCAAATAGGGAGGAATTTTACACCAAAATTTCACCACCCCCACGGTCCAAACTGGTTTTCACCCCTCCCGAGCTCCCGTTCTGTCTCGATTCGCGTGAAACCTTCGTATTTCGATCAAATACGCACCCTACAACTTCGAAACAACCTTTCGAATCACTTTTCGTGTCCCGTACACACCTCCCGAGCCAAAGGAGTCGACCCTAGCCATAGGTATAACTCCCTCTCTCTAAATCTCCCGTTCCGTCTCGGTTTACGCGCCAGTCGCTATAACCGTTTCGAACGTCGTTATCAAAATGTAGATGCCTCCGTCTAACGGGGTCCGATACGTTTTAGCCCCTCGATCCTCTTCTCTTTCCCTAAGAGAAGTAATCACGGGTTAAAACGGCGTTCCGACCCCGTTCCGTTTACTTTTATGTCATTTACCATTCCGGATCGATCGATCCGTTGATCGTCATTTACAATTCCGAACCGTTTGGCCTCGTTGATCGTCATTTACAATTCCGAGCTGTTTGGCCTCGTTGATCGTCATTTACAATTCCGAGCCGTTTGGCCTCATTGATCGTCATTTACAATTCCGAGCCGTTTGGCCTCGTCGATCGTCTTTTACGAATCCGGATCATTTGATTCCATTGACACCGCTTTAAATACTGTCATTTACAAGTCCGATCCGTTTGGATTGTGATAGTATTTACTTTTCAAAGTCCGAGTCGCAACCCGATTCGTTGATCGCATGTCATTTAATACGCATTTTTCCCGTAAAAATCGTTAACAATGTAATGCCCGGTTCAAAAACCGGATTTCGTCCGTCGAACTCTCTTTCAAAACGCGCGAAATGACGTTCGGCCTCCGAACGCTCATCTTCAAACTCAAAGCCGCCATTTGACACTTAAAATCATTTAAAACGCATTTTTCCCGTAAAAATCGTTAACAATGACTCGCACGGCTCAAAATCGACGTTTGCCACGCAAACGCTCATTTCAAACTCAAAATCGACGTTTGCCACGCAAACGCTCATTTCAAACTCAAACCGACGTTTGTCATTCAAACGCTCGTCTTTTCAAAAATCACCTAATCAACGTTTGTCATTCAAACCAAGATTAAGCTTGTCATCCAAGCCCCCCATTTCAAAAGACACACACACACACACACAATTTCGAGAAAGGTAGAAAGACTCGTCATGCGAGGCGTTTCGGGCAATCTCGTAATACTCTACCCGAAACGTAACCTGACCTCCGAACCTAACAATCTCTGGTACAAAAAAGCTTTTTACTCGTTTTTGCTGCCAATAAAAACGATCCCTTTTTTCAAAGCCTTTTCCTAAGTTTTTGCTACCAATAAAAACGACACCTTTTCACAAAAGCCGTTTCTCAACGTTTGGGCTCAAAATACAAAAACCGCGTGGCGACTCCTCATTTTGTTCCTTCCCATGAAACGAGGTCTCAGACACCAACCCCTCCGCGAAAGATAACCGCCTTTTCCGCGCCCCCCGCCCGCGCGCGAAAAAGATCGGGTAATTTCAGCCGGCCACATCCTTCATCCCTCGGCCAGCTTTCTTTCAAAGTTTGTCCCATTTTCTATTCGTTTCGCAACAAATGGCTAAGTCTCACTTTGGTCACTCTAATTTCTTCTTTTGCACTTTCGACCTTGAACTTTCATATTTTCACTTTGGCCACGGACTTTATTTAACCATTTTTTCTTCTAATTTCCATAATTGCAGTTTGGTCCCTGAACTTCCAAGATTTACATTTTGGCCCTTGAACTTCCAAGATTTACATTTTGGCCCTTGAATTTCCAAAGTGGGTGCAAATATTATATTTTCAGCATTGTTGCACTTCAGTCCCTGCAGTTATAAAATGCTAAAATACACATTAAATTCTCAAGGTTTCGAACAGAAAATAAGCTAGGAAACATATCTTTTGGATAGGTAAAACCGCATCCATCAAATACACCCAAACTTACGTTTTCCTCGTCCTCAAGTAAAACAAATTAAACAAAAACAAAACTACTCTAACAACTAAAAACAATCAACAAAAAATATTTTTTATATATTCTCAATATATACAAGGTTGTCGGCCAAAGAAGTCTCATATTCTCACATAATATGCTAAACAAGTGCCAATAAGAACATGTAATTACAATTACATTAATGCATCTAACCCACAATTTTCCACCTCGGCCTGAATGATGAATGAAATATGAGAGATCATGATCAACAAGATAATATTGTTTATGGGTTCACTAAAACATGCCCTACATCACAGATAACAATACAATTTACAAGGATACTCATATGCACGATTACGCACTTGTCAACCCAATTACTCAATATGGAACACGAATTATGGCTTTAGGGTTAAATCCACAACAATTGTGGGGCTAGGTTCACGGGTACAAATGAAGGAATGGACATACAAACACAAGAATGTGAAATTAAAAGCCTTCCATTGCATAATACTCCTTCCGAAATTTCAGCTTTTCGCTCACCTTTGTTTCCCCAATACTTCAACCCCCAAAATAGACTTTGTCATACTGTATACACTTGGGGTTGAAAGCATTCTCTCTCTCAATAAATGTCACTTATCAAACATACTTCACAGAATTAGGGGGCAAACTTTTTCTTTGCTTTTTCTTTTTTTTATTTTTTACTTGAACTTTTTTTTTTCTTGCCCCCTTTTTTACAGTACATATCCACTTCACAATTTTTGACCTTCCTCACTCATTCCCATAATTTCCCTATGTAACCCCCAAACTTAAACTTTTCCAATTCCACATTCTTGCAAATGTAAGATAAATCTGTTCTAGGTGTCAAGGGTTAGGGAGTAGGCATCAATTGAAGGCGAATGGTGGTCTAGATGTTCCATTCTTTCTAAACAGGCTTAAAAAGGGATCAAGTGACAATTCATATATAGACAGTGACGAGAAAGTCGAAGGCTTACAAGAGGGTTGTCAAAGAGATAAAAGACATAAATATCAAGTAATTTATTGATGTGTTATTGACAAACGTGCAACCATGTTCTAGGATCCCCGAGTATGTCAAAGTGAACCCATAAAGGACACATAAATTAATGACCATGATCAAGAAATATGATGGAAGTAAATGGTGGTGCAATTGTGTTTTACATGTATTAATTCAATTCTAATAAACAAATTCAAATTGGCACAAACTTAGCAAAACTCAATCAAAACCCTCAAATCATCACGGACGTTGGCCAACTTCCTAAAATATAATGAGAACAAAATTTTTAAAATTTTTCTATTTTTTTGGAGGGTGACACTATATACACTCCCCTATAAACCCACAAACTCGGAGAGATATCTACCCCCAAACTCAAAACATGTTATGTCCTCATAGCAAAGAGAACAAAAACATGCCTTGGGTTCAAAGGACGATATGACACAACAAAGCAAATAAATAAAGCAAATATAAACGTACCTACTTGGGTTGCCTCCCAATTAGCGCATTTGGTTAAGGTCGTTAGCCCGACCGTTGCTCCCGTTTGGACTTCACCTTCCATCCTTTGGCCCACTTCATGGTTTTGCGGGTCCTTATGTTCAGTTCATGCCCCATGTAAATTCCTCGAGCTTTGATATTGTTTTGTGCCCAATGGAATTTTTGACGTTTCAGCTTCTTGGGCTTCTTCTCTTTCAAACTCTCGCCACTTTCTTCACCCTCAAAAATAGGGGGAGGTACAAGAATGATGGAGGCTTCCACACTGTCAATGGGATAGAGAAGATCTTCTTTGAGGCATTATTCGTCAATTTGGTTGGGCCTAACCTCATCAACAATCACGCCCCCATCATCTTTAAATTTCTCTTCCACCCCATATAGGGCCAACTCAAATTCATCACAAATTTGTTCATGCCATGTTTTCTCTACCTCCTCAATCGTCCCTCTTAATTCATCATCATCAACAACCACATTATCACTAGCAGCAGACGGAGAGAGAGTTGGAAGCTCTTCAAAATTGGAATCATCCTCCCATTCATATTGTTCCGGAGGGACCGAACTTGTATCTTGCCCCCAACCTCTCAATGCCTCTAATATTTTAGTAACATGTGCATATATCCTATCCATAGTTGCATCTAATTGTTGTTTTTGTTGACGATTTTCCTCCTTCCATCTTGTCAGATCCTCATTCCTTGATTGTGTTTTAGGCTGTTGTGGATCATAATATTGTGGCTCATAATTGTTCCATCCATGGTTTGAATGATTTCTCCACCATTGTGTATCACAATTAGGGGAATAATTATATTGTTGTTGCCATGGCTGAAACGAACTTATCTCTTTTACCTGTGGAGAATACTCAGGAAAATATGCCCTAGACGAACAATTAATAGTAGTATGATAATAACCACCACAACTAGCACAATGCATATTATAGGTGTTCATTCCATATATCCTCAAAGAGTATCTCACACATTAATTTTAAACAACTAAAAAAAAAGAAAAAAAATAATAAACGAAAACTATTTACACTACAAAGAAAATAAGAAAAGAAAATTATTTAAAATACACTAACAAAATCAATTTGTTCAAATCACAACAAATCCCCGGCAACGGCGCCAAAAACTTGATGGATAAAAATCCTCTTGCAATAAAAATACCTAGCAAGTGTACTAGCCACCGTTGTAGTAGTATGCACAAGCAAGGGTCGAACCATAGAGACTTGAGTGTTTAACAAGTTGATTTAATTTGTGCGAAATGTAACCAGAAAGGGGTTTTGATTTTGATTTTGATTTATTAAAAACTAATCACAAAAGGAAATTAAACAACTAAAATAACAAATAAGCTAATTCAAAGAAGTAATTCAAGGATTAAAACAACTAGCCCACGTATTGGATTCACAACATATTATCTCTTTATGCTTTTGAATAATAGAAATATTAATTGGGTTTTAGGGTTTCTTCGCTTTTATAAGAATTGGGACGGTTAGATTGCCGGGTTGCAATTCTACTATCAAGCAATTACCAATTATCACACAAGATCAAACCAATAAAAGCTCAATTCATTAAGAACAAAAGAATTAATGAAACCTAGACTCAATTGATTCACGCAAGATCGTCAATCAAGTCTAATCACCCTAATAGTGTTCACGCACACTTCTCCACGCAAGTGCAAGAATTGTACCAAATACAAATTACGAATATTAGGATGATCTAAAACCACAATTAAAGGGGAATTAAAATATTAGAATAAAGATCAAATGTGAGTTACTAACAATCCGCGAACAATAAAAATTAGCTACTCATAATAAAAATTATAGAAATAAAATAAAATAAAACCTAGAAAAAATCGTAATTTGAACAATGGAATGTTGTTTATTTCTTCCTAGGAACAGTCCTTCCAGCCTTCAATAATAATCCTTCTTATTAGAAAACCCAAGGCTAAAATTGTGGAACACCAGCCGGGTAATCAGGCCCAAACCAGGCCCAAACCCGTTCGTGCAGCATGGCCGGCGGCCGCCCATTCATGGCCCAGCGGTCGCCCACAAGAACAGACACTTCACGGCCTTGGTATTTCAGTTTTTGCGGCCGCCCACTTCAACTTCAGCGAACGCCCAAGACAGCCACAACCCTCGGCCAGCTGCTTGTGAATTTGGCCGGCCACTTGCCTGCAATGTCTCGGCCAAGGCCTTGTTTGGCCGGCCACATCCTTCATCCCTCGGCCAGCTTCCTTTCAAAGTTTGTCCCATTTTCTATTCGTTTCGCAACAAATGGCTAAGTCTCACTTTGGTCACTCTAATTTCTTCTTTTGCACTTTCGACCTTGAACTTTCATATTTTCACTTTGGCCCCGGACTTTATTTAACCAATTTTTCTTCTAATTTCCATAATTACAGTTTGGTCCCTGAACTTCCAAGATTTACATTTTGGCCCTTGAACTTCCAAGATTTACATTTTGGCCCTTGAATTTCCAAAGTGGGTGCAAATATTATATTTTCAGCATTGTTGCACTTCAGTCCCTGCACTTATAAAATGCTAAAATACACATTAAATTCTCAAGATTTCGAACAGAAAATAAGCTAGGAAACATATCTTTTGGATGGGTAAAACCGCATCCATCACCCCACCTTCAAGAATATCCATCAGAAATTGAGGTACTTCTTTCCGGACTAGGAGGTAGCAATCAAAGAACAGGTGGAAAAGATACTTAAGGCAGGGATAATTAACGAAATCTCTTATCCTAAGTGGCTAGCAAATGTAGTCATGGTAAAAAAGGCCAATGATAAGTGGATAATGTGCGTTGATTTCACTGATCTCAACAAAGCATGCTTGTAAGTACGCTAATCCAATTTGCGACCTTTCCAGATGCATTTTAATATGATAAAATTGCATTTAGGGGCGTTTTGGTAAATTCCCGATCCATCCCGAGACTTCCGGAAACATTTCATAAGTTTCTCGCGAAGGAAGTACTTTTTTGTACTTTGCTCAGGCCAAGGGACCTAAAAGGAATAAATCTATTTTGGACTTTTTAGGTATTATCCAAGAAGGTTCCAGAACCAGATTTGGTGCCAAAAACGGTTGGTGGCATCTCATGTCACGCGACAACTCGAAGCCTTGAAAAATGGTTATAGAGTGCCGTGCGACATAAGATGACCATGATCAGCAGCTATAAATAAGACCCTACGCCTCTCAGTTTTGGATCCCAATTTTCGACTCCCTAAAGCTACTCTGCCCAAATTGCTCCAGAACCTCTCTCTCTCTTCCTCCCTCACCAAAACTATCCAATTCCTCCCTAATTCCTTCACCCTTCAAACACCTTCAACCCAATTACCCTCCTACTTCCCCAAACACCTTGCATATTTCAATCCAGCTCTCAGTTCGTGTTTGGATCTCCTTTTCAGAAGCTGAATCGAAGGCTTTTGCACCTAACTCGGCGTAGAAGTCGAGGACTACAAGGGTAACATCTCTCTCTCTCTCTCTCTCATCTATTTGTTCTATTCTGCTTCCTTCTTCTCCACTTGATAATCAGGCTCCATCTGCCTCAGATTATCAAGTGGCAACTGCAATCTCTCTGTTTAAATTGTGTTTGCTTGAGTCCAATTGCATGTTCATGATGTGATCTATCTATTATTGCAATTTGGATTTCAAGGGAGTGTGGATCTCCCATATCCACACTCCTTTGGTGGATTCGTATCTAATTCATGCTATTCTGATTGGTTTTGGTATAATTGTTTGATTTGATTGTGGATCTGGTGAATCTGTCTCTCAGTTTGTAAGGTACCTGCAGATGGTAAACCTGTGTCACGCGACACACTTGGACATGAGGAGTCCTGTGTCACGCGACATATCATGATCATCTGCAGGGACCATTCTTCAGTTGTAAGTTGATTTAGTTGGTTAGCTTAGCATCTAGTTGTATGTTCATATTGTTTAATGCTTAGATCTAGTTTGTAATTGTGTTTTTTGTTCATCTATAGATCTCTGTAATCTGAGTGTTGTAAGTCTCTGCAAGGTGACTATTGATGTCACTTGGCACATTTGGACATGAGGAGTCCTGTGTCACGCGACATAAGTGGTCCTTTGCAGAAGGCTTGATTTCATTTGTAATATGTTCTCCTTGCTGTAATGGGATGTGGCCTCCCTGAACAATTGGTCTACAAATTGTAATGATCTAATATATTCAATAAAATTCATGTTTATCGCACTTGTTCATTATCATTGTTTGCACATTTATTTGAATTATTTGGATGTCTAAATTAGAAAGACTCGTCTACGGACGAGGCGCGTTGGATAAACTCTTGGTTCTTCCCAACACGTAACCTGACCCCCGGACCCATTCTCTTTCAAAAGGTTTTTCAAAGTGCACCTCTGAAATTACCCGGGATCCGGCTCGCGCGCGTGGGCCCCGTGCATCTCGCATTTCCGTTTGCGTCGCGTTTCGGGAATGTCGCCCGGATCCGAGAGGCAGCGCGTTCGCGCCCCGGCATCTGGCTTATTCCGCTTTTGGCGCTAGTTGGGAGGTGTCTCGCCATTGTTTTCGCAGTTGTAGAGTCGCCACGCCGTTTTTATTAAGCCCAAAACATTGAAAAAGGGCATCAGTTTAGAAATAAACTGTTTTTGTTTGATGAGATTTTGAGTTCGAAGGTCAGATGACTCCTCGGGAAGAGAATATTAGAATCTTAGACCTCACCCGAGTCGCCTCGTAAAAACGAGTCTTTCGGATACCCCTAATATTCTTTAAATGTTGTGTGTGTGTGTGCTTTTAAAAATGCATGCTGTATCGGATGTCTACATTGTACACTACGTATTGAAATGCATTGAAGTAGTAATGGAAGGAAGCCTTACCAATGTTGGTTCGTGTCTGTCTTCCGCAGGGGAATAGTGTTTGAGGTCGGAATAGTGTTCCGGTATGGATCGGGATTGCTTCGGAAAAAGGGGCCAGTTGTCTGCGGACAGAGTTTCGGCGTGCGTTGGGATCGCAGGGATCACTTGGGCAGAGTTTCGGCGTGCGTTGGAATCGTTGGTTGGATTCGGGCAGAGGTTCGGCGTGCGTTGGAATCGTTGGTTGGATTCGGGCAGAGGTTCGGCGTACGTTGGAATCGTTGGTTGGATTCGGGCAGAGGTTCGGCGTGCGTCGGAATCGTTGGTTGGATTCGGGCAGAGGTTCGGCGTGGTTTGGGATTGCCAGTTTGACTCGGAAAGAGTCGGGACGCCTCGGGAAAGACCAGGCAAGGCCTCGGAGTACCACGAGGGGCCTCAAAGTACCTCGAGAGTGCCTCGGGGCAGCGCGGGAGCGTCTCGGGAGCGCTCGGGGAGGCTTCGGAGCACCGTGAGGGGGCTCGGAAGGCCTCAAAAGGATCCGAAAGGGGCCGGGATTGCCTCGAAGGGTCTTAGAGGGGAGCCCAAAGGCTGGGGGGAGAGGAGAGAAGAGGGAATTGTGTGTAAATGAGGGAGGGGCAGCCCTCTATTTATAGTGCCAGAAAAATGCAAAGAGGTCCGTACGGACCTCCTAGGTTATCCAGAATTTTAGTTTTCCTCGATTTGAGGGAATCTGTAATAATTAAGAATATTCTGGAATGATGGTGTCCCCTTTGCAAAGAGGTCCGTACGGACCATCTCAGCATGCAAAGAGGTCCGTACGGACCAACCATGCAGGAGGGGTAATGATTTCTCCGGGATTTGAGGGAATATTGTGGACTTTAGGGGGATTTAGTAATCATTGAAACAAAGAGGTCCGTACGGACCTTAATTGCTTTTTTGATTTCCTGAAATTTCCCAAAAGGTCCTTTTGTCCCTTTTTATCCCAGAAAAGTTCATCCCTTGGTTTGGCTGAGGGTTTTTTGAGGGTTTTGAGTGCCAGAGGTCTTCAAGACTGCGTTTGTGAGTCTGCGGTGTTTCCTATGTGCTCGAGAGAGGGTGATCCAGATTGGGGTACTTACAGAAGCCCCTCGACGACGTCACTTACGGAGGAAGTGGGGTCGTCGATAAGATAAGGGTCCTAATCTGGATCGCGTGCTGGGAGAGAAAGTGACCGTGAAGGTTGGTGTGAGGACGTGGCGGTATCCTATTATGTGACCGTTTAGGTCAGTTGGCTGGACCCTGTGATAGGATTCCTACGTATCCTTGGCGGGAATCAAGCCTGATCGTAGTTCGTGTGTGGGGTAAGTGTTGTAGTGCACGAGGACGGGAGATGTCCTCTGACTGAGACTCTATGGGTGGACGTGGTGGTGTCATGTAGGTGAATGCATAGGTCGATGGTGAGGACGTTGTGGCATCCTGGGTGACCGTATAGGTCGATGGCTGGACCCTGTGATAGGATTCCTACGTATCCCTGGCGGGAATCAAGCCTGGTTGTAGTTCAGAGGTCGTGAAATTGTGAGTGTATGCGGGCGTGGTGGTGCCCTGAAGTGTCGTGTGACCGCCGAGGTCAGTGGTAAGGATGTGGTGGTGTCCAGGGTGTGCAATCTTACTTAGAAGATGGTTTGTGACTGCCGAGGTCGATTGTGAGGACGTGGTGGCATCCTGGGGTGGAAATTTTACGATTTTCCGAATCGGGTGGTTGAAGGCCTTCCGAGCCAAAGATAGTGATTTGGGAGGTTTATACGGTCTTCCGAACCGAGTGGTTTAAAGCCTTCCGGGCTGGAGATAGTAATGTGGGAGGTTTATACGGTCTTCCGGATCGAGTGGTTTAAAGCCTTCCAGGCTGGAGATAGTAATGTGAGAGGTTTATATGGTCTTCCGGACTGAGTGGTTTAAAGCCTTCCGGGCTGGAGATAGTGATGTCATGTATGAGGACTTGAGTCATCTTCTGACTGCGGTTTGCCATGCGTGAGGACTTGAATCGTCTTCTGATTGCGGTTTGCCATGCGTGAGGATTTGAATCGTCTTCTGGCTGCGGTTTGAAATGCGTGAGGACTTGAATTGTCTTCTGGCTGCGGTTTGCCTTGCGTGAGGACTTGAATCATCTTCTGGCTGCGGTTTGCCATGCGTAAGGACTTTAATCATCTTCTGGCTGTGGGTGTGCCATGCGTGAGGACTTGAATCGTCTTATGGCTGTGGTTGTGGAGGCATGGCTGCCTTGAGCTTTGATTGCGAGAGGTGTAGATGCCTCATGCTTTATCTGCTGGGGAGAAGGTTAGACTTACGATGACTGCCGGTGTTCGTCTGTTGGGGATCATCGTGGCCTTCTGACTTCGGGCTTACTTTGATGGCCGATTTTTGAGTTGCCATTGAGCGGGCAAGGATGATAGCCGGTGGTTGCTTCTCCGTTTGGCGTTTTGGAGGCATTTCGTGCCTTGGGATAAGTGCTGGGAGGTGCTGGCTCCTTTTGCGCTTGTTTTACCGTTTAGTAGGCGAGGTTCGGGCTTACGATGACGGCCGGTGCTGGGGATATATAGTCTTGTACGACTTCCTTTTGACTTGCTGGGGAAGGAGCTCGGGCTTACTTTGATGGCCGATGCTTGTCGTTGAGCATTTTGGAGTTGTTTTGTGCCTTGAGATTTGTAATTGGAGGTGTGGGCTCCTTCTTGTGCTTGTTTCACCGTTTAGTGGGGGAGGTTCGGACTTACGAAGACGGCCGGTGGTTGAATTTCCGTTGAGTGGGCGAAGTCCGGGCTTACACTTACGGCCGGTGGTTGAATTGCCGTTGAGCGGGCGAAGTCCGGGCTTATACTGACGGTCGGAGGTTGCGTTGCCGTTGAGTGGGCGAAGTCCGGGCTTATACTGACGACCGGTGGTTGCGTTGCCGTTGAGTGGGCGAAGTCCGGGCTTATACTGATGGCCGGTGGTTGCGTTGCCGTTGAGTGGGCGAAGTTCGGGCTTACACTGACGGCCGGTGGTTGAATTGCCGTCGATCGGGTGAAGTCCGGGCTTACACTGACGGTCGGTGGTTGCGTTGCCGTTGAGTGGGCGAAGTCCGGGCTTACACTGACGGCCGGTAATTGCGTTGCCGTTGAGTGGGCAAAGTCAGGGCTTACACTGACGGCCGGTGGTTGCGTTGCCGTTGAGTGGGCGAAGTCCGGGCTTACACTGACGGCCGGTGGTTGAATTGTCGTTGAGCGGGCGAAGTCCGGGCTTACACTGACGGCCGATGGTTGAATTGCCGTTGAGTGGGCGAAGTCCGAGCTTACACTGACGGCCGGTGATTGCGTTGCCGTTGAGTGGGCGAAGTCCGGGCTTACACTGACGGCCGGTGATTGCGTTGCCGTTGAGTGGGCAAAGTCCGGGCTTACACTGACGGCCGGTGGTTGAATTGCCGTTGAGCGGGCGAAGTCCGGGCTTATACTGACGACCGGTGATTGCGTTGCCGTTGAGTGGGCGAAGTCCGGGCTTACACTTATGGCCGGTGGTTGCGTTGCCGTTGAGTGGGCGAAGTTCGGGCTTACACTGACGGCCGGTGGTTGCGTTGCCGTTGAGTGGGCGAAGTCCGGGATTACACTGACGGCCGGTGGTTGAATTGTCGTTGAGCGGGCGAAGTCCGGGCTTACACTGACGGCCGGTGGATGAATTGCCGTTGCGCCCCGACATCTGGATTATTCCGCTTTTGTCGCAGGTGTGGTTCTACGAGATCTTTCAGTGCTTCCCGTGGGATAAAGATCCTGGGGCCAAAGCGGCCTATCCCGCTATGTTAGGCTGGGCACGCCCGGCGAGGAAGAGGAGGACCAGCAGGGGTAAGCTCACCATTTCCTACAGGGAGGTGCAGGAGCATCTGGAGAGAGATAGCCCGGAGAGGTTTGTTCTGTATCCCTGGGTTCGGTACGAGGATGATGAGTTCGAGGGGGCTCCTGTGTTGATGGCGCAGCGGAAGATGCTGCGGGGCCTGACCTGCGACGTCATGTACCTGGGAAAGCGGGTCTTTTGGCAGCATGGCCCGGGTATGCTTCCCTTGGCTCCGAGGGACCCACCTTTCGGGATGTTAGATTCCCGGGATATGGATGTATTGGATTTTGAGAGGTATTTGGGCAGCGTGATTGCCCATGAGTTTGTCTTGTATCGAGAGGAGTATGGAGCCTTCGTGAGGAGGAAGTTGAGGACGCTACAAGTGTTGGCGAGGGAGAGGGAGGCTGGTCCGCAGGGTCCCCCAGAGGTTCCGGTGCACAGGCCGCGTATTTGTATGTTCGTGGGGACTCGTCGAGGAGGAGGGTGTCTGTACCCGTCCCTGAGCAGGCTCCTGCTGCCTACCGAGTGGATCCTGATAGGCCGGTGAGTGGGCTTACTCTTTTCCATCCTGGCATCTTTTCTGTATTTTTCTCTTTTTGTTGTTGAGTATGACTGTATTGCTGAGCGTTTCTTTGGCTGCTTGCTTGTGTAGGTCCCGGGGAGAGCCTATGACATGTTGACCCGCCGTTATGTGGCGATGAGGTCCTTACGAGCCGATGCCTTCGAGGCATTCTGTAGATGTTCCTCCACCGAGAGCCGTGCCGGAGCCACAGCAGGAGGGACCTTCGCGGGGGCGGCATAGTATGGATGCCGGGACGTCCTCGGGAGCTCAGAGACCGCAGACCCTTCATCAGTTCTTTCCTCCGCCGGATGCACAGGGCGAGGGTTCGTCAGGGCATGCCTATTTTGACCCTTTTTTTGGCTTCGATCCTTCTGAGTATCTTGAGTACCAGCCTCAGGAGGGGACTCAGTACTCCGATGATGAGGATGTGACTGGCGAGTTTACTGGGATGCCCGACTTCTCGCTTGAGGATGTCAGTGATGATGATGCTGAGAAGTCCCATTAGGATTCATTTTCTTTCCCTCTTTCCATATCCCCTTTCTTTTTTTTTTTTGTTTAGCAGCAGACATTTGTGGGTACCTGTAATAAACACTTGCATTTGCATGGCAAAAGTATTTTATTTTAAGATGTAATGTCGTATTTGTGATTCCCGAGAATTGTCCTAGGAATTGTTGCTACTATTTTTTATTTATTATTTTTTTTGTGCATGCCACTGAGCTGAGGGAGTGTGTGTGGGTAGTGTATGCTTGCCGGAAATGGCTTTGACCAGTGTTTGGGCAGTTTGGAGCAAGGTCCTGCTGGGGACAGTGGTTATTGGCCAGTTTGCTAAGAAAGTGGGGCCAAGATGCAATAAGGTCCGTACGGACAGACCTTGGTTGGAAAGAGGTCCGTACGGACCAGCCTTGTTTTTGGGAAGGAAATAAATGCTTTCCAGTGTCTGGACTTTCCCCATTTCCCATTTGCAGCCATTTTTGAGCTTTCTTCCCCATTTTCTCTAGGAACCTCCATTTTTGCCATGGATTCTTCGTACGTTCCAAGAATTTTGCCAAGGCTTTCGCAGGAGAGACAAGCACACTTCCTTGAGTAGCTGAAAACGTGGATGCGACGCCGTATGAGGCATCAAAGGCGGGATTTCGAGGTAAGGTTTCGACTTTGCTCGATTTGGTCTTTTAAGGAGTTGGTTCCTGATTGGGATTTGTTGCGGGCTGCCGTGAAGTTCTGGGATGTTAGGATGCATGTGTATTGCTTCTCCTACAACGAGGTAGTGCCCACCTTTAAGGATTTTCGGGCTTTGATTGGAGGGCCGAAGGTGGAGGCCATCTCGCTTCCTTTGATTGGCGGTGCTGCCGTGAGCGTGAAGCTTGCAGGCTTCCTTCGGACTTCGTTGGAAGAAGTACAGGGCATGATCCTTGATTCGGGTCATATTGACATTCCTGAGCTGCCGGAGCGGTTCATGGTTGATGATGAGAGTGATGTCTCTTGGGATGTATTTGCCTTGTGCGTGATAGCGATGCTTTTCATGGTCAGCTCCCTCGGGGTTTGCGATGGCGCTTTGCTAGATGTGGTTGGGCACTGCAGATCTGGAGAGGATATTGTCCCGTTGATGCTGGGGGAGACTCTTCATGGTATTGACCGTCTGGCGACTGGGGATCAGTTTATGAGAGGGGGAAGCCCCGCTTTGCTCACCTTGTGGCTGCGAGAGAGACTTCAGGCCATGCCCGAGGCTCCGACGTCGTTTAGCCCGTGGTCATTTGCTCAGCGACCTCTTGTGTTGGATATGGATCAGTCCGCCTGGGAGAGATGGATGGCACGGTTTGGTACGCATCAGATCCGTTGGTGGGTTCCGCACTGTG
The DNA here is from genome assembly GCA_022495995.1 of Adenophora triphylla var. japonica. Lineage (NCBI taxonomy): Eukaryota > Viridiplantae > Streptophyta > Magnoliopsida > Asterales > Campanulaceae > Adenophora > Adenophora triphylla. The sequence continues at coordinate 843,627 of JAFEMH010000228.1, forward strand.
GGATTGAGACTAGGAGGACCTTTCAGGAGGGGTAATGATTTCTCCGGGATTTGAGGGAATATTGTGGACTTTAGGGGGATTTAGTAATCATTGAAACAAAGAGGTCCGTACGGGCCTTAATTGTTTTTCTGATTTCCTGAAATATCCCAAAAGGTCCTTTTGTCCCTTTTTATCCCAGAAAAGTTCATCCCTTGGTTTGGCTGAGGATTTTTTGAGGGTTTTGAGTGCCAGAGGTCTTCGAGACTGCGTTTGTGAGTCTGCGGTGTTTCCCATGTGCTCGGGAGAGGGTGATCCAGATTGGGGTACTTACAGAAGCCCCTCGACGACGTCACTTACGGAGGAAGTGGGGTCGTCGATAAGATAAGGGTCCTAATCTGGATCGTGTGCTGGGAGAGGAAGTGACCGTGAAGGTTGGTGTGAGGATGTGGCGGTGTCCTATTGTGTGACCGTTTAGGTCAGTTGGCTGGACCCTGTGATAGGATTCCTACGTATCCTTGGCGGGAATCAAGCCTGATCGTAGTTCGTGTGTGGGGTGAGTGTTGTAGTGCACGAGGACGGGAAATGTCCTCTGACTGAGACTCTATGGGTGGACTTGGTGGTGTCATGTGGGTGACCGCATAGGTCGATGGTGAGGACGTGGTGGCGTCCTGGGTGACCGTATAGGTCGATGGCTGGACCCTGTGATAGGATTCCTACGTATCCCTGGCAGGAATCAAGCCTGGTCGTAGTTCAGAGGTCGTGAAATTGTGAGTGTATGCGGGCGTGGTGGTGCCCTGAAGTGTCGTGTGACCGCCGAGGTCAGTGGTAAGGACGTGGTGGTGTCCAGGGTGTGCAATCTTACTTAGAAGATGGTTTGTGACTGCCGAGGTCGATTGTGAGGACGTGGTGGCGTCCTGGGGTGGAAATTTTACGATTTTCCGAATCGGGTGGTTTAAGGCCTTCCAGGCCAAAGATAGTGATTTAGGAGGTTTATACGGTCTTCCGGACCGAGTGGTTTAAAGCCTTCCGGGCTGGAGATAGTAATGTGGGAGGTTTATACGGTCTTTCGGACCGAGTGGTTTAAAGCCTTCCGGGCTGGAGATAGTAATGTGGGAGGTTTATACGGTCTTCCGGACCGAGTGGTTTAAAGCCTTCCGGGCTGGAGATAGTGATGTCATGTATGAGGACTTGAGTCGTCTTCTGACTGCGGTTTGCCATGCGTGAGGACTTGAATCGTCTTCTGGCTGCGGTTTGCCATGCGTGAGGACTTGAATCGTCTTCTGGCTGCGGTTTGCCATGCGTGAGGACTTGAATCGTCTTCTGGCTGCGGTTTGCCATGCGTGAGGACTTGAATCGTCTTCTGGCTGCGGTTTGCCATGTGTGAGGACTTGAATCGTCTTCTGGCTGCGAGTGTGCCATGCGTGAGGACTTGAAGCGTCTTCTGGCTGTGGTTGTGGAGGCATGGCTGCCTTGAGCTTTGATTGCGAGAGGTGTAGATGCCTCGTGCTTTATCTGCTGGGGAGAAGGTTGGACTTACGATGACCGCCGGTGTTCGTCTGTTGGGGATCATCGTGGCCTTGTAACTTCGGGCTTACTTTGATGGCCGATTTTTGAGTTGCCGTTGAGCGGGCAAGGATGATGGCCGATGTTTGCTTCACCGTTTGGCGTTTTGGAGGCATTTCGTGCCTTGGGATAAGTGCTGGGAGGTGCTGGCTCCTTTTGCGCTTGTTTTAGCGTTTAGTAGGCGAGGTCCGGGCTTACGATGACGGCCGGTGCTGGGGATATGTAGTCTTGTACGACTTCCTTTTGACTTGCTGGGGAAGGAGCTCGGGCTTACTTTGATGGCCGATGCTTGTCGTTGAGCGTTTTGGAGGCATTTTGTGCCTTGAGATTTGTAATTGGAGGTTTGGGCTCCTTCTTGTGCTTGTTTCACCGTTTAGTGGGAGAGGTTCGGACTTACGATGACGGCCGGTGGTTGAATTACCGTTGAGTGGGCGAAGTCCGGGCTTACACTGACGGCCGGTGGTTGAATTGCCGTTGAGCGGGCGAAGTCTGGGCTTACACTGACGGCCGGTGGTTGCGTTGCCGTTGAGTGGGCGAAGTCCGGGCTTATACTGACGGCCGGTGGTTGCGTTGTCGTTGAGTGGGCGAAGTCAGGAATACACCGACGGCCGGTGGTTGCGTTGCCGTTGAGTGGGTGAAGTTCGGGCTTACACTGACGGCTGGTGGATGAATTTCCATCGATCGGGCGAAGTCCGGGCTTACACTGACGGTCGGTGGTTGCGTTGCCGTTGAGTGGGCGAAGTCCGGGCTTACACTGACGGCCGGTGGTTGCGTTGCCGTTGAGTGGGCGAAGTCCGGGCTTACACTGACGGCCGGTGGTTGCGTTGCCGTTGAGTGGGCGAAGTCCGGGCTTACACTGACGGCCGGTGGTTGAATTGCCATTGAGCGGGCGAAGTCCGGGCTTACACTGACGGCCGGTGATTGCGTTGCCCTTGAGTGGGCGAAGTCCGGGCTTACACTGACGGCCGGTGGTTGCGTTGCCGTTGAGTGGGCGAAGTCCGAGCTTACACTGACGGCCAGTGGTTGCGTTGCCGTTGAGTGGGCGAAGTCCGGGCTTACACTGAAGGCCGGTGGTTGAATTGCCGTTGAGCGGGCGAAGTCCGGGCTTACACTGACGGCCGGTGGTTGAATTGCCGTTGCGCCCCGGCATCTGGCTTATTCCGCTTTTGTCGCAGGTGTGGTTCTACGAGATCTTTCAGTGCTTCCCGTGGGATAGAGATCCTGGGGCCATAGCGGCCTATCCCGCTATGTTAGGCTGGGCACGCCCGGCGAGGAAGAGGAGGACCAGTAGGGGTAAGCTCACCATTTCCTACGGGGAGGTGCAGGAGCATCTGGAGAGAGATAGGCCGGAGAGGTTTGTTCTATATCCCTGGGTTCGGTACGAGGGTGATGAGTTCGATGGGGCTCCTGTGGTGACGGCGTAGCGGAAGATGCTGCGGGGCCTGACCTGCGACGTCATGTACCTGGGAGAGCGGGTCTTTTGGCAGCATGGCCCGGGTATGCTTCCCTTGGCTCCGAGGGACCCACCTTTCGGGATGTTGGATTCCCGGGATATGGATGTATTAGAGTTTGAGAGGTATTTCGGCGGCTTGAGTGCCCATGAGTTTGTCTTGTATCGAGAGGAGTATGGAGCCTTCGTGAGGAGGAAGTTGAGGATGCCACAGGTGTTGGCGAGGGAGAGGGAGGCTGGTCCGCAGGGTCCCCAGAGGTTCCGGTGCCTGGGCCGGATTTCACGTATGTTCGTGGGGACTCGTCGAGTAGGAGGGTGTCTGTACCTGTCCCTGAGCAGGCTCCTGCTGCCTACCGATTGGATCCTGATAGTCCGGTGAGTGGGCTTACTCTTTTCCATCCTGGTATCTTTTCTGTATTTTTCTCTTTTTGTTGTTGAGTATGACTGTATTGCTGAGCGTTTCTTTGGCTGCTTGCTTGTGTAGGTCCCGGGGAGAGCCTATGACATGTTGACCCGCCGTTATGTGGCGATGAGGTCCTTTGTGAGTCGTTTAGCCCATTGTCATTTGCTCAGCGACCTCTTGTGTTGGATATGGATCAGGGAGAGATGGATGGCACGGCTTGGTACGCATCAGATCCGTTGGTGGGTTCCGCACTGGGGGATTGAGACTAGGAGGACCTTTCAGGAAGGGTCCTATATTGTCAGAGTTCCAGGTTTGTCTTGGTCCTCTTTCTATATTCCGTCGCTTGTTTCCCGACAGTTTGGGATGAAGCAGGAGCCTTTGTTGGGCTGGGATGACCTTGCTACTGCTGAGATAGCTCCTCTTTGTATGGCGGCTCCAGGTGCTTTCTTGTATTTTCTGAGGGTATGGAAGTATTCCGCTTTCCCTCCTGTGGTGCTCCTTAGACGTCGGGAGAGTGTCGTATTGACGACTCAGTACTTGGCCTGGTATGAGCAGCGTGTTGGGCAGTCCCAAGCGGTTTTAGGGAGCAGGCACGGAGCGATTCTGGGACCTGGGTGTCGTAGTAGCTATTGCCTTAGGAGTGCCGAAGCCTGGTCTGACCCTCAGGATGTGATGGGAGACACTTTGTTTGACTATGAGACTAGAGTTGACCGACTGACGGGGAGAGGTCCTCTTTTGTAGACTCGCAGGGAGGAGATCCGAGCCGAAGCACGGGCGAATGAAGCCCTGATAGTTCTTTGGATTGTTTGACTCTACGGGAGGACCCCGATCTCGGACCGAGAGACGCAGAGTTGGTTCGCGTGGAGCGAAAGAAGACTCGCCGGGGACGAGGGAAGAAAGGGAAGAATGGCGAGGGGACAAGCGCAGATGGCGCGGAATGACCTCCTAGGTATCCATTCATTGCATTGCAAACACATTATTTGTTAAATGTATTAAGCTGTCTTTTAGCATGTTGTGAACTTGAGAGTAGACCGTGCTTGAACTCATCAAGAAATGTTGTAACCGTTAGTGATTTGTGATTTACTTTTAAAGCTTTGTCGAGACGCAAGATCTCTTGTTCGCTTTTGTGTATTTTGTGAACCTTGGCTGTGTCCAGCTTTGGACTTTTCTGTTGCATTTGCGGACTGAAGCAACCTGGGCCTTGACGGCAATCCCCTTTGCTTGGGCTTTGTGTTTGGCTGAGAGGTTGAACGATCCCCTGACAAGTCGTTTTGACGGTCTTTTCCGTAGCTTCCTTGCCCTTTGTTGGCGTCGGGCTCTTGACCTCTTTTTTGTAGCTTCTGCTAGAGTTTTTTTTTTATTATTTTTTGTGAGCCCTTGCTCGAGCTCTCTTTCTTTCATTTTTTTGTGAGCCCTTGCTCGAGCTCTCTTTTTTTTTTTTTTGAAGCGCGTGAGGGCAAAGACAAGCCCCTGGCTTGGAAGCAGACATGGGTCAGTCGTTTGACGTTGAGTGACCTTCGGATGTTCTTTGATGTTGCCGCCGTCGTTTGACTTGGTCAAGGTGACGTTGGGGGCGTGCTCTTGAAAAGTGCATAGCTTGATGGAGGTCTTTGTGGACATTCAAACTTTTGACTTTTTTGTGTGTTTTTAGACCGGACCAATTAAGGTTGCCTACGTTCCCCCGGACTAGAGGGCTCAGGTCTGCGTAGTTCGACACTACATGGAGTGCCAATAGATGCACAGTTGTTCTTCTTTTAGGCGAAGTATCTGCGAAGTTTGCTTTCGTTGACTGGATTCATGAAGGAATTGCCGTCTAGGTCTATCAGCTTCATGGCTCCTCCTGAGAAGATCTTTTGAACCACGAAAGGGCCGATCCATGTTGGTTCCCATTTTCCCAGTGGGTTGGTTCGAGTGGGAGGCTTTTCTTTGAGTACAAGGTCGCCTTCCCTGATGTCTCGGGACTTGACTTTCTTATCGAAAGCTCTCGCCATCCTGCTTTGGTAGGCTCGGACGTGTTCCATGGCCTTTAGTCGTCGCTCGTCTAGCAGAGCCAACTCGTCATGTCGGCTTCGGAGCCATTCGACTTCTTTGACATCATTTTCCAGCAGCACTCGGAGTGAGGGAATTTCCAATTCAATGGGAAGGACAGCTTCCATCCCGTATGTTAGTACGAATGGGGTTTCTCCCGTGGCTGTTCTGACTGTTGTTCGGTAGCCCCAAAGTGCAAGGTGCAGCTTCTCAGGCCAATCTCGTCCTCGGGTGGTCATTTTTCGGATGATCCGTTCGAGGGTCTTGTTTGCTGCTTCTACTGCGCCATTTGTTTGTGGCCGGTAGGGAGAAGATTTGTGGCGTGTGATCTTGAATTCGGCCAACAGTCTGTCGAATTCCCCCTCGAAGTGTGAACCGTTGTCTGATATGACCTCATTTGGGATGCCGTATCGGCAGATGATGTTTTCCTTGAGGAAATGCGCGACCTTCTTGGAGGTGAGTATCTTGTAGGACTTAGCTTCGACCCATTTGGTGAAGTAGTCGATGGCTACTAAGATGAACTCGTGACCGTTGCTGCCTGGCGGAGCGATTTTTCCGATGACGTCAATTCCCCAAGTGGCAAACGGCCAAGGCGTAGTCATGCAGTAGAGATCGTGGGGAGGTAGATGATTGAGGTTGGAGAACCGTTGACATTTGTCGCAGCTTCGGACAAAGTGAATGCAGTCTGCATCCATGGAGATCCAGTAGTAGCCCATCCTGAGAATGATTTGCATCAGGGCTCTAGCGTTCATGTGGGGACCGCAAGCCCCATTGTGGACTTCGTTCATGAACTTGCTTGCTTCTTCCTGGCTGATGCAGTGTAGGAGTGGTCCTTGGTAGCGTTTCTTGTACAGCATGTACCCAAGGATGACAAAGTGAGAGGCGAGGCATTTTAGGGCCATGATGCTCTTGGCTTTGGCCCCTTCTCTGTGTTGGCCTTCCTCGTTCATGAAGGCGGTTTCCCCGTTCTTGAGGTATTGGAAGATCTGGTTGTACCATGGCTCATTGATGGGCTTGGGTTCTGGTTCGATCTTGCAACAGTAGGCAGGAATTTCCTTTCGTCTGACTTTGAAGGGCTTAATTGCTTTTCCGTCAGGGATTTCCACGAGTGAAGCCAGGGTGGCTAAGGCGTCTGCGAACCGGTTTCGGTCTCTTGGCAAGTAGTGGAAGGTGACCACTTTGAATTGTGTGAAGAGGTCTTCCATGCAGGCATGGTATTTTTGCAAGCCTGGGTCTATGGTTTTCCATTTGTTGGAAACTTGGTTGATGATCGAGTGAGTCCCCATAGACCTCGAGTTTGGACATTCCTCTCGAGTGCGGCTTGTAGTCCGGCGGCCTTGAGCTTCATATTCGGCGGCATTATTGGTTACCTCGAAATTGAGCTTTATGGCAATTGGGGTGTGCTCGTCCTTGGGATCGACCAAGAGCATACCAATGTCGTTTCCTTTTTTGTTGGCTGCTCCATCGAAGAACAGTTGCCATCGATTTTCGCCTTAAAGTGCGAAGATTCCCTCGTCGGGAAATTGTGGTTCGGGGCCTCGAGCCTCATCGATTGGGAAATCAGCCAATTGTTCAGCCATTGCCCGTCCCTTGATTGACTTTTGGTTCACGTACTTGATGTCAAACTCTGCTAGGAAGAAGGACCATTTGGCGAGCCTCATTGACAGAGATGGTTTGTCGAAGAGGTATTTGACTGGGTCCATTTTGGAAACCAAGTGTACCGTGTGTGACTGCATGTAGTGCCGTAATTTTCCGACAACCCATACCAGAGCTGCGCAGGTTTTCTCGAGGGCTGAGTAATTGAGTTCGCTGCCTTGAAGCTTTTGACTGACGAAGTAGATGGCGTTTTCGACTCATGACTCTTTCTTTTCTTGACAGAGCATGGCTCCCACTGCGGTGTCGGTCCACGATTAGGTATAGCAACGTGGCTTCTCCTCATGGGGAGGACGAGAGAATCGGAGGACTCACAAGATATGCCTTTATTTCTGCAAAGGCATCTTGGCATTCTGAGTTCCATATGATGTCGGCATTCTTCTTCATCAGTTTGAAGATTGGCTCGCACATGGAGGTCAATTGATTGACGAAGCGGGCCGATATACCGCAGCGGCCCATGAAACTTTTCACCTCTGTTTGAGTTTGCGGTGGTCTCATTTCGATGATGGCCTTGATCTTTTGAGGTCAACCTCGATACCTCTCTCGGTGACCATGTATCCCAAGACCTTGCCTCGGGCTGACCCCAAATGTGCATTTGGCGGGGTTTAACCTCATTGAGTGTTTTCGGAGGCGATTGAAGAACTTTCTCGGGTGCAGTGAGGTGTTGTCCATCTGATCCCTTTGAGTGGACGATCATGTCATCTACGTACATTTTGCCCGATCTCTTTGTGGATCATGTCGTGGAAGAGGGCGGTTGCTTTGCCCGTTGGTAGGTAGCCCCAGGCGTTCATTAGTCCGAACGGCATTGCTTGTGTAGCAATAGGTTCCCAGGGGTTGTGAAAAAGTCTTTTCTTGATCTTCCTCGGCCATCTTGATTTGATTGTAGCCGGCAAACCCGTCCACGAAGGACTTGACTTCGAAATTGGCTGTAGTGTCCACCAACATGTCGATGTTGGGTAGTGGAAAATCGTCCTTGGGACTTGCTTTGTTGAGATCTAGGAAGTCCACCCAGGAACGCACTTTTCCATTGGCCTTGGTGACCGTGACGATATTGGAGAGCCATGTGGGGTATTCGATCACCCTGATGAAACCGACGCGGAGCATCTTCTCGATCTCTTCTTTGACTTGTAAAGACCATTCTGGCTTGATTCGGCGTAGCTTTTGCTTGATGGGCTTAGCCTCGAGATTCAAGGGAATCCGGTGTTCTACAATGTTTGGATCTAATCCAGGCATGTCATGGTAAGACCAAGCGAACACGTCCACGAATTCTTTGAGCAGTGCAGTCAATGCGTCTTGCTCTGTGCCGGTGAAGAAACTTCCGATTTGCGTCTCTTTTGGTTCTTCAGAAGTTCCCAAATTCACTTTAGTTAAAACCTCCTCGGCAGCTTGGGCCCGGTTTTTCTCTCGTTTGACAACATGCTTAAAGATGTGCTTAATGTATTGTTCGTTTAATGTGTCTGCTTCTTTATCAAGTGAATCGTTATTAACTGTTTGTGTGTTAGTTAATTTATCAGTTGTTAAAGATGCAATGAGTGGATACTCGGAAAGATCGAAGCATTCATTAAGAGCATACGGGAATACATTATTGGCAATGAGTTCGTAATCTTCTGGCGTGAGGCCATCAGATGACTCGAGAGACTCAAATTCAAAGATGATGGACTCGAGATGGGTTTTGACACTGGACTCTAGGACTCGAGGGGTCAGACCAAGTTGTTCGATCATGTCCTTCTTGCTGGCGGTGGGTCCGGAGAAGGTGGCCCAGTTATTGAGTGGCAATGAGCTTGATAGGAGGCGGGGTTTGAAAGGCTTTGTGTCACCGCTCCCAATCATTGCTATCACAGAGTTATCAGAAACAAAATCGATCAGGTCTGGCATCTCGATTTCTTCATTGAAGAGCAGGTGAAGCAGTGGCTCGTTCCAAGCATCGTCTGCGGAATCTTTTGCTTTTGTCTTGGGAATTACTAGCTCGAATGCAGACTCGTCCCGCTTGCTGAAGGCAGGAGTGTTGACAGAGAGTTTTTCGAGTTCTTCTGCCAAAGAGGGAGTTTTCCCGAACCAAAATTCGTTGTGAATAGTGGTGGTCATGGATCCCGGTAGAGGCGGTGTGTCGAGAAATGCTCTTCGGACGGGATTTGGCTTGAGGCCTCTGAATCTTGCCAGGTTCCGCTGGAGCTTGTCCATGGTTGTCGGCCAGCTTTGTTTGGCTTGTTTTTTTTTGTTTGTTGTTTTTTTTTTGACTCAGTGTTTTACGTGTAGTATCTGCGCAGCTTGTCACCATTCACTGGGTGTACAAAAGGATTTCCGTCGAGGTCTGCGAGTTGCATGGCCCCTCCGGAGAAGATTTTCTGAACAACATATGGCCCGACCCAGACAGGCTCCCATTTGCTAAGCGGGTTGACGCGGACAGGGGGCTTCTCTTTCAAAACGAGATCACCTTCTCGGATCTCCCGATGCTTTACTTTCTTGTCGAAGGCTCTGGCCATCCTCCCTTATTAAGCTCGAATATGTTCCATAGCTTTCAATCGTCGTTCATCTAGCAGGGCCAATTCATCATGGCGACTCTGAAGCCATTCGACCTCGTTGATTTGACTTTCCAATAGCACTCGAAGTGAAGGGATTTCTAGCTCGATTGGGTGTGCGGCTTCCATTCCGTAGGTGAGAGCAAATGGTGTTTCCCCAGTTGCCGTTCTGACGGATGTTCTGTAGCCCCAGAGAGCAAGGTGAAGCTTCTCGGGCCAATCTCGACCTCGGACAGCCATTTTCCGGATGATGTTTTCCAGAGTCTTGTTTGCTGCTTCAACGGCTCCATTGGTTTGGGGCCTATAAGGAGATGACTTGTGACGGGTTATTCTGAACTCTGCTAGCAGCCTGTCGCATTCCCCTTCGAAGTGGGATCCATTATCTGAGATGATTTTGGCCGGCAACCCGTATCTGCATATGATGTTTTCTTTGATGGAGAGGGCTACTTTCCTTGAGTTGATGACCTTGTAGGATTTTGTAGGGCATCCTTTTCAGTTCCTTCGAAGAAACTACCAATCTGCGTCTCTTTAGGCTCTTCCGCAGTTCCCAGATTCACACTTGTCAAAATCTCTTCGGCAGCTTGGGCTCGATTTTCCTCTTTCCGAACAACCTGCTTAAAGATTTTTGTTCGCTTTTTTTTTTTTATTTAATGTGTCTGCTTCTTTATCTAATGAATCATTATTAAATGTTTTTTTTTTAAATTATTAGTTAATTTATCATTAGTTAAAGTGGCAATCAAGGGAAACTCAGAAAGGTTCGTCATTTCATTAAGAACGAAGGGAAATACAATCTTGGCTACAATTTCGTAGTCTTCAGGCGTAAGGCCGTCGGACGACTCTAGACTCGATCTTGACAATGAGGGACTCGGAGGACTCTACCTAGATTGACACAAAGGAACGGGGGACCAATCCAAGCTTGGTGATCATTTCTTCTTTGGTCGCGGACGGGCCTGAGAGAGTTTCCCAATTCTTTAATGGCATTGCTGTCAGGGGCGTCATGACTCGGGAATGGTACTGTTTCTGTCCTCCTTCCTCGATCATTGCTACCATCTCTTTGACTGAGCTGAAATCAATCAGGTCTGGCACCTGGACTTCTTTCCCGAATAACTGCTGCATAATCGGACCATCCCAATCGTCTGAGAAGACTTCCGCAGCTTTGGCTTTCGGCACTGTCAATTCAAACTTAGGCTTCGGACCTTCCTGGACAATCGGAATTGTGGTTGTGAGCTTCTCGAACTGGTCCACTAGGCTTGGCACGCCTTTGAAAGTGTACTCACTCTTCATGGTAGTGGTAGCCCCGAGTATCTTGGGTAGGTCCAGAAACACTCTACGGACCGGGTTAGCTTTGGCTCCCCTGAACTTGTTGAGGCTATCCTGTAGCTTCAGCCACCCTTCTGTAGGAGTGGGCTCTTTGACTGTGACATTACCCGGTTGTGTGGGACCCTTTACAAAGTAGTTAGCCAAATTAGGACTGAAAGGGAGAGATTTAGGGTTGTTGACCGGGACCCTTCCTGTGATAGCTTCTTTCCTTTGTAGGGCAAATTCTTTTTCTTTCGCGGTGTCCACTGAGGTGGCCTCATATCCCAGGCCATGGCGAGTTTTCTGTCCTTTCACCTCGATGAGTCTGTGAGTTCCTTATTGGTGCTTCCCTAGACCGAGGCCAGGTAGATAGCTCATCTTCCTCATCATTTTCAGGAACGGAGGGATTTTATCCCGAGTGATCGTCAGATCTACGTTGCAAACTTGGGCCTTAGGAGGCTCGACCGTGAAGCCTGTTAGCATGAGACCTTCCTCATCATGTTTGATTTCCAGAATAGGTATTCCACCTGTATCCGTGCCCTCCAAGGTGACTAGATCCCCGTAAATGGTTGATAGATCTCCATCTGAGACAAACTTGACTCATTGATGGAGGCTCGAAGTGACCCCCTTGACCTGATGCAGCCAAGGTCTTCCCAATAAGGCATTAAAAGTGATCGGAATATCGATAACCTGGAATTCCACAGGTATCAATTTCTTGCCAAACCATAGGTCCAAAGTAGCAACTCCAAGGACTGCTCGAGATGTCGAGTCGTAAGCTTTGACTGTGAGGGAGGAAGGCTTCAAGTCTGTGGACTTGATGTTGAGCAGACTCATGATCTTTGCCGGAAGAATATTCATTCCGGACCCATTGTCGACCAGGACCCGAGGGAGGCGTCGTTCATCCAATTGGACTGTGATGAAGAGAGGCTCGTTATGATCGGCCCCGAATTGAGGAAGATCGATATCTGTGAAAGTGATTATGTTCCCGTAGTGGATGTTCCCAATTAATTGCACCACGTCATCGGGAGTAGCATCGATAGGCACCAGAGTGCGAGCCAGGCTTTCTTCCAGCTTTAGCTTATGGGGATAAGACGAGGTGAGCAGGGACCATAGAGAGATGTTGGCCTGTGTCTGCTTCAACTGGGTGAGCACGGGGTCCTCTTTCTCAGGGTTAGGAGCTTCGGATGTCTTGACACCGGGATTACGGTTTTCTTCGGATGCTTGGTCTGCTACCCTTTTATCTGTCTTGGGATTCCCTTGGAAGATTTGCCCAGATCGGGTCAGCAGGTTGACTTTCTCATCAGTTGCTTCTTGACTAGATTTCTTCAACGCTGCTATGGTCAACGGGGGAGCCTTTTTGGCTATCGGCCACTGATTCTGACGAAGTCTAGCAACAGTGAGGGGCTGAACTTGAGCTGTACTGGCTCCTTCCTGGGCAGCCCTTATAACTGCTTCCCAAGTCACAGGCTTTTGAGTCTGAAGTTGTGTTGTTGCCCCCTGGATGGCCCACAGAGCTAGGGCGTCCTCCGATTCGCTCCCATAGCCTGCCTTGCTCATAGTTATCATACAACAAGAATCGCTATTCTCGGGGCTCAGCGGCTTTTCGATTTCATCCCCGGTATAGTGCAGCCATTCTGGTTCCTTTCTATAATACTCAGAGCTGGAGATGATTATAGCACTCTATGTGGGAGGCGCATCCGGTATCATGCCGGTTTCTAGGACTTCTCTGAGAGCTGAAATACACCGGGATTTGATTACCACTTCCTCAAGCTCATCGTTAGGCCTGAGGTCTCTGATTTCCCAGTTGTGCAGGGAGTCTATTATAATGGCTGGGGGGTTGGCCCTTGCCTCAGGCAGTGCGGCCATGGAATATATGACCTCTCGGTCTATTTTTCCCTCAATTCCCCGATCAATATATCCCCCTTCAATGGGGGCCAACTTCTTGGCTTTTCTGCTCTTCTTGAGCTCCACCTTTGTGGAATGGAAAGAAAGCATGCCAACTAGTGCGGGTGCCGGAGTAAGCTCTTTGGCTTTACCCTTTCTCTGCTTGTCCTCGCCCTCTTTCTGCGGGCAGGAAGTCTGGCCTTTTTTGGCCTTCCTTTTTTCCTCCACCATCCGTAGGAATCTCCCAGGCTGGTTCTTTATCGTAGAAAATCCGCCCAGAGTATTAAATTTGATCCTCTGGTGGGGAACGGAAGAAACTATTCCCAATGCGGCCTGAGCGGTTACACCGAGTATGGCATTGTATTGGGAAGGAAGATCAACTACCAAAAATGTGATTTTGGCTGTCTTCTGCATGGGTTTCTCCCCAATAGTTACTTCAAACTCCATCGTCCCCTTTACCCCGATGGCATGATTAGTAAACCCCTCGAGCATATCGGCATAAGGAGTCAGGTTGGCCTCGGTCATCCACATTCCTACTAGAGTATGGTAGTAGAGGATGTCTCTGGCCGCACCTGTATATCAATCAAAACTCGACCGATATTTGCTCGGTTGATTTTCATGCGGAGGGTAAGGGGCTGAGTAGAGTGAAAAAGGATGGAGGCAAGTTCACTTCTTTTGAACCCAATTTCTTGCTCTTCTTCCGGAGCCATGGAGGAGATCAAGAAAACTTTCTCCAAGCACCTGATCTGGAGGGAGAGCTATTTGTTGGATGGGCCCTCTTCTCCAATGAAATTTATCTCATAATCACCCAACTCATCGTCGTCGTTGTCTCTCTCCTTCCTCTCGGGGCCACGTAGTGTTCGTGCCAGTAGGTTATTATTGGCATTATTGGCCGTATTGGCATTGTGGCCCTGTACCCATTTCGTCAACTCCCCGTTGTTAATTTTCTGCTAGTTGATTCTTTTCAACTGGAAGCAATCCTCAGTATTATGACCGAGGTCATTGTGAAACTCACAGAATTTTGCCTGACTTCTTTCATTTGACTTTCTGCCCATGGGGGGAGGAGGGGGGAGTTCCATGGTTCTCATGATAGCTGTTCGCGAATCATTATGGGGAGCAAAAATTGTCTCCTCCATTATTTTCTGGTGCTTGTCTGTCCCACGGCTACGGTTTTTGCCTTGGTTGTTGCCGCGGACAGATCCCTGGCCTGTCTCCTGGACATGGCTGATTCGATCCTTTGTGGGTCCGCGGGGAGCGACCTCATTTGGCTCTTCGGCTAAGGAAATAGCAGATGCTTGCTCGTACATCTCCTCCACGCTTTTAGGCCTATTGGAGACAAAGTTCATTTTTAAGAACGAGGAGGAGATACCGCCTTCAAAGCAAAGCCGGATGTCACCCTCTTCCAGATCTACAATCTGCTCTCTCACTTTTGTGAACTGAGAGATGTAGCTTTTCGTGGTCTCCGTCGGATCTTGCTTGACTCGGACCAGGTCTGTCTTCGGCCATGCTGGCTCGCCTACCCTAGCAAATGCGTTCAGGAAGAGGTGCCTGAACTGATTGTAGGTTTTGAGGGACTTGGGCTTGAGGGCCAGCATCCAAGATAATGTTTTGCCCGTGAATGTTGCGGCCAAGGCTTTGCACATCACAACTTCATCCGAAGAGAATAGGGCCATCTGCCCTTCAAACCGCCCCATATGGCTCTTGGCATTTTTTGAGCCATCATACGTTTCCATCTGGGGGTTTCCCTTCTGAATGGGTGATCGGGCAATTTTGTCACTGAATGCGTCCAAAGTGCGGCCACACTTCTGGGCCGTTTTCTGGTGGGTTTCCCACATTTGGTGAATGAATTTAACAAATTCTGGGTTCTGGTCATCCACCCTTAGCTTTTTAGCCCGTGGAGTCACGGCCTTCCCCATGGTGTAAGCCACGGATATGGCTTTTGACTTCGCACGGTGATTGGACTGGGCCTCTATTGGGTTTTACGGGTCCATGTGCAGCGGAATTAAGCATCAAATAACATAAAACCCAAGAAGCCTAGGATCCGTTCTATACAATTAACTTGAAACTATGAGATAGATGTAACCAAGAACAACTTCTTGAAGATTGCTAGATCACTTTAAACCTTGGAATAATATTGAGAATATTGTTGTGAATTTCTTTTCAGAATTTCGGCTAGCTTTTTAGAGTTGACAGACGTTCATATTTATACTACAATAGTATGGAATATGAATCCTAATTAAATTAGGAAAGGATTCTGTCAGACCGCCTCAAGGACTGTTGTGTCGCACGACCACACACAGCACATGGTTTGTTGTATCGCAGGGCCAAACAAGGCTGATGAGGAATTTCTCAATCATTCTTCCAATGGTTTAATCAATTCATTCTAGTTTTGTGTGACCCAATAGGATTACATTATGTTGGCAATGAGTTCGATCAAATCAACCCTCATAAGACTTAAGCGGACTCTAGCAAGCCATTATGTCTACCCAAATAATGTAACGTAAGAGTTCACGTTTCCAATGGTACATTTTCATTTCTCCCTTTGTCTCATGATGTTATATTGAACACAAGTCATGGTCATTGTCAACTTTTCTTTGTTCAATGCTTTCTCGATTCCGAGTATAATGATAATTCCAATCATATTGGGGTACGGCCATACACTTTCATCATTATCACTCATCGAGGGGCCCAAGCAAAACATCTCTCTTTCGAGGGACAAATTCCATCTTGACTTATCATCCTTCCCATCATGAATCCGATCATACCAAAATTAGCCTTTATAAATATCGTGTTAAGATATCGTTTGACTAAAATCAAACATGACTTTCATCATATGTAAGGTCATGATAATCTCAGGTCTAGGGACTAAATGAAGTAACCTTATGAGATTTAATTATGACATTTGACCATGATATAAATCTCATGTGGGTCAAGTCCAGTCACTTGTTCTCTAACATGTACCCATAAATTTAATGTGCATCTTTATGCATGTAATCTTCATATGATTATCCATTAACATTTATACTAATTATTCTCATAATAATTAGGGATGAAGATTATTATAAACAAATATACAAAACAAATATAATAATCAAATGATAAACATCTCATATAATAATAAATAGTGTCAACACATAAGTCTATCAATCATAGGCCTAGGGCATAACACTAACAGTCTCTCACTTGCACTAGGCCCAATCTCCCATGTATCGAATACCCATGGACCTGACATGACCATCATGCTAAGCTTGCGGGAGAGCCTTAGTTAATGGGTCCGCCACGTTGTCATCAGTGTCTACTCTGCATACCTTTACGTCTTCCCTTTCACATATCTCTCGAATAATGTAGAAACGTCGAAGTATGTGTTTGGATCTCTGGTGTGACCTTGGTTCCTTTGCTTGTGCAATGGCACCATTGTTGTCACAGTAAAGTTCAATAGGATCTTTGATGCTTGGAACGACTTCCAAATCACCAATGAACTTTTTGATGCAAACGGCTTCCTTAGCTGCATCAGATGCTGCTATGTACTCAGCTTCGGTTGTAAAATCAGGGACGGTACTTTGCTTGGAACTTTTCCAACTCACAGTGCCTCCATTCAGCGTAAACAAAAATCCAGACTGCGATCTGAAATCATCTTTATCGGTTTGGAAGCTAGCATCTGTGCAGCCTTTCACTACAAGATCTTCTTCCATTCCTCCAAAGACCAAGAATACATTCTTAGTTCTTCGTAAGTACTTGAGGATATTCTTGACTGCTATCCAATGTGGTTCGCCGGGATCCGATTGGTACCTACTTGTCATGCTTAGAGAACACGAGACATCGAATCTAGTACATAACATAGCATACATGATAGACCCAATTGCCGAAGCATATGGAATACCATTCATTCTCTTTCGCTCATCATTAGTCTTAGGACTTTGAGTCTTGCTAAGAGATACACCATGTAACATTGGCAAGTTTCCTCTTTTAGAATTTTCCATTTGGAATCTTCTAAGAACCTTGTCAATGTAAGTACTTTGACTTAAATCAATCATCCTCTTGGATCTATCTCTATAGATCTTGATACCAAGGATATATGCATCTTCGCCCATATCTTTCATCGAAAAACACTTTCCTAACCAAGACTTGACAGTCTGTAGTGCAGGAATGTCATTTCCAATGAGTAAGATATCATCGACATACAACACCAAAAATAGTGCTACGCTCCCACTAATTTTCTTGTATACACAAGGTTCATCTTCGTTCTTGATAAAACCAAACTCCTTGATTGCTTCATCAAAACATAGATTCCAACTCCTAGAAGCTTGCTTCAATCCATAAATGGATTTCTGCAACTTACACACCTTGTTAGAATTTTCCGGATTAACAAAACCTTCAGGTTGTATCATGTATACATCCTCAAGTAACTTCCCATTAAGGAAAGCTGTTTTAACATCCATTTGCCATATCTCATAGTCATAATATACGGCTATGGCAATTAAAATTCTAATAGACTTAAGCATAGCTACAGGCAAAAAGGTTTCATCATAGTCTATGCCATGAATCTGCATATATCCCTTAGCTACAAGCCTAGCCTTGTAGGTGTGCACCTTCCCATCCATGTCGGTCTTCTTCTTGAAGACCCATTTGCACCCTATGGTCTTTACACCTTCGGGTGGATCAATCAAGTTCCAAACTTGATTATCAGACATGGATTGTAATTCGGACTTCATGGACTCTTGCCATTTTTCCGAATCAGGAGAGGACACCGGTTCTAGATAGGAAGTAGGTTCATCGTTTTCGATTAACTCTACTTCATCACTTTCTGTAACGAGAAACCCATATCTCTCGGGTTCGGATCGTGACCTACCACTTCGGCGAAGAACTTGTGCATCTTGAACCGGTTCCACAACTTCTTGTAAACTTGGTTCAGTCTCTACCATTGGTTCAATGTTGTTTTCCGGTTCTCGAATTTCTTCGAGATTTATTTTACTCCCACTGGTTCCTTTGCGAAGAAACTCCTTTTCTAAGAAAGTACCATTTCGAGTAACAAACACTTTGTTCTCGTTTCGGTTGTAGAAATAGTATCCTTTAGTTTCCTTAGGATATCCCACAAAAATACATTTGTCAGACTTGGGTTCTAGCTTGTCAGAAGTTAACTTCTTGACATAAGCATCGCAACCCCAAATCTTCATGAAAGACAAACTAGGTTTTCTTCCATGCCACATCTCATATGGGGTCTTTTGAATCGATTTGGTAGGAACTCTGTTTATAGTGAAAGCAGCAGTTTCCAGTGCATGTCCCCAAAAGGATAAAGAAAGCTCAACTTGACTCATCATAGAACGAACCATGTCCAACAAGGTTCTATTCCTCCTCTCAGACACACCATTCCATTGTGGTGTTCCGGGTGGAGAGAGTTCTGAAATGATTCCACAACTCTTAAGATGACTGTCAAATTCTTGGCTTAAATATTCGCCACCTCGATCGGATCGAAGTACTTTAATAGTTTTGCCAAGTTGATTTTGCACCTCATTTTGAAATATTCAAAATATCTCAAACGATTCACTTTTATGTTTCATTAGACAAACATATCCAAATCTACTATAATCATTAGTGAATGTTATGAAGTACCGAAATCCTCCCCTAGCATTGCTACTCATAGGTCCACATACATCAGTATGTATCAATCCCAATAAGTCGCCCGCCCTTTCACCAGTTTTGGTAAATGGGTCCTTGGTCATCTTGTCAAGTAAACAAGATTCGCATGTCTCATAAGATTCATAATCATGTGAGTCTAAAAATCCATCTTTGTGGAGTTTAGAAATGCATTTCTCGTTTATATGGTCAAGACGACAATGCCATAAGTAAGTGTGGTTTACATCATTGGGTTTAGATCTCTTGTTAATGTTATAGATATCATTATCACGATTTTCAACATCAAGAATATAAAGGCCATTGAATGAAACAGCAGTACAATAATGCATATCACTCTTGTAAATGGAAAACTTCTTATCACATATAAGAAAATTAAAACCTTCATTATCCAAACATGAAATCGAAATAATATTCCTACTTAAAGCTGGAACGTAATAACAATTGTTCAAAACAAGTATTATTCCACTAGGTAAAGTAACTTCATAAGTTCCTACGGCTAATGCAGCAACCCTTGCTCCATTCCCCACACGTAGGTCCACTTCACCTTCCTCAAGCATCCTTCTGTTCTTTAGACCCTGCACATTTAAAAAAATGTGAGTTCCACATCCGGTATCCAATACCCAAGAACTAGAAGTAGATAGGAATATATCTATAACAAAGATACCTGAAGTCGAAGCAACTCCTTTGCTTTTCTTCAGTGCTTCCTTGTATTTTGCGCAGTTTTTCCTCCAATGTCCAATCTCATTGCAATGGAAGCAGACTGCGTCCTCTTGGGACTTGGGCTTAGCCTCTTTAGGCTTGGAAGCCTCTTTGGGTTTAGCAATATTTGCCTAAGGATTAGCAACTTTTGCCTTTCCTTTACCCTTGAAACCCTTCCCCTTGTTAACCATCAACACTTGATCGATTTTCTTCTCGACAATATTGGTTTCCGCAGTGTTCAACATTTGAACTAACTCGGAAAGGCTTTTATTCATGCCTCCCATGTTATAGTGCATTATGAAATTACTAAAACCTTTGGGCAATGAATTCAATATTATATCGGTAGCCAACTCTTGGCTAATTGGAAAACCGAGCCTTTCAAGATGTTCAATGAGGCCCTTCAACTTAAGAACATGAGGACCAATAGCTTGTCCTTCACTCATCTTGCATGAGGTCAAGACTTTAACTGTGTTATACCTTTCTTTTCTAGCTTGAACTTGGAACATTTCCATCAGTCGATTGTTCAAATCAACTGTCCCCAAGTGCTCAAGATCCTTCTGAAGGTTCTTGCACATGGCGGAGAGCATGAGGCAACCAATATCTATAGAATCACGCTTGTGTTTCAGATATTGATCCTTCACTACCCTAGTAGCATTGGCAGCAGGTTCAGGTGGAATAGGTTCCTCGAGAACGTACAACTTTTCTTCTTGTTTGAGAACAATTCTCAAACTACGGATCCAATCCATATAGTTTGTACCATTCTCTTCCAACTTTTCCTTCTCAAGGATAGATCGCAGTGAAAAGTGATTATTGTTTGATGCCATTTATTCTACAAAAAGATATACATAAAATATGAACACAGATAAGTAAACATATTATATGAGAAGTATAATGCATTTACATAAAATGCTCCCACTAAATTATACACCTTCAAATGCAAATGAGCATAATATACATTTAATGGGCTAAGATCCAACTTTAATTCAATTTCAAGTTTGCTATGGCAAACCTCTCAAAATTAAATTAATTAGGTAGAAAACATCAATCATATCACATATATGACTCTTAGATCTTTTATGAGATTTATTCAAGACATCATATATTTAGGCATATTTTAATCTCATCTTATGCCTTGGGTCCAAAACCATTTTGATAACCAAATTAAGTTCATTCACTTTAAACGTATAGGAACCACCATTTTCTCATCTTGCTCGCATTCGAATAGAGTCAAAGCACCTTGCTATGGCAAGCCCACCCAAAACTATTCGAATGGTCTCAAGTGTTTTAATCATGAATTGGCATAAAGAACTTAAAAGTTAAATGAAGGTTCTTTAAGGTAGATTATAAGAATATCATCAAAGATATTCATAATCGTGCACCAGGTAAGTTCCCAGGAAGATAGGTGAGCCACAAGGACTACTTAAGTACCAAATCTCTCCTTCGACAGAACTTTCCTAGACATGCACAATCAGAAATCAGCTCTGATTTGGCAACATAATCACTACCTTTTATAAACAATCAGTTTCCTGTTAAATTTCGCGTAAAATGACTTGTTTCCCATAAACTATCATAAAACCAAAATTTTAATGTCTAAATCTAAACATATAAGGAAACTACAATGCAATGTTTCAACTAAACATAAAATTTCGTAACACGTAAGAACAAATAAATCATGCATCGCAATAATTAATAAAATCATATTTTAATTAACTAAGCATGCATTAACAATGAATTAATCTAGCATAGCCCTATAAACTTAATTTATAGCATCCAGAGTAACACATAAACATATCAGATTGTAAACACATTCACAGATTAGCAGGATTGTTCAACAAACTGATTCTGCCCAGATTGGGCTGGTTCTGTCACGTGACAGAGACTCCCAGAGTCACGATATATCGCATACATAACATGCAAAAGAACATATAAACAATTTATATTACTTTTCTAGCATGTTAATTCAAACTTAATGATACGAACGGGGCTCTGATACCACTTTTGGGTTTTACGGGTCCATGCGCAGCAGAATTAAGCATCAAATAACATAAAACCCAAGAAGCCTAGGATCCGTTCTATACAATTAACTTGAAACTATGAGATAGATGTAACCAACCTTATTTACTTTCCGTTCTTGAGCTATCGAACGATTTGATTATGTGATTTCGAATCACAAACTTCGTTCTTCAACTTGCTTGAACTCTAGGCCTTGATCGATGAACGAGCGAAGACCCTCTTTCGGTATCCACACCTTTGAATGAACCAAGAACAACTTCTTGAAGATTGCTAGATCACTTTAAACCTTGGAATAATATTGAGGATATTGTTGTGAATTTCTTTTCAGAATTTCGGCTAGCTTTTTAGGGTTGACAGACGTTCATATTTATACTACAATAGTATGGAATATGAATCCTAATTAAATTAGGAAAGGATTCTGTCAGACCGCCTCAGAGCCTGTTGTGTCTCACGACCACACACAGCACATGGTCTGTTGTGTCGCACGGCCAAACAAGGCTGATGAGGAATTTCTCAATCATTCTTCCAATGGTTTAATCAAATCATTCTAGTTGTGTGTGACCTAATAGGATTACATTATGTTGGCAATGAGTTCGATCAAATCAACCCTCATAAGACATAAGCGGACTCTAGCAAGCCATTATGTCTACCCAAATAATGTAACATAAGAGTTCACGTTTCCAATGGTACATTTTCATTTCTCCCTTTGTCTCATGATGTTATATTGAACACAAGTCATGGTCATTGTCAACTTGTCTTTGTTCAATGCTTTCTCGATTCCGAGTATAATGATAATTCCAATCATATTGGGGTACGGCCATACACTTTCATCATTATCACTCATCGAGGGGCCCAAGCAAAACATTTCTCTTTCGAGGGACAAATTCCATCTTGACTTATCATCCTTCCCATCATGAATCCGATCATGCCAAAATTAGTCTTTATAAATATCGTGTTAAGATATCGTTTGACTAAAATCAAACATGACTTTTATCATATGTAAGGTCATGATAATCTCAGGTCTAGGGACTAAATGAAGTAACCTTATGAGATTTAATTATGACATTTGACCATGACATAAATCTCATGAGGGTCAAGTCCAGTCACTTGTTCTCTAACAAGTACCCATAAATTTAATGTGCATCTTTATGCATATAATCATCATATGATTATCCATTAACATTTATACTAATTATTCTCATAATAATTAGGGACGGAGATTATTATAAATAAATATAAAAAACAAATATAATATCAAATGATAAACATCTCATATAATAATAAATAATGTCAACACATAAGTCTATCAATCATAGGCATAGGGCATAACACTAACAGCCTCCTCCCCTTTTTCCTCGCTATCATAAACTTCCACAACCTCCTCCCTTGCCGCCTGGTCGCGGTTGAGGGTTGGTTCTGCCCGTTTTTCCCCCTAGCTTGACTAGCAAGAGAGTTAGCGAGGATTAGTTGGGAGAACCTTTGGGACCCTGCTGGGAGGGGCATTCCGCCGTTTGCCTCCAGCTCGACTAAATCCAACTGAACGTCGTTGATGGCCATGGCCTCAGCCACCAGTTTGGACCTAGCAGCCAGAGCTTCCTGTCTCTTGAGGATCAGTTCAGGGGTGAGAGGAGTATTTGGGGAGGTGATGTGAGCTTTTATAGGAGTTTTTGGGCCAGTAATTAAGAGGGCTTTTTCGGCTCTGGCTTCCTCCGCCAACCTATTTAAACCCTTTTGAGCAGGGGAGAGGCTATTCAAGCTTTAAGAACGGGCCCCCAACCTGAGAAAGGCTGAAGTGCTCGGCCTAACAGGGTTGATATTAGAAGGGGAAGCTTGGTCACCTTCATTGATTGTCAAATGACCGGCATTTTCAAGAGTTTTAGACATTTTGTAGAAAAAGGCTGGAAAAAATGGCTTTTTGACAGCGAGTGTTTAGAACATGACGGGTGTTTTGACACAAAGATTTACGAGAAAATTATGATTTTTTTGGGTAATGGAACCACTGATGACGCCTGGGCTTTATGGGTCAGAGAGGTTCGTAGGATATCTGACAGGATATATTTGAGTGTACCTAGAATACAACACAATGAAGCACCGTTAAGGTCAAAGTTGGATGTTACTCCAACTCAGGTCCTCGGGTGTAAGAATAAGATATCTTAGAGAGTATAAGAACCTGAGAATAAGACTTTGAATCGTCTTAGAGTGTTTGTGTGTTTAGGGTTTGAATAATATGACTTACAATATCAATTTGGCACTTACCTTGTCCAAGGGGACAAAGGTCTTCTATTTATAGGCAATGGGGAGCTGCTCGCTGACGTAAGCCATTAGGTCAGCCCTAAAGGGCACCTTAGTCTTTCACCAGGTACACGTGTCCGCATAGGATTGGCTCTGTCAGTAAAGTTAGATTCACTTGCAGAGGGGATGAAGTTGATGTGGATAGGAGCCGTGTATCTGGCGTGGCACATTAAATGAAATAGTAGGCGTCTGATCCATGCATTCAATGTGATGGGAATAAGCCGGCTAATTTCCTGTCAAAGCCAGTAAGTAGGTTGCTCAATAAGCTTTGGTATTAACTGGGAGTCTGGTGAGATAAACGGGAGTCTGATATGAGACCGCAGTCAACATTATAAGCGCGGTCAATGATACTTGATGCGGGCACGGATGGGACGGTCATAACTCCCGCGATCACCCGGCTGTCGGTCAGAATCCCTTCGGTCTTGACTGGGATGGGACGAGAGGAACGCGGTCTTGACCTCGAGGGTCTATCTCTTCGCGGTCTTGACTCTGACAATTTAGGATATGCCACGTCATACTGAGCCTTTGGACCAGACCGAGCTTGAGCCCGGTCTAGCTGGTTCGGGCTCATCAGAGTCTTTGTATGTGTGTTTTTTTAGAGAGAAAGAGAGATTCTTTGTGTGTGTGTGTGTGTGTTTTTTTTTAGAGAGAGGAAATGAGATTAGAATGGGGAGGGGGTGGGTTTTGTGTGAGAGGAGGGGCATTTACGTCCAGTGAGGGAGTAATTAAGAAAATTTCATTTCTTAAATTGAAATTGAATCTCGCACCTAAGGGCTCTAGGTCCGTAGCCCTAATTGAATTCTATCTATATTATGCTTTTTAAGGCATTGCAGACCGGCCAGAAAACAAGATCTTTGACTCAAAGATACTCCATTGTTTTTCTTGCTTGTATGATGCAGATGGATTAAGTTACTCTGTCCGGGTCAACCTAAAATAAATATTGCATTTTCTATTTTGATTCATCGTATAATAAATTTTGGATTTCTATATAATAAATAAATTAATGCAAATTTACCATTGTACAAACAATCCACAAATAAGTAAAGCACATTTTATAAAATCTGTTGGAATATTGGGTGAATATTAGGGTGAATTGAAAAGTCAACAAGGAGTTTAAAATCCAAAAGACACGACAGTTCAAATTCTGTGAACTGCTCGGCCGAGCAAGGCATAAGCCTCGGCCGAGCATGACTGTTCAAAGACATGACTCTTCTGTTAGACTTTGCTCGGGCGAGGCACCAAAGTGCTCGGCCGAGCAACTAGCCTATGCTCGGGCGAGGCACAAATGGTGCTCGGCCGAGCAGTTGCTGTCCGTTCAGATTAATGTCTGAACAGGTGCTAGCTTGAAAGGATGTGACTTTTGTGAACCAGTCACAACTGATCTGGCTTAATCTACCCTATATATATAGACCCCTATTCCTTCATTCAGTCATCAAGTAATCCAACCAAGTTGTCATCAAATCAAACACAAGAATCCAATTCTCTCTCTCCCTCATTCAAAGTGTTCTTGATTCGTTCAAAGAATTTGTTCATCATTCCTTTTCAAAGTTCGAAGACTAAGAGCAAGTCTGATTTTTTGTTCGCCCGTCAAGGTTAGTTAAAGTGCACACTAACTCTTCGTAAAAAGCATTGTATCTTGGGAGACATTCTCCATCGATCCGTTTGCACAATTACGGAGGCGAAATATTGTCTTAAGGAGATGTGCTTCGGCATACCTCGCTTTAATCTCCGTCTTTTTGATTTCCGTATTGAAGATATCTTAACATATACATACAACAATCTTAAGACAATATTTTCAGGTATTTGTTTTGAATTTTATCTTCTCTACTTCATCTTTTTCTTATTGGATTTTCTATTTTCGTAACAGAAAATGGCTAATGAAAATGACTTCGTTAGTAGTGAGACTATTGCAACAAATCCTAATGCAATAGGGAGTACTTCAAGTGCTAATCAACTCATGATGCCACCGGCGTCGCAGTACAAGAAATCGGAGAAGTTCAATGGGGCTGATTTCAAACGTTGGCAACAGAAAATGTTATTTTATCTCACAACGCTTGGACTAGTAAAGTTCTTACGGGAAGAATGTCCCGTAGCGGCTGAAGGTGTAGTAGACAAGGCTACACAAATGGCTATTGATGCATGGAAACATGCTGATTATCTATGCCGGAACTACATCTTGAATGGACTAGACAACACATTGTATAATGTGTACTACTCCATTCAAACTGCAAAAGGACTTTGAGATTCTCTCGACAAGAAATACAAAACCGAAGATGCTGGAACAAAGAAGTTCTTTGTTGCAAAGTTTTTGGATTTTAAAATGAATGATTCTAAAACTGTAATGAATCAAGTCGAAGAGATGCAAGTCCTATTTGTAAGTGCTCCAATTTGAGTTTGTTAGTATTTTCGTTAGAAAATTAACGAGAGTTATAACATTCCTAACATTTCTAACAATTCCTAACATTTCTAACCAAGTAAGGGTAGATTAGGGATTGCCAAAAAAAGATAAACCAAAGAAAGAATCTCAAAAAGCAAAAGAAATAGAAAAAACCCGAATTAGCAAGCTGAAAAACATAATCAGTTTGAATTTTTTTGAAAATATTCTTTGTGTCCAAAGCCTGCAGCTGCAATTAATGAACAGTGCACGCTGCAGGAACCATCCGCGCGGATGGTTATGTAATTTCCAGAGGGCTATAAATTGAGGCCTTCAGTCTCAGAAATAAAAGAGAAGAAACATTTTTCACAACTGCACCTTGGCGAAAATAGAGAGAAAACAGTGAGAATTCTCTAGAATTGTCACCTTTTTCTCAACTATTCACCCAAAATCACACTCACTCAAACACTCTCATATTCAAGCCTCAAACACTCTTACATTCAAGCCTAAAACTCCAAAACACAAAGAATATTGGTAAACCCTCCTTCTCCTTACCCTAAACTCCTTCATGCATACATTTTCAAACTCCAAAATGTAGTTTGTTCATCTTCTTGTCTTAGATCCAAGAAGATCACCATGGAAGTTCATCTCCATGGATGATCTTCTACAAGGATCAACATTATTTTCAAAGTGTTCTTACTTACTTGCAAAGAAAACACATTTTCAAAACCCTAAAAATCATTTTCATACATCAAATCTCATTTTCAAAGGATAAAATTCCCCTTCCCAAGCAAATGAAGTGCTTAGTCCTAACGTACCCCAAGGATGGTTTGATATAGTTGATTCACCACTAAAATTTCAAGTGATCACTAATCAAAACCTAGGGAAATGGGGACAAGCATGGATGCCAAACCCCCTTTAAAATCATGTTTTCCTTCTTGAGAAGTTGCTGTCCAGTAGCAATTTTCTAAGACCTCTGTCCATTGTCTAATTTTTTGGACACAGATAAAATTGGAATTTGGTGTTGACTACAAAGCACTTTTTGTATCCAACATCCAGATATTTCCAGACATATTTTTACTTTATTTTTTTTCGTGAGTAAAACTCCCTTTTTCAAATTTTCCTTTAAAGGTCAGTTCATCAGTCTCTGGAGATCTCCAGAAGGTTTTGGGTCCTCAAATCTTCTTCAAAATGGAAAATTCTTTCATAGAAACCTTATTTAAGGTGTTTTTAACATTTTTCATTCTCGGAATTTTCCCAGATTCTGGATTTTTCAAGCCCTAAAGTCCATTTCAAAATCAAGTGTCCACTGCCTTTTTCATTCTGGCAGAAATGGTTTCCAACTTCCAAAAATCTTTTGAGTACCAAAACTCAACCCAAAAATCACACCAAAAATCATGGGATCTGTCCAAAGTCTAATAAAGAATTCCCAATTTTTACTTTTCTCAGTTTCAACTTATTTTGGCCAAAGTAACACACACATACACACACACACAAATAATTTTAAATGTTTGGAAGACTCATTTTACGAGGCATTCCGGGTGCACACTAACGTCCTTCCCTGCGTGTAACGTGACCTCCGAACCCAAATCTCTAATCTCGGGCATTTATCAAAGTTTTGGCCCTTAAAACAAAAATGGTGTGGCGACTCCGGTCTTTTCGATTGGCTTTCAAAGAAACGAAAATGTCAAAGCCCTTTCGAAAAAATTTGGCGACATCATCACAGTGGCGACTCTGCTGGGGAATAATAAGCTTTTTCTAAAAAAATGATATTTGGTATATTGGTGGAAACCATTAAACTTCCCGTTATCGCCTCCCAACACGAGTCGGGGATAAATTGTGGTTTAACAATCCCATGTACCGGTATCATTGTTTTCAAAAAAAAAAAAAAAAAAAGCTTTTGAGGGTCAAGCTTCCGTCCCGGCATTAAAAATCATTTGTTGTGTATGTTGATTTTTGCACATTTCCGTGTTGTTTTGGCCGCCTCGGAAAAAGTCAAAATTTTGACTGTCGGAATCATGTCCCTAACTGTTGGAATTTTTGTGTTTATGTGCTTATGTGTGCATTTACTTTCAAAAAAAAAGAATTTCAAAAAAAAAAAGGAGTTTCAAAAAAAAAAAAAATTCAAAAAAAAATCATGCATCATACTTTTTAAGACACATGAAAAATTTCTATTTTACTCAGAAAAAGAAGATAGACTGCTTGCACACTACGCGCACGTGACCTTACACTGCACACTACGTCCCTAACACTGGGAAATCCTTGTCGCGGCCCGTTTGGTCTTATTACGCCTCTCGGTGCAAGCACGGGACTACCCAAACATCCCATGGAGCCTCGTGTCGACCATGCACTTGTCCGTGACACACTTTTCCGAGACCCGGTTGGTTTTTAGTTTGGTCTGTGTCATGCCACTGTACGTGTATAGACCTTTCCTTTCAAGCCTTTGTCGGCATACCGACTCAATATCTTCGGGGACCACTAATCGGTCGAAGTTACTGCCGGTTTTCGCCGCGGACTTTGACCAAGATATTGGCCAGGCGCCTTGACTTCGGCTCGGCGGCACAAATTATACACGACTCCCGGCATGACGAGTCATCAAGGATTAATGATTATTCCATGCCTAATTACGGCTTAAATGACGACAAGTCAAGATCAATTGTGGACGCTTATCGGTCAAATCATGCCGACTTTTCGTCGAGCCCTCGGACATGATCTTGACTTTTGACGTCGGCTTTGTCCGTAATTTACATCGAATGCTCGTTAAGACTCGATTACCCGCCGAACTTTTAGGATCGTTTTCTTTCGGTCGGTGGGACCCGCTTGCCCTATAGGACCCTCGCCGGGCTGTCCACCCTGGGAGGTCGAAATACGGGTGGAATACGAGGGGCTTATAGACGTAGTGACGGGGCCGCGATCCGGGATCCCGAGTAGTTTGCGAAAAGAAGAGCAATCTTTTCCAACCGATTAGGTTAATAAAACATGTTTTAAGTAAACAAGAACAAATAAGCGCATGTTGCATGAGCCCAAAGCCCAAACACCTACCCTCCTTCAATCCCTAAATCCACGAACCCTCGTGTCTTTCCCCCATGACTCCGCACAAAGGTTGGTTCGGACACGGGTCACCGTTTGATCGGTTGGGAAGAGTCAAGCGCGTCGTCGGCTTCACCGTTTGTTCCGACTCCGGGTTTCGGGATGTGCGCATCGGCCGGTAATGATGGGGACAACGTCACTCCGCCTCCGGGACCCCTCGGACGAACGGCGGTGGAATCGGTTAGCGAGAACAGATGAGGTTACGACAGGAAGCACAGCTGAATAGCCTTATGGAGGCTATTAAGAGCCATGGTTTGGCCGCCAGCCTCAATCCCGATGGCACCTTCACCGTGGAAGAGGAAGAGGACGCCAATCCCACTCTCAGTCGCCCTGATTACTCCAGGATGCCACCGCCCACCTCCTATGGTACCACTACTAGAACCCATGCTCCTCGATCTTTGGGTCAGCCAGCCCCCAGCTTCAGACCACTGGATCCACGCAGCCCGACGGCACAAATCAGTTCACAGTTCCTCAGTGGGGACAAAGCCAGTACGGAATGTCTTCTCATGGTTGGGGTTATCTCGGAATGCCACAACTAATTGGGATCCCGCCACAGTTTGGAACCGATCAATCCGGGCCTTCGCAGCAACGGTTGAAAGGGCCGCGGCAACGGTTCGGCATGCCTCAAGCGGCCGTCGAGCCCCTCCTCGAGAATGATGCTAGCTCAGTGCTCCTCCCACAGCTTTCACAAACCCATTTCTCACTCGGGGTTCGATGGGTTACCAAACCTCCATCCCGGTTTCATCGAGAATCACCAGGACCGCAGTCCCCCCCGGGTTATACACCATTACCTCAGCCAGCCATGCAATTCAACAGTCAGGGACAGCAGCCCGCACCTAAGCCTACTTATGGGCCCTACTCTGGAAATCCAAGCTATCCGGCTACATCAGGACTGCCTCCACCCACTTTGCCGGTTGAAAATCAACAACAGGCCGCAAGGTTCTATCCCTTTGCCCAAGCTCCTACTTATGCTCCCCAGGGTAACTCAGCCCAAGTACAGGTTTTCACCTACGTCCCCAGATCGGCCGTTCCCTCCACCAGTCTGCCGCCAGTGGTAGCTCCTCTCTCTAGCTCAGCCACTAGTTTGAACGCAATGGCTCCGCCACAAGACCCTCATCTGGCCTGGTTCATGGAACAGCATAAGGAAATGAAGGCGCAGATTGCTGAATTGACTTCTAAGAAGTCTGCTTTCCGGCCTACAGACCCGGACTCCATTGTTCCTCTGCCCCACAAATTCGTGATGCCTAATCTGGATCTCTTTGATGGGACTGCATGCCCGAAAACTCATCTGGACACGTATACCTTGGCGATGAAGGCCAAAGGATGTACCAATCAGCAGTTGGCTGACTATTTCAGTCTATCTTTGAAATCCAGTGCCTTAAAATGGTTCTTTCGTTTGAAACCTGAAGCCAGAACTACGTGGGACTAGATCACCAGTGCCTTCACAGAAAAGTACAAAGCTAACTTGGAATGGGAAACAAATAGAGTTGACCTACAAACAACAGTGCAGCGTCCCGATGAGAATGTTGGGGACTTTTACAAGCGGTGGAATCTGAAGCTCAGTGAAATGGCCATCCCTCCTTCTGAAGAGGAGCAACTGGATATCTTCCAGTCATGCCTGAAACCACATCTGAGAGCCTCCCTCAGTCACTTCCCGTACTCAGACTTACGGGCCATGGTTAACTCCGCAGCTAAATTTGAAAAGGCTTACAATCAGCAACCAGAGCTGCTGCACACTTCTACGAGATATCGGGCTCCTCCTTCAAACACCGCCCCTGCTCCCGCTAAAGGCAAAGAGGTGATTAACTACGCGGGACAGGAATGTAATAACACAACTCCTTTTGCCCCCAGAAAACCAGCCGAGCCCAGACCATGGGTCATGAACCTCGAAAACTTTGGAATGCCTCTGAATGACATCTTTAGGGAACTGGTGAAAGAAGGCTTCTTTGCGGCCTTTGGAGAATTTCCAACCCAGGAATCCGAATGCTCCTATTGATACTTCAAAGTATTGCGCTTTTCATCAAGCCCATGGACATCTAACAAATAACTGCTTTACTCTGAAAAAGGCAATCCAGGGACTGATAGAGCAAGGAAAGTTGGAAGGCCCCGAGGGGCCTAATACGATCAAAAATCCTCTGCGAGGAACCATAATCGGTAAACATGATTGAATGCGGAGAACCCTTTCATGCCCGGGAAGATGCTTGATGAAGGTCCCCAAATACCCATGGCCAACCTTGTCGAAGATCCTGAATTCGGATTCCCCCTCAGCCTTGAGGATATTGAACGAATCAGCCCACCTTGGTCTCATGTCAGAGATTTCCTGCAAGAATACGAGGCCCGCTATTTCTCGGATGAGGGGAAAGCTGATACTGAAGAAATGGGGATGTTCCAGTCAAAACATGAGAAAACCATTTACACAAGATGGTTAGAACAATCGAGAAGAATCGAGCGAGAAAGCTTTCGGCGGGCGCCTGTACTGGGGCTTATCAGCAAAGAGGTCGAAGAGCACCTGGAGCTAGTACACTTCTGCAAGTTGGCTTTGGGAGAGGCCGAATATGATCCCGAGAACAGCGAAGAATCAGAAGAGGAGGACTCCTTCTATATCCTGCCAGGAGTCAAATACGTGCCACCCCCTCTCACTCTTCCCCCGCAGTTTCTGGGTGGAGAAGCCGAATCGCAATTACCACTTCCGGGAATGGGAGCATATGACAATTTCTGCGGCTGCACGCACCCATATTCCCCTAACGGGTTTGATCGGCGTTCCCTCTCAGCCGAAATCCCGGTAGTATGGGAAGATGATTCCGATGACAGCGATGACGATGATGATGACGAGAGTGAAGAGTCACCTGAGGCCCCAGAACCGGAATCAATCTGGAACAATCATGAGCCCATGGGAGCCAGGCACAATGGTTGGTTGTCAGCAAGCGACGACGAAGAAACTTCAGACGACTACTACGAAATAGAGGATATGAAGGCCATGAAGTTTCCTGGATCTGAGCACGTGGATGTCTTAGAGTTCAACACTGCCTACCATGCTTTGGGGAAAGGGTTTTCAGGCATCCGATCCAGGCAGATAGTTGAGGATCTGATAGAAAGAGGGAAACTAACTCCCATCTGCCCAAATGAGAAAATAACCATGGTCAGATCAAATCCACCCCGGAACAAAGTAACACTCCTTGTCAGGGTTACCCAAGAAGAGGTCACCTTCCCCGAATGTATGTCGGCTCTCGAGAGAAGTCACGGAAACCGGCATGATACCGGATGCGCCTCCCACACGAGTGCTATAATCATCTCCGGCTACGAGTATTACATAAAGGAACCGAGAATGGTTGCACTATACCGGGGATGAGATCGAAAAGCCGCCGAGCCCCGACAATAGCGACTCTTGTTGTATGATAACTATGAGCAAGGCGAGGCTATGGGAGCGAATCGGAGGACGCCCTAGCTCTGTGGGCCATCCAAGGGCAACAACACAACCCCGGACTCAAAGGCACAGTGACTTGGGAAGCAATTATAAGAGCCGCCCAGGAAGGGGCTAGTACGGATGCAACTCAGCCCCTCACCGTTGCTAAACTCCGCCAGAACCACTGCCCGGTAGCCAAAAGGGCTCCCCGTTGACCTTAGCGGCACTCAAGAAATCTAGTCAAGCGGCCCGATGAGGAAGTCAACTGTTAACCCGATCAGGGCAAATCTTCCAAGGGAATCCCAAACGAGATAAGAAGGCCACGAGATCAAGCACCAGGGAGAACCGCCGCCCCTATGCTAAGACAGCGAAGCTCTGACCTCGAAAAGGAGGATCCCGTGCTCACCCAGTTGAAGCAAACACAGGCCAACATCTCTCTGTGGTCCCTGCTCACCTCATCCTATCCCCACAAGCTAAAGCTGGAAGAAAGCCTAGCCCGCACCTTAGTCCCTATTGATGCTACTCCCGATGACGTGGTACGGTGATTGGAAACATCCACTATGGGAACATAATCACTTTCACGAGATCTCGACCTCCCTCAATTTGGGGTGATCATAACGAGCCTCTCTTCATCACAATCCAATTGGATGAGCGACGCCTCCCTCGGGTCTGGTTGATAATGGGTCGGAATGAACATTCTTCGGCAAAGATCATGAGCACCTTGACATCAAGTCCACGGACTTAAAACCTTCCTCCCTCACGATCAAAGCTTACGACTCGACATCTCGAGCGAGTCCTTGGAGTTGCTACTTTGGACCTCTGGTTTGGCCGAGAAATTGATACTGTGGAATTCCGGGTTATTGACATCCGATCACTTTTAATGCCTTATTGGGAAGACCTTGGGCTGCACCGGAGTCAAGGGTCGCCTCAAGCCTCCACCGGTGTGTGAAATTCGTCTCGAATGGGGACGACAACTATTTACGGGGACCTAGTCACCTTGGAGGGCACGGATACGGGTGGAATACCTATTACGGAAATCAAACATGATGAGGAAGGTCTCATGCTAACGGGCTTCACGGTCGAGCCTCCCAAAGCCCAAGTGTGCAACATAGATCGACAATCACTCGGGATAAAATCCCTCCGGTCTTGAAAATGATGAGAAAGATGAGCTATCTACACGGCCTCGGTGCAGGGAAAGCACCAACAAGGAACTCACAAACTCATCGAGGTGAAAGGACGAAAACTCGCCACGGCACAGGATATGAGGCCTCCTCGGTGGACCTTTGCAAAAGGAAAAGGATTTGAAGCTATCACGGGAAGGGTCCCGGTCGACGACCCTAAATCTCTCCCTTTCGAGTCCTAATTTGGTGACTACTTTGTAAAGGGTCCCACACAACCGGGTAACATCACGAGCCCGCTCCTACGAAGGGTGGCTGAAGCTACAAGATAGCCTTAACAAGTTCGGGGAGCCAAAGCTAACCCGGTCCGTAGAATGTTCTGGACCTACCCAAGATACCAGGGCTACCACTACCATGAAAAGTGAGTACACTTTCAAAGGCGTGCCGAGCCTAGTGGAACAGTTCGAGAAGCTCACAACCACAATTCCTACTGCCCGGGAAGGTCCGAAACTGAGTTTGAATTGACCGTGCCGAAAGCCAAGGCCACAGAAGTCTTTTCAGATGATTGGGATGGTCCGATTATGCAGCAGTTATTCGGGGAAGAGATCCAGGTGCCAGACCTGATTGATTTCAGCTCAGTCAAAGAAATGATAGCAATGCTTGAGGAAGGAGCACAGAAACAAGACAATTCTCGAGTCATAAGGCCACTAAAAAACCGGGAAACTCTCTCAGGCCCGTCCACGACCAAAGGAGAAATGATCACCACGCCTGGATTTATCCCCCGACCCTTTGTGTCAATCTAGGAAGAGTCCCCCGAGTCTCTCATTGTTAAGGTCGAGTCTCTAGGGTCGTCTGATGGCCCTACGCCTGAAGACTACGAGTCTGTAGCAAACGCTGTACTCCCTTTCGTTCCTAATGAAATGACAAACCTTTCTGAGTATCCCTTGATTGCCACTTTAACTAATGATAAATCAATAATTAAAAAAAAATTAATAATAATTCATTAGATAAAGAAGCAGACACATTAGATAAACAAAAAAAAAATCAAACAAAAAATCTCTTTAAGCAGGTTGTCCGGAAAGAGAAAAATCGAGCCCAAGCTGCCGAAGAGGTTTTGACAAGTGTGGATCTGGGAACGGCGGAAGAGCCTAAAGAGACGCAGAATGGTAATCTCTTCGAAGGAACTGAAAAGGATGCCCTACAGCAATCCTACAAAATCCTCAAGAAAAGTAGCCCTCTTCATCAAAGATAACATCATATGCAGATACGGGTTGCCAGCCGAAATCATCTCAGATAATGGATCCCACTTCGAGGGGGAATGTGAAAGGCTGCTGGCAGAATTCAGAATAACCCGTCACAAGTCATCTCCTTACAGGCCCCAAACCAACGGAGCCGTCGAGGCAGCAAACAAGACTCTGGAAAACATCATCCGGAAAATGGCTGTCCGAGGTCGAGATTGGCCCGAGAAGCTACACCTTGCACTCTGGGGCTACAGAACATCCGTCAGAACGGCAACCGGGGAAACACCGTTTGCCCTTACCTATGGGATGGAAGCCGTGCTCCCAATCGAGCTAGAAATCCCCTCACTCCGTGTGCTGTTGGAAAGTCAAATCAATGAGGTCGAATGGCTCCAAAGTCGCCGTGATGAATTGGCCCTGCTAGATGAGCGCCGACTGAAGGCAATGGAACATATTCGAGCATACCAAGGGAGAATGGCCAGGGCCTTCGACAAGAAAGTAAAGCATCGGGAGATCCGAGAAGGTGATCTCGTTTTGAAAGAAAAGCCCCCAGTCCGTATCAACCCGCTCGGCAAATGGGAGCCTGTCTGGGTCGGGCCATACGTCGTCCAGGAAGATCTTCTCCGGAGGAGCCATGCAACTTGCGGACCTCGACGGAAATCCTTTGTACACCCGGTGAATGGTGACAAGGCTGCGCGAGATACTACGCGTAAAACAACCGAGTCAAAAAAAAAAAACAAAAAAATATCAAAAAAAGGAGTGCCAAAAGAGTAATACCCAACTAGGTTGAAAACCCGAAAAGGGCGGTCTAGGTAAAAAACGGGGTTGCACCAAAAAAAAACAAAAAAACAAAACAAAAAAAAAACAAAAAAAAAAAAAAAAAAAAAAAAATCGACCGGGTCGAACTACGAAGACACAGGCCCTTTTGTCCAGAAGGGAACGTAGAGCGGCCAGGAAACGGTTCGGTCTAAAACACAAATAAAGGAGATATACTTTTTCATCAACACATTGATCAGACCATGAAAGCGTCTCGAAAAACTCTGAAGCAATTCAAATATTCATTACAAGTTAAAAGCTTTTTGATGAGTCTAAGCCCGGTTCATTCCTACAACTGGCAACCTGCTAAAAGAAACTAAGATACATAATCAAGCTAATGTGTCTGCTGCGACAAGAAAGGGATACACGGAAACCTCAGAGTCACTCCATGCCACTCGTACTGGCCTCTCCCCTCTTCTTCCCCCTTCGAGTCTTCTTCTTCTGAACAGGAAAAATGTCGGTCTTCCTCCTACCAAGCTCTGGTATAGGAACAGAATCTATCAAACCAGCCTCTGTCAGGGCCTTAGTGGCCCTAGCGTCGTCTTTCATCTCATGTAGCCTAGCTGGTAGCATAGGAGTCCTCCTCTCCTGTCTCTTTACATAAGCCTCATAGCCGGTCACAACATCTCCGCTCCTGTCATGAGGGTTGGCCCTCGCCTCGGCCCTCCTCCTTTCCGAAACTGTCAGGTCCTCCGCACCCACAATGGCCTCATGCCGTCTCAAAATAGCCATCTGAGTCTCTCCCAAATGCCTCTCGTACCAATCCAGGTACCAAGTGGTCAGGAACACCGGTCTCGGACGCCTGAGGATAACCCGAGGAGGAAAGACGTCATACCTCCATACTCGGGAAAGAAAGGAAAACACCGAAGGATCATCCATAGAAGCAGAAGCCACCACCCTGGTGGCTATATCATCAAAGTCCTCCAAAGGAACTGCTCCAGCCGAGCTGTCTCGGAGAACCAAAGCCGGAATGTAGAAGGCTGGGTAGAAAGCCCGGAAGCATGACCACATGAGACCCGTCTGAAGTACTCTGCGAGTCTCCACCCGCCAACAAGGCACCGACCATCGATATCTTACGTCGGCGACCGGCCATCCAACGCTCCCATGAGCCACGATCATCAAAATCTCTGACAACCCCTCTCTGGCGAATGTCCAAGGCTTGATCATATCCGATGTTTCCCGAAGAACCCCGGGCGTTCCATCGGCCACGAGTCAAGAGAAACGGGCTGCCCCGTGCATATAAAGTCTCCGTGCTTGACCTATCGAGAGCATGAAAAGCCTCTCCCAAGATCAAAGGTACAACATCTCTGCCCAAGCGACAATGAACAACAATATCCAGCAGAGACCGATGACAGATCCCAAAGGAATAAACCATGAACAAGGTACCAAACATGCAAAGAGCAAAAGCATCCCAATAGGCATCATCCACCAAGCCTAAACCCCTAAATCTATCAGGAAGACCAGAAATATCAAAATGACCAGGACTGCGGATCTTACCTTGTGCTTCCTCCGGGGAAAGATGAAGGAGGTTGCACAATCTATCAACGAAAGAGGCCCCTCCGGGCAAAGGAATTGCAATCTCCTCCACCTCGGGACCACCAAGCAAAGCCCGAAATTCTTCGACAGTCGGGACCATCTCATTGTAAGAAAGGCAAAAGACATGCCTTCTAGTATCCCAAAATGATGAAGAAGCTCTCAAGAGGTCATAGTCCGGAACCAATTCTTTGAGGGACCATAAGCACTTCACCTTGTACCTTTCTTCAAAGAATGACCTCCTCTCATGCATAATCTCCCGAGACCACTCTTTAAACTTGTTGAAGAATGACATTTGAGAATCTTGGGATAATTTGGATGGATTTCTCATGCTCACAATTCTCTCCATGGTTTTTCTCTCCTTCTCCCCGAAAATGGCTGTTTGAACTGGTGGTTGAAGAAGGTATTTGAATTTGAAATAAAGTAAGACCAGATCTGAAGCAAAATTAAAGGACAATGTCAGATTCCTGTCCTATCCGCGCGGATATGTTTGTCAACCAGAAAAATTTTTTGCAACAGTCCAAACTGCTGCACCACAAAGGAATATTTTGTCCCAGCCAAAGCCTGTCCAAACCAGTTCATACACCAAACATCTACACCCTTGCCAAAAAATCGAGGCTCATGCAACATTGCATTCATACAGCATTGCATTCAAAAAAAATAATAATAAAAATAACAATAATCCTAGATTATTACATCCCAAAAAAAAGGAGAAAGAGAAAAGCAAAAAAAAATAATAATATGCATGGAAATAAAATGTATCTGTCTAAATAAGTAAAATCACAATCTCAGATAATCAATCTCAGAAATCAGTCAATCAGAGTCCTCGGTGGCCGGCGCCTTCCCCCGATCCCTCTTGCGGCTCGGGCCCGCCTCCTCAGTAGCAATGAAGATCTCAGGCTCAGAATCATCATCCTCGTCTCCGGAGGAAGGCTCGTCAGGACCAACCGGCACGCTCTGATAGGGCAAGCCAAGATCTGCAAAGAAATCATATCCGAAGGTGAAGGCGTCGGGCTCCTGGACGTGTGAAGAAGACCCACCGTGGTGCCAGACATGCCCCTGCCCGTACGGATCTCCGAGAATGACGTGATCCGAAGGTAGTACCACGCGAGGATCTATGAGAGGAGAAAGAGGAGTCTCGGAAGAACGCTCAGAAGGCTCAGGGGAAGTCTCCCGCGACGGGCGCCAGGCGTGGCCGCCTCGCTCTAGCCTGAGGGGCTCCACAAGCCACCATCCTCCGGATGAATCTCTTAGCCCCGATCACCTGCTTCGTCAGCTTCTCCACGACCACCTCTGGAAACTGCACGGGAGCAAAAGCGTCAGAAATAATCGAGGCAAAAAAACGATGACAGGAAAGAAAGGAAAAGACAGAAGCAAAAAAAGGAGGTGGGAAGGAGAAGCCATACCTTCATGCCCGGACGAGGCCGGAAAGCTCGTGGAAGCCGCTCAGGCTGGGGGATCTGCACCCTCAATCTAACCCCATCCTGGACATATGAAAAGTCCGTCCGAGGGTACCGCGGGACCCCTAATCCCTCTCTATCAAGAACCTGGGGCATCCTCAACCTCCTCAAGACAAATACCGGATACGGTTCAATCGCCACGAATGCCGAGAAGTGCTGGCCGCCTCGGTAATCGCCCCAGGTCTCCAACCTCTCGCTCGGATACATCATGTCGGCGGGAGGCTCCACCGGTGTTATCAAAGGCGAATTCACGCCATGCTGGCGCGTCACTCTCTCCCCCAGATAATACACGTCGCAAGTCAAGCCCATCAAAATCCTCCGCTGCACGGTCCATACCTCAGCGCCCCTCAGCTGCGCCACATCAAAACGATCCCAGGGATAAAATATCATCCCCTCATCCATCTCGGCCCAGTCAAAGGCGGGCGGTCCACAGTATGCGAGGGTCGTGCGCCCTCTGGAACCCTTCTTCTCCCGGGCAAACTTGGACCAGGAACGCATGGCCGGATACGCCCGACGTACTCTGCCATTTGTCGCCACATCGTGACGTGAAAGAACTCCAACGCCCATACTGCGAAAGGTAAAAATCAAATCAATTAAGTGCGAAAAAGATACGTGCTTAAAGAAAAGAGGAAAGCAAAAGGAAAGCTTATACCTCCGAGGGAACTCGAAGCATGTCAAAGGAGCGACGGCCTTAGGCTATACCGATCTAGAGCGAAATAGAGCTCTGCCCGGCCACTGCCTCTCCCAAGATATCTCTCCGGCCATCCCCACGTCCTCCAAGGACCTCGGCCAAAGCAAAGACAGGCCGTCCCTCGACATGTCCTAAAAGCGTGCTCGAAAATGCAAACCATAAAAAGGCCCTAGCAATCTGCTCAGCGCCTATCCTCTCGTCCCCAGCCTCATAGCTCCCAATGCTCTCCACAATCTTTCCCTCAACCACAGCATACTCCATACCCATCCCCTTTTTGGGAATAGGGGAAAATCCTAGATGGGCCTGCAGATCCAGATCGCTGTAGCCGTCTCTCCACTCAATGCTCCGTCCGTTAAAGGACAAGCCCGTAATCGCGGCATAATCAGAAGGCGTAACCGTCGCCTCGCCCCAGAAGAAGTGGAATGTGTGGATCACGTCCCACCAGTGCTGTGCCAAAGCGAAGATCAGGCCCTTACTCTTGGGAAACTTGACCAACCCCCTCAAGCACTCGATGAACTCGTACAAGCCAGTCTCAATGACGATCTGTCTAGGACTCATCATCCCTCCTCTGCCCATATCTGGAAGCCGGTCCCATAGACCAATCACAGACTCCACTAATCCTCAAGTCTTCATCTTGTTCAGCTGCTCCGTCACGAAATTGTTTCCACCCTGCAATGAAAAAAAAAAGAGAGGGAAACAAAAATGTCAAAAAAGTCAAAATTTTGCATTCAAAAAAAAAAAGAGAAAGCATACACATGCATCATAAAATTTTGAAGAAAATTCGGCAGCATAACAGCATGCAATGAACCTAGCCCCATTTTTCTCGCACAAAAGAAGGCAGTTTTCAGCAAATCCCAATCAACATTCATTCATACATGAAGAAAAAAATTCATACAAGGAGTCAACGGAAGCAAAAACTCCGTCCCATTTTCATAAAATAACATGCATACATTCATTCGACGGAAGTGAAAACTCCGTCCCATTTTCATAAAATAACATGCATACATATCATTCATGGAATCATCATCTCATTGCAAAAAAAAAGTCCTACGTTTACAAAAAAAAAAAAAAGAGAACATGCACACATTCCTGTCAACATTGCAACAAAAAAAAAAGAAGTCTGTCCCAAATTCGGGAAATTTTCATCATAGTCTCATATTTCAAAAAAAAAAAAATTTGGCAAAATGCCCATTCTTTTCAAACAAAATGCACATTTGGGTTACCCATAAACTCATTACAACATGCATATCATCAAAATCAAGATTCAAAGTCAAAAACACAAATTTTTCAAATTTAATTACAATTTTCGGACAAAAATTTTTTTTTGGCAAAAATGCCCATTCTTTTTTCAAACAAAATGCACATTTGGGTTACCCATAAACTCATTACAACATGCAAAGCATCAAGATCAAATTCCAAGGCCAAGAGCATCATCATTTTCGAATTTTTCAAAAAAAAATTCAAAAATCAAAAAAATCAATTTCAAACAAAAAATCGACAAAGAGAATGGAGAAGATTCGAAGTATACCGTTCGGAGACTCGGATCAGTGGCCCAATGTTGCCACGCATCGGGGTAGGGCTCCTCCGCAATCGATTGCGAAAGAGAATAATGCCTCCTCATTCGGACAAGCTCCAATCGTCTCTCCGCGACCGGGCCGCGTCCTTGACCTTGAAAAGCAACTCCCCCGTG
Organism: Adenophora triphylla var. japonica; assembly: GCA_022495995.1. Lineage (NCBI taxonomy): Eukaryota > Viridiplantae > Streptophyta > Magnoliopsida > Asterales > Campanulaceae > Adenophora > Adenophora triphylla. Next base: position 884,456 of record JAFEMH010000228.1, read on the forward strand.
TTCCATTGCTTAAAAAATCGAAGAAATCGGAAGATTTTCGAAGCTTTTCTTGGCCAACAATGGCTTCCCCTCGGTTTCTCTCTCTTCTCTCTCGTAAACTGAAAAGAAATTGTGAGGAAGAAGGAGAAGGGCGGCGCCTCATTTAAAACCTGTCCAGATTGCATTCCCCTCCGCGCGGATGGTTTTGAAGGGTCAAAAAGACCCTTTTGCCCTTTAAAATTTCAGAACTCTGCAGTTTAGTCATCAACTTAACAGAGTTAACCAAAGTTAACCCCCTCTTCAAAAGAGCTTCACGGCAGTAAAACGTAAGTCTGATCTCTCCGAGAAAGTTAACGGAATTCCGTTTCTTTCATCAAAATCTTTCGACGGCAGTAAAACGTAAGTCCGATCTCCCCGAGAAAGATAACGGGATCCCGTATCTTTCATCAAAATCATTCCACGGCAGTAAAACGTAAGTCCGATCTCTCCGAGAAAGTTAACGGAATCCCGTTTCTTTCATCAAAATCATTCGACGGCAGTAAAACGTAAGTCCGATCTCCCCGAGAAAGATAACGGGATCCCGTATCTTTCATCAAAATCATTCCACGGCAGTAAAACGTAAGTCCAATCTCTCCGAGAAAGTTAACGGAATCCTGTTTCTTTCATCAAAATCATTCGACGGCAGTAAAACGTAAGTCCGATCTCTCTGAGAAAGTTAACGGAATCCCGTTTCTTTCATCAAAATCATTCGACGGCAGTAAAACGTAAGTCCGATCTCTCCGAGAAAGTTAACGGAATCCCGTTTCTTTCATCAAAATCATTCGACGGCAGTAAAACGTAAGTCTGATCTCTCCGAGAAAGATAACGGAATCCCATTTCTTTTATCAAAATCATTCCACGGCAGTAAAACGTAAGGCCAATTTCTCCGACGAATACGTCTGATTTTTCCCCAGCAAAGGCTAACAAAATCCCCAGCAAAGTTAACGGAATCCCAAAAGCCAACGGAATCTCGAGCGGCGTCTCGAACTACGAAAGGGCTTAATTCCCACTAGGGATACGTAGGTAGCCTATCATTAGGTCCAGCCCCTCGACCAAAACGGTCACCCTCTCCTTCGGCAGCAGACAAAGTCCACCGAAAGGCCACTTCAAATCAAGGTTCGAGGCACCTAAGACGCCATCATCAAGGTTCGAGGCACCTAAAATGCCATCTTCAAGGTTCGAGGCACCTAAAACGCCATCTTCAAGGTTCGAGGCACCTAAAACGCCATCATCAAGGTTCGAGGCACCTAAAACGCCATCTTCAAGGTTCGAGGCACCTAAAACGCCATCATCAAGGTTCGAGGCACCTAAAACGCCATCATCTCCAGGGTCAAAGACCCGAACTACGACTGGCTTGATTCCTCTTAAAGGATACGTAGGTAGCCTATCACTAGGTTCAGCCATCCGACCGAAAATGGTCATTCTTATCCCCAGCAGAGCAGATAGCCACCCGACCAAAAATGGTCATTCCTATCCCCAGCAGAGCAGATATACAATTTCAGCCATCCGACCGAAAATGGTCATTCCTATCCCCAGCAGAGCGGATAGCCACCCTACCGAAAATGGTCATTCCTATCCCCAGCAGAGCGGATATACAATTTCAGCCATCCGACCGAAAATGGTCATCTCTTATCCCCAGCAGAGTTTCTCTCCAGCACCCGACTGCAGAGCTCGCTTCTCAAGGTTCGAGGCACCTAAAACGCCATCATCTCCAGGGTCAAAGACCCGAACTACGGCCGGCTTGATTCCCACTAGGGATACGTAGGTAGCCTATCATTAGGTTCAGCCACTCAATCACTTGATCATCCTGTCAAATATGGAGCCTTACTCTTATCGACGACCCCGCTTCCTTCGAAAGCACCGTCGCCGAGGGGCTACTGTAAGTGCTTCAATTTGAGTTTGTTAGTATTTTCGTTAGAAAATTAACGAGAGTTATAACATTCCTAACATTTCTAACAATTCCTAACATTTCTAACCAAGTAAGGGTAGATTAGGGATTGCCAAAAAAAGATAAACCAAAGAAAGAATCTCAAAAAGCAAAAGAAATAGAAAAAACCCGAATTAGCAAGCTGAAAAACATAATCAGTTTGAATTTTTTTGAAAATATTCTTTGTGTCCAAAGCCTGCAGCTGCAATTAATGAACAGTGCACGCTGCAGGAACCATCCGCACGGATGGTTATGTAATTTTCAGAGGGCTATAAATTGAGGCCTTCAGTCTCAGAAATAAAAGAGAAGAAACATTTTTCACAACTGCACCTTGGCAAAAATAGAGAGAAAACAGTGAGAATTCTCTAGAATTGTCACCTTTTTCTCAACTATTCACCCAAAATCACACTCACTCAAACACTCTCATATTCAAGCCTAAAACACTCTTACATTCAAGCCTAAAAATCCAAAACACAAAGAAGATTGGTAAACCCTCCTTCTCCTTACCCTAAACTCCTTCATGCATACATTTTCAAACTCCAAAATGTAGTTTGTTCATCTTCTTGTCTTAGATCCAAGAAGATCACCATGGAAGTTCATCTCCATGGATGATCTTATACAAGGATCAACATTATTTTCAAAGTGTTCTTACTTACTTGTAAAGAAAACACATTTTCAAAACCCTAAAAATCATTTTCATACATCAAATCTCATTTTCAAAGGATAAAATTCCCCTTCCCAAGCAAATGAAGTACTTAGTCCTAACGTACCCCAAGGATGGTTTGATATAGTTGATTCACCACTAAAATGTCAAGTGATCACTAATCAAAACCTAGGGAAATGGGGACAAGCATGGATGCCAAACCCCCTTTAAAATCATGTTTTCCTTCTTGAGAAGTTGCTGTCCAGTAGCAATTTTCTAAGACCTCTGTCCATGGTCTAATTTTTTGACACAGATAAACTTGGAATTTGTGTTGACTACAAAACACTTTTTGTAGCCAACATCCAGAGATTTCCAGACATATTTTTACTTTATTTTTTTCGTGAGTAAAAATCCCTTTTTCAAATTTTCCTTTAAAGGTCAGTTCATCAGTCTCTGGAAATCCAGATTTCACATCTGAGATCTCCAGAAGGTTTTGGGTCCTCAAATCTTCTCCAAAATGGAAAATTATTTCACAGAAACCTTATTTAAGGTGTTTTGAACATTTTCCATTCTCGGACTTTTCCCATATTCTGGAGTTTTCAAGCCCTAAAGTCCATTTCAAAATCAAGTGTCCACTGCCTTTTTCATTCTGGCAGAAATGGTTTCCAACTTCCAAAAATCTTTTGAGTACCAAAACTCAACCCGAAAATCACACCAAAAATCATGGGATCTGTCCAAAGTCTAATAAAGAATTTCCAATTTTTACTTTCCTCAGTTTCAACTTATTTTGGCCAAAGTATCACACACACACACACACACACAAATGATTTTAAATGTTTGGAAGACTCGTTTTACGAGGCATTCCGGGTGCACACTAACGTCCTTCCCGGCGTGTAACGTGACCTCCGAACCCAAATCTCTAATCTCGGGCATTTTTCAAAGTTTTGGCCCTTTAAAACAAAAATGGTGTGGCGACTCCGGTCTTTTCGATTGGTTTTCAAAGAAACGAAAATGTCAAAGCCCTTTCGAAAAAATTTGGCGACATCATCACACTATTGCATAACCTTGAAGCCGAAGGGATGAAATTGAGTGAGTCCTTCCAAATTGAATGTATAATTGAGAAGTTGCCACCTTCGTGGAGAGATTTCAAAAACTATATCAAGCACAAGCGCAAAGAGATGTCAATGGAAGACTTTCTAGTTCGTCTTCGCATTGAAGAAGACAATCGAAGTGCAGAAAAGAGAGCCAATGCATGAAACATGGAAGCAAAGGCTAACATGGTGGAAGACTCCGAAAGGGATACTTGCTAGATGGCCTATTTAAGGCAAATGTTGTTGTAATGGACAAGAAGTCCACATATTTGCACCCTCAAGTGATAAATGAAATTAACAATTCCATTTACTTGTGCGAGTCTTCTAATTTATGGCATGGTCGTTTAGGACATGTGAATCGTGTTTCTTTGAGAAAGCTTGTTGGTTTAGGACTTATTCCAAAACTTGATTCAATGAAAGGTCACAAATGTGAAGTTTGTGTTGAAGCAAAGTTTTCAAATGAAACCTTTTAAACCAGTTGAAAGGACTAGCCAACTGTTGGGATTAATCCATAGTGATCTATGTGATTTAAAGTTTGTCCCAACTCGAGGCGGTAAGAAATACTTTGTTACTTTTATTGACGATCGAAGTAGATATTGTTATGTCTATTTGCTAAGTAGTAAGGATGAAGCAATGGATGCTTTCATCACTTACAAAACTGAAGTTGAAAATCAACTTGAAAAGTCAATTAAAGTATTAAGGTCCGATAGGGGTGGTGAATATGAATCAACGGAATCTAGTAACCTATGTTCCAAATTCGGTATCATTCATCAAACAACTGCACCCTATACTCCGCAGAAAAATGGTATTGCTAAGAGAAAAAATAGAACTATAAAAGATATGGTTAACTGTATGCTTGGAAGTTCGGGTTTACCACAAAACTTGTGGGGGGAAGCGGTGTTATCCGCTAACTTTGTGTTGAATAGGATTCCACACAAGAAAACTGGTTCCATACCATATGAATTGTGGAAAGGAAGAAAGCCTTCCTATAAATTCCTCAAAGTATGGGGGTGTCTCGCAAAAGTTGTCGTTCCACCTCCTAAACGGCCAAAGTTAGGACCTAAGACCATTGACTGTGTATTTATTGGATATGCAATATGGATTGAAGTTTTACTCAAAAGGACATGATGGTTCAAGCAAGATTATCCCATTTGCATAGCCAACATTGTATGATGTATGGAGTGTGAAAATCTAGATCTACTTGTTTGACCATATTAATTTAAGTGCAAGATTATCCCATTGACACAACAGAGCATTTTATGTCGCATAACCGTGTTGGATCTACTTGTGTATTCATGTCTTGGTTAAAGCTTTAATTTTTACTTGCCATTAATCTCTTGTGAAGAAATTTACATGGAGCAGCCTGAAGGCTTCAAAGTAAAAGGACAAGAACACAAGGTATGCAAACTTGTTAAGTCCTTGTATGGATTGAAGCAAGCTCCTAAATAATGGCATGAGAAATTTGACAATATCATGATTAGGAATGGTTTTATCACAAATAAATGTGATAAATGTGTATATTCAAATAAATTTGGTAACACATATGTAGATGACATGCTCATATTTGGTCATGACATTGATGTTATAAATAAAACAAAGAAAATGTTTACCAATAACTTTGATATGAAAGATATAGGTGAAGCAGATATAATCTTGGGAATGAAAGTCTCAAGAACCTCCAATGGAATTAGTTTATCTCAAACACATTATGTTGATAAAATGATTGAGAGATTTAATTCTCATGGAATTAAAAAAACTAATAATCCATTTCTGCCCCCATATAGTTCTTCATAAGAATACTGGAAATGCGAAGCAACAATTAGAGTATTCTCAAATCATTGGAAGCCTAATATACTTGATGCAGTGCACAAGGCCGGATATAGCTTACGTTGTCAGTAAGCTAAGTCGTTTTACTAGTAATCCTAATAATGAGCATTGAAATACATTATTAAGAGTTTTAGGATACATAAAACGAACTAGAGAGTATTCATTGCACTATAGCAATTATCCTCCAGTAGTTGAAGGATATAGTGATGCAAATTGAATATCTGATACAGATGAATCCAAGTCTACTAGTGGCTATGTATTTACTCTTGGTGGAGGTGCCATATCATGGAAATCTTCTAAGCAAACATGTATAGCTCGATCAACGATGGAATCTGAGTTTATTGCTTTAGATAAAGCTGGTGAAGAAGTCGAATGGCTTAGACACTTTTTAGAAGATATTCCTCTATGGCCAAAACCCGTGCCTGCTATATGTATACACTGTGATAATCAAGCAGCTATAGCAAGGACAGAGAATTTTATATACAAAGGCAAATCTCGACACATACGTCGTAGACATAACACCGTTAGACAGTTACTCTCCAACGGAACGATTTCGATTGATTTCGTGCGATCAAAGGATAACCTAGCGGATCCATTTACTAAAGGTTTATCTAAGGAGAGAATAAATTGTGCATCAGAAGAAATGGGGCTAAAGCCTAAACAAATATAAATCAACTTGATGAAAACCTAACCTGGCGACTGGAGATCCCACGGACTAGGTTCAATAGGAAAAACAAGTCATGATTGATTTGAGGGAAGCACTTGAAAGTTTATCTTCATCCCATTTCTATATATGATGCAAAAGTGCTGCCTACAAATTGGTAGAGGTTAAGCTATTGCTTTTAATGATGACTATATCTTGTTAATTAGTACAAGTGGGGTAATGTAGGATACTCTTTATAGCACATCACCTATGTTAGTGTGAACATGGCCGGTTCATTGAGAATTTTACTTAGGCAAATTCTCTAAAGCACTCGCAGAACCAAGAAAGTTCAGGGCCGAAATAATGAACACAATAGAGAACCAAAATCTGATATGAGATTTAAATGTGTTTGGTCTATTGTTTAAGCTTACAATAACGTCTGACAGTTCAATACGTTACGTACACTGATCAGCCAAGTAAGCTCGATAGATTCTTACTAAAGAAGGTTCAAAGTGAAAGCCACCTATCTTGATGCATTTACCTCTCAGCTATGCTCTTCTTCTTTCTTTCTTTTCCGTGTCGACTTCTTTCATTCATGTGGGGGATTGTTGGAATATTGGGTGAATATTATGGTGAATTCAAAAGTCAACAAGGAGTTTAAAATCCAAAAGACACGACAGTTCAAATTCTGTGAACTGCTCGACCGAGTAAGGCATAATCCTCGGCCGAGCATGACTGTTCAGAGACATGACTCTTCTGTTAGACTTTGCTCGGGCGAGGCACCAAAGTGCTCGGCCGAGCAACTAGCCTATGCTCGGGCGAGGCACCAATGGTGCTCGGTCGAGCAGTTGCTGTCCGTTCAGATTAATTAGGGATGGCAATTTAACCAAACCCGATCCGTACCGAAGGCGAGCCGATCCAAAAATATCGGATATGATTTCAATTTTTTATGATCCGATCGGTTTCGGATCGGGTTCGGTAGCACATTCTGCCCGATCCGAACCCGACCCGAATATATATACCTAACCTAAGTTTGGATTTATACTTTAACCCCTTTATCTTTTAAGAAATTATAAATATCCTATATGTATAAATAAGAAAATTTAGGTTTTTTTTATAGATTTAGGGCATTTCTCTTTCTTCTTCTCTTCTCTGAGTTCTTTCTGCGGTGCCCTTGTTCTCCCTCCCAGCTATGCCCCTCGTCTCTCTCTCTCCTGCACGGCTCGGTGAATCTCCTCCTTCCTCTCTCTCCCGCTCTTCTCTCTCTCTCCAGTTCAAGCAGACCCGGCCGCCTGATTGTTTGGTCGGCCGTCCGGCTGCTGGTTTGATGGTGACACAGTCTTCGTCTATGTTCACTATACCTCCTGGTTTGAGCCCTACAAGCTTGTTCGATTCCCCTGGTTTCTTCCCTCAAAATCAAAATCAGGTACTGTATTTGGAATTGAAATTTAAGAAGATATACAATCTATACACGCAAATATAACTAAATTACTCCATGTAGGTTAAGTTGATTCATATAGGTTAAGTTGAGGGGTGCTAGTTAATGAATTTTGAATTCTTGTTCATTGAATGCGAAACCTGAAGTCTATTTTTGATTGCGTTCCTGAGTATTTAATGGATATGATTTCCTTAGTTAACTGAGAATTTAATTTGACTGAATGAAAGAGCATATAAAATCAGAATCCATAGCCCGTTCGTGATTAATTCAAATTGTAATTGTGTAGAAAAGAGGCTTTTTTCTGCTGCTTTTCATTTCCAGAAGATTTTCAAAAATCTTATCATTGTGAACTATGTAAATCTATCATGTTCCATGAATCCGTGGAGCATATCTTCTTTCTAGATGTATCCGAACGTTTGTCGAATTTGTGAACTATGTAAATCTATCATGTAAAGCTATTTTCACAAACTGTTTTTTTAGATGTATTAGTAATTAACATTTGTTGAAATGTAATGTGTGGAAATTATTTTTGGCTTGTGTTTGTTTGGATTGTTTTGAGATTGTTTGGGAATTGTAGTAAAACTTGAGAATGTAATATGGTCTTGTTCTAGAATCAGTCAAGGGAATGAATTTGGCATTTTATTTTTTTGATCACAACTTTTCTAGAGTTCGGATCGGTTCGGGGCTTCGGATCGGATCGGGGCTCGGATCGGATCTCGGATCAAATAACTTCAGGTCGGATCGGATTCGGTAAATGTTTTGTAGTGTTCGGATCGGGTTCGGATCAGGCCTGATCCGATCCGAACCCGACCCGTTGCCATCCCTAAGATTAATGTCTGAACAGGTGCTAGCTTGAAAGGATGTGACTTTTGTGAAACAGTCACAACTGATCTGGCTTAATCTACCATATATATATAGACCCCTATTCCTTCATTCAGTCATCAAATAATTCAACCAAGTTGTTATCAAATCAAACACAAGAATCCAATTCTCTCTCTCCCTCATTCAAAGTGTTCTTGATTCGCTCAAAGAGTTCGTTCATCATTCCTTTTCAAAGTTCGAAGACTAAGAGCAAGTCTGATTTTTTGTTCGCCCGTCAAGGTTAGTTAAAGTGCACACTAACTCTTGATAAAAAGCGTTGTATCTTGGGAGACATTCTCCATCGATCCGTTTGCACAATTACGAAGGCGAAATATTGTCTTAAGGAGATTTGCTTCGGCATACCTCGCTTTAATCTCCGTCTTTTTGATTTCCGTATTGAAGATATCTTAACATATACATACAACAAAATCATTATACAAATAAAATGCGACATTTATTATTTGACGTTGTGATGATTCTTTCAATCAACAATTGATGTTCTATGAGCAACTTCGCCGATCTTAATAATATTTAATAAATCAAAGTTTATGTTGAAATATTGTTAAATGTAGGGTAATACGCGGAAGGACTACATAGTCAAAAAAGCATATGGTAAGGACCAAATGGGCTATTAACTTGTGGGCAGTAGTATGAAAGTAAATACACGTCTCTTTATCTTATAATTAACTAGAATAAGTCCGTGTTCGAGGATACGTTATTTATTTTTTATTATTTTTTTTTAATTAAGCCCGTGTTCGAGAACATTTTTTTTCTTTAATTTAAAAAAAATAAAAAATTTAAAGGGCAAAGTGGGAAAGAGACAAATGTATGAGGGCAAAATGGGAATTTCGACACTTGCTACTGTTCAAAGAACTGTAGCAAGTACAAGCTCTAATTTATACTAGAGATTACAAGATTACAGATTGTTTAAAAAATGGGTTTTTTTTATTAATAAATAACTTAATTTATTATAAAAGTGGCAATTGAAATTGTTAAAAATGTACTCCCTCCGTCCCACGTAAATGCGGACTTATTTCCATTTTGGTCTGTCTCCCGTCTCACGTAAATGTGGACTGCCAACAATGGAAACAAATACTCCCTCCGTCCCGGTCGACTTAGGATTTTTTGAAATGGCACGGGGATTAAGGAAAAGGTAAATGTTGTGAGTGTAATTTAAAAATAGGAGAGAGAGTGAGTGGAGGGAATAGTAAATTATAATGATGTTGTGAGTATTAAAATAATGTAGGAGAGAGAATAAGTGGAGAGAATAGTGATTTAAGGTTTTCATTTTGGGCCGTCCTAAGTCGGGTGGAATGCCCAAAATGGCAAAAAGTCCTAAGTCGGCCGGGACGGAGGGAGTATTCACTATTCCACCCATTCATTATTTCTCCTACTTCACTTTTACACTCACAACATTCTCTTTCCTAACTATTCCTCTCACTCATTCTCTCTCCTATTTAATTTTTCATACTCACAAACACCTCCTCCACTTATTTCTTTCTTCTACTTTTTCTTAATTCTCACGTTCAAAAAGTTGATTTGCATTTACGTGAAAAAGAGGGAGTATTTGATAAAATTTGAACATTTGATCTCAAGTAATATCGAATGCCGCTCGATAGGGCTATATCAATTTTTTGAATGACATTGTTAAAGGTATCAATTGTGTCAGATATGTCTATGTATAGCTAAGAATTCTTACTCTCTCTGGTAATTAATTCTTGTTTTCGGATCCTATTCATTACTCCCTTAGTTCTGTTTTGTTCGGTTTGAAAGTGAAAAATTTATGTCTTGTATGAAAATTAAAAAAAGTGATATAAAAAAGAAAAAAAAATATATAATAGAATAAATATTATGAGTGAAAGATGATGTAGAAAAGAGAAAGTGGAATAGGGAATAGTTAGTAAATATTTATTGTGAGAGTATGACAAGTGGGTCTCACAAATAAAGAAGTAATAAAAAAATTCATTTTTGGGTTGTGCTCTTTCAAATGGGACGCCCAAAAAGAAAATTTATGTCCTTTCGAACAGGTCAGAGGGAGTAAATACTACTTCATTCATTAGTCATTAAATAAATGAATATTTAAATTTGATTTAAGGAAAATATTTGAAAAATGTTTGCTTTTGTATAATTAAATGGCAAAAATGTATAACATTTTTGTTTTTTACTTTTCAAATATTTAATTTTGCAAATATAAAGTGACCAAAGAAAAAAAATGGTAGAAAAAGTTTTTCCAAAAAAAAAAAAAGGGTTAATTGCAATTTAGGGCCTGAAGTCTTGTATGAGGTCCCAAAAGGGGCCTGACTTTTTTTTTTGGCGATTTAGGGCCTATACTTACAATTTCTTATCAAATAAGGGCTTATTGACGATTTCCGTTAACACTTAACGTCAATAAGCCCTTATTTGATAAGAAATTGTAAGTATAGGCCCTAAATCGCTAAAAAAAAAAAAAGTCAGGCCCCATTTGGGAACCTCATACAAGACTTTAGGCCCTAAATTGTAATTAACCCATAAATTTAACTTTCTACCTTTTTAAATTTTCATTAAATCCCCTAAAAATTATTAAATTCAATAAAATAAATAAAAATATTTTTACTCAATAATAATAAAAAGAAATTTAACATCCCAATTTAACTATATTTAAAAAGGCATATGTAAATTATTTTTTATCTAATTTAACTAAGGGTTAATTGCAATTTAGGGCCTGAAGTCTTGTATGAGGTCCCCAAAAGGGGCCTGACTTTTTTTTTTTGGCGATTTAGGGCCTATACTTACAATTTCTTATCAAATAAGGGCTTATTAACGATTTCCGTTAACACTTAACGTCAATAAACCCTTATTTGATAAGAAATTGTAAGTATAGGCCCTAAATCGCTAAAAAAAAGAAGTCAGGTCCCATTTGGGAACCTCATACAAGACTTTAGGCCCTAAATTGTAATTAACCCATAAATTTAACTTTCTACCTTTTTAAATTTTCATTAAATCCCTTAAAAAAATATTAAATTCAATAAAATAAATAAAAATATTTTTACTCAATAATAATAAAAAGAAATTTAACATCCCAATTTAACTATATTTAAAAAGGCATATGTAAATTTAACTATATATATAGTTAAATTGAGATGTTAAATTGGGATGTTAAATTTCTTTTTATTATTATTGGGATGTTAAATTTCTTTTTATTGAATTTAATATTTTTTAAGGGATTTAATGAAAATTTAAAAAGGTAGAAAGTTAAATTTATGGTTAATTACAATTTAGGGCCTAAAGTCTTGTATGAGGTTCCCAAATGGGGCCTGACTTTTTTTTAGCGATTTAGGGCCTATACTTACAATTTCTTATCAAATAAGGGCTTATTGACGTTAAGTGTTAACGGAAATCGTCAATAAGCCCTTATTTGATAAGAAATTGTAAGTATAGGCCCTAAATCGTCATAAAAAAAAAAGTCAGGCCCCTTTTGGGGACCTCATACAAGACTTCAGGCCCTAAATTGCAATTAACCCTTTAACTAAATATAATAATTTTTTTGTTAAACACTATTGTTCATCGCAGTTTACAGTTTTTTGTTAATCTTCAAACATCCCAACTAAAATTATTGTATTATTTTCCCCTTTTTTTAATATAAATGAAAAAAATATGGTACATGAATTAAATGCACAATATTATTGTGCCCAATTTTTATCCTTGAATTTAATGTACAACAACACCTCACCCTTCACCACCATCAACATAAAGTCACCGGCCCGTCTCATTAAGTACAGAGGCCCTGTACGAAATGAGAATATGGGGTCCTTAATATTTAGAAAATTAACATAAAATTATATGTAACTTCAATATTTTATTTAAAAAAGGGTTCTAAATTGCAATTTGCCCTTTACAAAATTAACACAATAATATGTTATATATATATATATATATATATATATATATATATATATATATATATATATATATATATATATATATATTTAATGGGCATAGATAAAATCGGGCGAAACAAACTCCTCGTCGGTAGCTATCAAAATCTTGGTCAAAATTGAAATCACATTTCTTGCTGTTTTGATTGATTTTGGTGATGTGTTAAATCTGGTGGCGGGTATATGTTGATGGGGTGGTGACTTTCAGGGCCGGCACAGACATGAAACATTAGGTTCCTTCGCACAGAATCCCAAATTTTGAAGAGCCCCAAATTTAACTATGCCCATTAAATATATACTCCCTCCGTCCCAGACCAAGAGTATATGGGAGGAATTTCACGCTTCTTAAGAAATTTTTTAAAAAATGAATAAAAGTTAAATGTGAGATAGGGAATAGTAATTAAATGTGTGGTAGGAAATATGAGAGATAATGTAAAAGTTAAATGTGTGGTAGGGAATAGGAGAGAGAATGTAAAAGTTAAAAATATTTAATAGGAGAGAGAATGAGTGAGAGGAATAGTAGTTAAATGTGTGGTAGGAAATAGGAGAGAGAATGTATAAGGATATAATGAATGGTTTTTTTGTAAATACTCCCTCCGTCCCACGTGAATAGACACTTATTTCCTTTTTGGGATGTCCCACGTGAATAGACACTGCTCAAAATGGAAAAGAATTTATTATTTTATATTCATCCTACCCCACCCACTCATTCTCTCTCTTCATTTCCTACCACACAATTTATTCAACCAACTCCACTCATTCTCTCTCTTCATTTCCTACCACACATTTTCATTATTATATTCATTTTCCTTAGTTATTGTGCCAAGATTTTTGGTGTCTATTCACGTGGGACGGAGGGAGTATATGAAGATGATAAGGGTATTAATATATTCAAAAACTTGCCTTTTTTGGAAATGAACTCTTGATCTGAGACGTCCCAAAAGGGAAAGATGAACCCTTGATCTGGGACGGAGGGAGTATATATATATAAAACAGATTATTGTGTTAATTTTTTAAAGGGCAAATTGCAATTTAGAACCCTTTTTTAAATAAAATACTCCCTCCGTCCCACCAATTGCTTCACCCTTTTCCTCCGGCACGAAAATTATGGTAATGGAAGGGAAAAAAAATGTTGTGAGTGTAATTTGAAAATAGGAGAGAGAATTAGTGGAGGGAATAGTGAATTTGAAAAGTGTTGTGAGTGTAATAGTGTTTTAGGAGAGAGAATGAGTGGAGAGAATAGTGAAGATTTTTTGCCAAAAAAGGAAAGGTGAAGCTTCTAACGGGACGTCCTTTTGAGTAATTAGTGAAGCTTTTATTGGGACGGAGGGAGTATTGAAGTTACATATAATTTTATGTTAATTTTTTAAATATTAAGGACCCCATATTCTCATTTCGTACAGGGCATCTGTACTTAATGAGACGGGCCGGTGACTTTATGTTGATGGTGGTGAAGGGTGAGGTGTTGTTGTACATTAAATTCAAGGATAAAAATTGGGCATAATAATATTGTGCATTTAATTCATGTACCATATTTTTTTCATTTATATTAAAAAAAAAGGGAAAATAATACAATAATTTTAGGTGGGATGTTTGAAGATTAACAAAAAACTGTAAACTGCGATGAACAATAGTGTTTAACAAAAAAATTATTATATTTAGTTAAATTAGGTAAAAAATAATTTACATATGCCTTTTTAAATATAGTTAAATTGGGATGTTAAATTTCTTTTTATTATTATTGAGTAAAAATATTTTTATTTATTTTATTGAATTTAATATTTTTTTAAGGGATTTAATGAAAATTTAAAAAGGTAGAAAGTTAAATTTATGGGTTAATTACAATTTAGGGCCTAAAGTCTTGTATGATGTTTCCAAATGGGGTCTGACTTTTTTTTTAGCGATTTAGGGCCTATACTTATAATTTCTTATCAAAAAAGGGCTTATTGACGTTAAGTGTTAACGGAAATCGTCAATAAGCCCTTATTTGATAAGAAATTGTAAGTATATGCCCTAAATCGCCAAAAAAAAAAAAAGTCAGGCCCCTTTTGGGGACCTCATACAAGACTTCAGGCCCTAAATTGCAATTAACCCAAAAAAAAAATAAAACATTTATGCTGGAACAAAAATTTCATGGAAACGTATACTCCCTCCGTCCCACGATAATAAGCAAAACGACCCATTTTGAACGTCCCACAATAATCTGCACTTTCCTAAAATGGAAATGGGACTCACTTCTCTCTACTCACAACACTTTTCAAATTTACTATTCTCTCTACTCATTCTCTTTTCTAGTTTACTTTTACACTCACAACACTTCACCTTTATCATCTTTTACCTTAATTCTCACACCGACACAAAAAGTGCATACATTTATGGTAGGGGTGTTCACGGTCCGGGTTGGTCCGGTTTTTGGCAAAATTTTAGAAAATCAGGACCGGACCAAATACTTCGGTTCTGTAAAAATTTAGGACCAGGACCAGACCATTACATTATAGGACCGGTCCCATCGGTCCGGTTCCAATGGTCCGGTTCCGGTCCGGTTCCATCGGTTCTACAAATTACAATATAATATAATTTTTTACAATAACAAAATCTACAAGCAAGCATATTTAAAAACCAAATAGTTGAACAAAATCAACAATTAGAGTAAATTTGAATTTTTTTGGACATTTTGGGACGGAGAGAGTATTACTTTTCTTTTACTAAATGAACAAAATAAATAAAGATAAATACAACTCGAAAGGAGGGGAGTTGTGGCGATTATGAACAGAGGAAAAGAGAGCTATGAACCATTTAATCATTATAATCACACTATAATAACTAATCACACTATAATAACTCAAGGATCTTGGAACATAAGGTGTTTTGGTATACTCCCTCCGTCCCACTTCAATTGATATTTATTTCCTTTTTGGTCCGTCCCACTTCAATTGATACTTCCCAAAATGGTAAAATATTTATAATTTTATATTCACTCTACCCCACCACTCATTCTCTCTCTTCATTTTCCACCACTCAATTTATTCAACCAACACTATTATTTACCCCACTCATTCTCTCTCTTCATTTTCTACCACACATTTCTTTTATTTTATTAGTATTCCTTAATAGTTGTGCCCTTTTTTTTTTTGTCTCAAATGAAGTGGGACGGAGGGAGTACATGCTTGTGCAACATCAGGTGTTTTGGTTTTGGTTTTGCTGGAGAGACGGGTGGATAGTTAGTGGGTAATGGGTAATGTGTATTGTCGTATAAAAAAAGTTAATATATATATATATATATATATATATATATATATATATATATATATATATATATATATATATATATATATATATATATATATATATATATATATATATATATAATATTCTCGGTTCGGTCCGGTCCGGTTCCGGTCCAGGACCGCATATATTTTTTTCAAAATCAGGACCGGACCAAATAATCGGTTCCATAAAAATTTGGAACCAGGACCGGACCAATACTATTTTTTGGGTCCAGTTTTTACTGGTCCAATCCGGTTCTACTGATCCAGTCCGGTTCCTCAAATTTTTTGTACAGCCCTAATTTATGGGACTAAGTATGGGACGAAGGGAGTGGTATTCATTTACTAACTTCACCGGATGAATTAGTGGTATGATATGCATGAATCTTTCGTTAGGTTTATGCAAAGAAATGCTCGCATAAGCTTAGACCATTTCTCCTGTTCATATACTCCCTCCGTCCCGCTAATATTAGCACACTTTCCTTTTTGGGCGTCCCGCTAATATTCGCACACTCCCAAAAAGGAAACTTTATATTAATAAAATATTCACCCAACCCCACTCATTCTCTCTCCTACATTATTTTAATACTCACAACACCATTATAATTTATTACACCCTCCACTCATTCTCTCTCCACTCATTCTTTTACACTCACAACATTTTATTAAAATATCATATTCCTTAATTCCCGCGTAAATAGTGTTTGTGCTAATACTAATGGGACGGAGGGAGTATACGGGTAGCCCGTGGTGATTCGCACATAAAATAATTAGAAAAATTCTTCTATTGTACCTCAGCACAAATTTTATTCCTTTTAAATAAAATCTTTTTGTAAATCTCAAATAAACAGCTTTTCCTATATTATAATTTCCCATGCACCATTAGACTCCCATAATTTGTTTTTGGAGTGATCGCTACAAAACATGATACGTTCGCTATTTGGCTTCTGATCTTTTGGTGTTGTCGCTCCATTAGAGGGGTGCGGTCGCCCTACTCCAATTTTAGTTTAATATCCCCCTTTTCTTCACAATTTCATTCCAGCTTCAATAAGAGCTAAAATGGTCTTATTAGTCAATTATAAGAGGTGATTTATTCTTATAATTAAGCTATAAAAGTTGTAATATGTAAATTATATTATTAATTTATTGTTATTATTAAAATTTTTAATTTTTTTTGTTTAAAAAAAAGTTGTCTAATATGTCAATTATAAAAGATGAATTTAGCTATAATAGACAAGTTGATCTTATAATTAAGCTATAATAGTTATAATTTATAAATTATGATATTAATTCATTGTTATTATTGAATATTTTGATTTTTTTCTTGAAAAAATTTGTCTTATAATAAGTCAATATAAAAAATAAATTAGTTTTATAAGTCACTTGTAACCGATGAAGTCGTTAATAAAAGTTAATTATTGTTTGATCGAATATGAGAGTCAACATTTATAAAATATTAAAATTTTTATTTTATTTTTGTGAAAAAAAGTGATGCTATATTTTAATTATAAGAGACGAATTTATAAGAGATGACTGGGATTTTGGATTTTTGTAAGCGAGGGTGTCTTAGCTATTTTGAATCTAGTGTTTCATGCATTTGGTTTAAATTTCATCTGAGGGGCACGGGGACCTAGAGGAAGTGGCCCAAATTAATTTGTCATTTTTTTTTTATTTTATGTTTTTTATTTGATAAAGTAGCATTATATTTTTTAATTTTTTTTGTGATATAAATCTAGTTTATATCAATCAAAAAATTTACATTTATAAATTCAGGAGATTTTTTTTATTTTAACTTTTTTTGTATATAGTTTGTACTTATTATTATGACAAGTGAAATTTGAATAATAACAATGAATTACTATTAGTTAACTTATAATTTTATAGATGATTGAATTGATAATATTAGATGTCTTTGATAATTAATGATATTATACTATACATACACATATTATGATTAGTAAATATTATGTACATCAAATGTATTAGTAGAATAATATTTTTATTATGTTTTAAAAAAATATTTTTTTCTATTTATGATTAACTAATATAGTAACCAATATGGAAATATTAATCTAATATAATAAATTTAACATCTAATATTTATCAAATACGAAGTATATTAACTATTAAATTAAACATGAATAGTTACCATCTGTATAGTAACTAATATTTTAACTAGTATTGAAGCATTATGTAAGATATTCTAATATATTAAAATTTAATGTTTCTAATTACTCCCTCCGTCCAACTTCAAGGTTCCTACTTTTCTTTTTGGTCCGTCCCATTTCAAGGTTCTCTTCCATAAATGACAAGTTTTGAATATATTTATACCCTTATGATTTAATATATTTACAAAAAAAATATTTATTATACCCTTATAAATTTAATATATTTACAAAGAAAACAATCATTAACTATTATTTCCTACCCCACATTTAACTTTTATATTCTCTCTCCTCTAATCTTCTACCCACTTTAAAAAAAAGACTTTTCTATTGTATGTCTATTGACACATGATAAGGATTAAAGATTCTCTAGTAATGTGTGTCAAATTAATATTTGACACACATTACAAGAGAATTTTTTAAAGATTCTTTTGTAATGTGTGTCAAGTATTAATTTGACACACATTACAAGAGAATCTTTAAAAGATTTATTCAAGGATTCTCTTGTAATGTGTGTCGGGTATTAATTTGACACACATTACAAGAGAATCTTTAATCCTTATCATGTGCTCATGGGCACACAATAGAAAAGTCCTTCAAAAAAACCAATCATTATCTATTATTTCATACCCCACATTTAACTTTTACATTCTCTCTCCTCTAATCTTCTACCCACTTTCAAAAAAAAATCTTAAGAAGCGTGAAATTCACACCAAAAAACCTTGGTGTGGGACGGAGGGAGTATAATTTACTATAATGATATTTATTTCTTAAATAGTAAGTTTAATAGTTAACATGTATTGTAATCGTTATATTTAACTATAATATTAGCTTATATTAAACTACATGATAATAGGTATCCTATATAATTACTGTTATAATTAACTAATACTATTAATAATAATAGTTAACACATATAGTTACTATTATAATTAACTAGTAATAGTACTAATTAATGTATATATTAACTAATAATAGTCAACTTAAATAGTAGTTTTTATGATTAACTAATACTATTAATAGTAATGTTAACCTATACTCCCTCCGTTCCGTAACAAGTGACACAGTTACTGTTCCGCACGGGAATTAAGAAAAAAGTGAAAAGGTTGATATGTTGTGAGTGTAGATAGTTGAGTAGGAGAGAGAATGAGTGGAGAGAATAGTAAATTATAATGGTGTTGTGAGTATTAAAATAATGTAGGAGAGAGAATGAGTGGAGGAAATAGTAAAGATTCTTTGCCATTTTAGGAAGTGTGACTTATTAGTGGGACGCCCAAAATGGCAAAGTGTGTCACTTGTTGTGGGACGGAGGGAGTATATAGTAACTATTATGATTAGTTAATATTATTAATATTAATAGTTAACATATACTCCCTCGGTCCCTGAAAGATTGTCCCATTTGTTATTTTGACTTGTCTCAAAAAGTATGTCCCATTTCTAAACTTAGGCGTGAATGTTAGTGCAAATCTACTAAGATACAAGAAGGTGAAGCTCTTCCTTAATAATTACAAAATGTACAACAGGACAATCTTTTAGGGACGGAGGGAGTATTAACTATTATGATTAACTAATACTATTAATAGTTATAGTTAAAATATATAATAACTATTATAGTTAATTAATAAAATTAATTGTAATAGTTAACTTATATAATAACTATTATAGTTAATTAATACTATTAGTAGTAATAATTAACATATATAATAATTATTATTATTATTAATTAATAGTATTAGCTAATAATGAAAATACCAAAAGGCATATAAATTTTCGGATAGGATAGTGATGAGTTAGCTTTTTTATAATCAAACTTCTATCAATACATTTTCACATTTCAAATCCTTAGCCCTAATATATATATATATATATATATATATATATATACTCCTCCGTCCCACCAATATTGATGCCAAATTTCTGGGCACGGAGATTAAGGAAAAGTAAGTGAGAGAAAAAGTGAAAGAAAATGTTGTGAGTATGAAGAATTAAATAGGAGAGAGAATGAGTGGGAGGAATAGTTAGGAGAGAGAATGTTGTGAGTGTAAAAGTGAAATAGGAGAGAGAATGAGTGGGGTAAATAGTGAAGATTTCTTTGCCATTTTGGACAGTATCAGTTTTGGTGAGACGAACCAAAAAGGAAATAAGTATCAGTTTTGGTGGAACGGAGGGAGTATATATTTGCATCTGTCTTCGGTCACTTAGGCTTCCATAGCCATTATTTATGTCTTGTTAATACTATATCTATCTATATATTAAAGCAGGTCATCCTATGAACAGTTAAAGTGTCAAAAATTTTGCCAAAATTTGAGTGGCATTTTTGTAATTACTCTCTTAAGTTGTGGCAAATTTGAATCAGGACATTAATTCATTTTATATATATAGAGAATATATAGAAATATAGAGAGAGAGATAGCCATGTGGGATTAAATCAACCAATGTCCTTACGTTTTGTTACAAAAGGAATTAATCCCACATCGCTATCTCTCTCTATATATCTCTATATATTCACTCTATATATAAAATTGAAAAATGTATCAACATGATATCACTCGGTCAAAAGAATCGGTTGTGACAAAGATCGATAAATTAAGAGTCGGTAAATCATTAACATGGTGACCGATCAATAATAATTGGATGATCGATTCAAACCAGGCCACAATCGGTCAGCCACGACCCACGGCCACAACCGATCCAAACACAAAGCAAGTACAATCGGTCAAGGCCACAAACAATCGGTCAAGTCCAATCGGTCAACAAGACCACAATTGAACTCCAAACAAATCATATACAAACTCCGTCTCACTTTAAATTACAAAATAATAATTATTAATAAAGAAAATTAAATAGAAATATTATTTTTTTTCATCTCAAATAAATACTTTAAAAAATATACTTCTATAAAAAAAATATAATCTTCATTTAAAAAATAAATATTACTTTCGACTCAAAATGAATAACAAAAAATAATACTACATTTTTTGTAAAAAAAAATAAACATTACTTTCTTCATTCCAATGAATATTTTAAAAAAAAAATACTGCTTCATTTACCTCACAAATTAATGTTTGTAATGTTAGTACCTGAACATACCAAAAGTTTCGAGTTGGGCCAAGTAAGCAAAGCCCAATCCTCAAAGCAACTATTGTCCTAGCCTATCAAGGGGGCCAGGCCCAATCAATGCAAAGCCCACGGCCCGTCTCACATATCAGTCGACTAAGCCCAACGTCCGACCCACCAGGTCCCGACCTAACTTAGTCCGACCTCACTATCCAAGCTCTAATACGGGTACGATCCATGCTCTACCCGTCAGTCAGGTCGACCATTCCTCAAATGGCGACCTCGACCTAAACAACAAGTGACGACCTGACACTTGCCGGCGTATTTGGTTGAACAATTCTCATAATCACATCCCTACAAATCAGGGGCCGTTATAGACACGTTCCCATGACCGATAACCGCCGCTACAATCTCGGAGCACATGTCGCCTCCCCAAAAATACACCATTATTGCCTATAAATACTTCATCACTACCAAACGGTGAAAGGTAACTGCCATTTTTGTTATCTGAATTCATTATTCAATACATTTTGAGCTATATACAACCGTGATCTTACTCTCACGCCCGAGCGTCTTCGCCGGAGACACATCCGGCTAGTCGTGGGTTCTGATTTCAGTTCAAGGAGCCAGGTGATTGGTCCTGCCACGTGGAGGATTACTGATAAGCACAATTCCTGCAGCATCAGTTTGGTTCCATTGTCGGGAACTGTGCTTTAGCTTGACCTCGAAGATCTCATCAACCTACAACAATGGTAACCCCAGACGGGCATGTGATAGAAGCTTCTGATGAACTCAATGAGGTGAATGCCAACACCAACGCAGATTTCAACACCAATGCTGAAAACGCAAATTTGCCTCCTCCCCCACCAAATTGCCCTCATGGTAGAGCAACACGCTCTACCAGTGTTGTTGATGGCAGGGGATTGCCAGATACGAGAAGGGGGAAAAGACACATGGAGGGACAAGGAGCTCCGCCTCCCCCTAAGCGTCCAACTGCTCAGGTGAATGTTGGAAATAGGGCAGGTCCCTCATCCAACCCATTGAGCAGGAAGGAAATGTTATTGGAGCGAGCCCAGATTTTGGCCGAGCTATTGGCAATAGAGGAGGCTGAGAAGGCGGATATAAGATCAGAGAGGGTGGCTCCCTCTCAAACCTCAAACAGGCAGCAGGCCAGGAGTGTTAGGCCCAATGAGGGTGTGGGTCAAAATGCTGATCAAAGGATGGTAGTCCGACCTCAATCGCCTGTCCATGTTCCGAGTAATGACTTAAGGGCTAGCCTCACCAGAAATAGAGAGCAGGAGGCTCAATCAGATTTGAGGACGCATTTAGAGGCCAATAGAAGCCGACGTGGTTCCCCTGCCCGGACACAAAGATCAGGATCCCATAGGGACGGGGAATGGGCGCGAGTCGCCTATAAGAGACGAGGCGCGGAGTCGCCACTCGGGGCTAATAGGCGCAGGTCACCTACCAGAGATGATAGGCGCAGGTCGCCACAAAGGAATGACAGGCAAAGATCTCCAGTTCGATCGGAAAGAGCTCCTTCCCACAGAGACAGGAGAAGCAGACAAATGACTCCACCCAGAGCGAGGGCCAAAGGTCGAATGCTGTTCCCCCTGTTGGAGAGGACAAACCTGATGCTAGGGAGTGGCTCCAGTGGAAGAGAAAGTTCAAACAATGGGAGGAAGAGAAGAAAAAGGATACTGGAAAGGTTGAACGAGTTGACTTTGCTCTTAGACCTCTATCCAAGGAGATAAGAGACAGTCGACCTCCTCCTAGTTTCAGATTGCCCCTATTGGAAAAGTACTCAGGGGCAACCAATGCCAAGAATCACATAGCACACCTGGAAGCCACGATGTGTTTTGTTGCCAATGAGGACGAAAATATGTGCAAAGCCCTCATAAGCACACTCACAGGGGCAGCCTTGACATGGTTCAATGGTTTGGCGACTGGTAGCATCACCACCTGGACGTGTTTAAGAACAAAATTCCTAGATCGCTTCTCGACTGCTGGAGCTCGAAAAGTGACGGTTACTGATCTAAGCAACTTGGTGCAAGCTAAAAATGAAAGCTCAATGAGCTACTTCACCAAGTTCAAGGAGATGGTTGATAAGATCGAGGAAGATCTCACTGACAGGGAAGTTATCAACTGCTTCAGGAATGGTATTTCCTCGGCAGACATGGATTATGAACTCACAGTTCGTACAGTCACAACTCGACAGGAGTTGTTCGAAAAGGTATACAATGTCGCGCTAGCCAAGGAGAGAAAAGAAAAGAAGAATGGAAAAGGCCCCAAGACTGAGGTCGCTGATGACAAGAAGGACTCCAACAAGAATGGAGGAAACAATAAAAATGGCAAGAACAGGACAAGGGCGACAGAGAAGGTGCCCGAGACTTTCACTCCCCTAACGGTGAGTCGAACTGAAATCCTGAATGCAGTCGAGTTGGCTCCACCTGCCCCAATGAACCCAGGCAACAAGTTCAGAAGGGACAACAACAAATACTGTGATTACCACAAGGACACGAGTCATCTCACGGAGGATTGTTTAGGCTTGAAGCGCATTATCCAAAGAATGGTCGAGCAAGGAAGACTCGACGCATATGTGAAGAGGCCTCAAACTTGTGGAGGCGAGCAGCCTGCAGGTGGACAACAGGGACCGAGGCAACCTAGATTGAATCTGGGGGTCATTACAGAGCAAGCAAGTAACACTGCCATCTGTGATGTACCCGATTTTTGAAATCAAACGGAGTCGCCACGCCATTTTTATTTTGAGGGCCAAAACTTTGAAAAATGCCCGAGATCAAGAGATTTGGGTTCGGAGGTCATGTTACGCGTCGGGAAGGACGTTAGTGTGCACCCGACGCGCCTCGTAAAAACGAGTCTTCCAAACATTCAAAATCCTTTGTTGTGTGTGTGTGTGTGTGTGTGTGTTTTGGCCAAAATAAGTTGAAACTGAGGTAAGTAAAAATTGGGAGATCTTTTTAAGGCTTTAAACTGATCCCATGATTTTTTGGGTGATTTTTGGGTTGAGATTTGGCACTCAAAAGATTTTTGGAAGTTGAAAACCATTTCTGCCAGAATGAAAAAGGCAGTTGACCCTTGACTTTGAAATGGACTTTAGGGCTTGAAAACTCCAGAATCTGGGAAAAGTCCGGGAATGAAAAATGTTCAAAACACCTTAAAAAAGGTTTCTGTAAAAGAACTTTTCATTTTGGAGATGATTTGAGGGGTCAAAAACTTCTGGCAAACTCAGATCTGAAATCTGGATTTCCAGAAGCTGATGAACTGGCCTCTAAAAGAAAAATTGAAAAAAGGATTTTTACTCACGCAAAAAATAAATTAAAAATATGTCTGGAAAGCTCTGGATGTTGGCTACAAAAAGTATTTTGTAGTCAACACCCAATTCCAAGTTTTACTGGGTCCAAAAAATAGGAAAATGGACTGAGTTCTCAGAACAATGCTACTGGACAGCAAGATGTTCTTGAGGAGAAATGTGATTTTTGGGGGTCTTGCATCTATGTTCACCCCATTTTCATCCCTAGACTTGATTCCACTACCTTGTGCCAAGTGGTTATCATACTCAAGTCATCCTTGGGGAATTTATGGGGTTTAAACATATCCTTTGCAAAGGGAGAGGGGATCTTTGTAAAGATGAATTTAAAGAGAAAAATCAATTTAGAGGTTTAAAATGTAGACCATTTGAGATGGTCATTCATGAAGATGAACTTCAAGATGACCATCTTAGGTCAAAACTTAAGTTAAACAAGACATCAAGTAGATCCAAGTGAGAAGAACAAGATGAACAAGAAGTTAAAAGAGGATTTTAGGGTTTTGAGAAGGAGGGCTTTACCAATGGTGACACCCTATCTTCCTAGGCTTGGAATTTGACTTGAGGAATATCAAGATTTGGTGTTTGGCTTGAGGAGTATCAAGGTTTGGTGTGTTTGGTATTTGATTGGGAAAGATTCAAGAGAAAAAGGTGGCAATCAAGGGATTCCCACTGTTTTCTCTCTATATTTCGCCAGAACTTCGTTGCTGTGATCAAATTGTGTTATGTAAACTGAGAGAGGAGGGTTCAATTTATAATCCTCTGAAATTTACAAAGATGTCCGCGCGGATATGTTCGTCGGCGTGCACTGTTCATCTGCTACAGTGCTGGCTTTTGGACAGGAGGAATAATCTTTTTAAAATTCAAACTGAAACTGTTTTTCAACTTACCAATTCGGGTTTTTTCCATTTCTTTTGCTTTTTAGGATTCCTTTCCTTGTTTATCTTTAAATGGCAATGCCCACTTTACCCTTGCTTTGTTAGAAAGGTTAGGGTTTGTTAGAAATGTTAGAAATGTTAAAACTTTCGTTAACTTCCTAACGAAAAAGCTACCAACTCAAATTGGAGCACCCTACAGTAGCCCTCGGCGACGGTGCTTTCAAGGAAGCGGGGTCGTCGATAAGAGTAAGGCTCCATATTTGACAGGATGATCAAGTGATCGAGTGGCTGAACCTAACGATAGGCTACCTACGTATCCCAAATGGGAATCAAGCCAGCCGTAGTTCGGGTCTTTGACCTCGGGATGATGGCATTTTAGGTGCCTCGAACCTTGATGAGTTCTGCAGTCGTTTGCTGAAAGAAACTCTGCCGGGGGTAGGAAATGACCATTTTCGGTCTGATGGCTGGAGTTGTATATCTGCTCTGCTGGGGATAAAGTGACCATTTTGGTCTGGTGGCTGAACCTAGCGATAGGCTACCTACGTATCCCGAATGGGAATCAAGCCGGCCGTAGTTCGGGTCTTTAACCCTAAGATTGGACTATTTTTTGGAAGTCATCCTGTGATTTGACTATTTTTGGGAAGTCGCCCTATGGTTTGACTATTTTTGGGAAGTCACCCTATGATCTGACTATTTTTGGGAAGTCACCCTATGATCTGACTATTTTTGGGAAGTCGCCCTATGATCTGACTATTTTTGGGAAGTCACCCTATGATCTGACTATTTTTGGGAAGTCACCCTATGGTTCGACTATTTTGGGGAAGTCGCCCTAAGATCTGACTATTTTTGGGAAGTCACCCTATGGTTTGACTGTTTTTGGGAAGTCACCCTATGGTTTGATCTGTTTTGGGAAGTCACCCTATGGTTTGACTATTTTGGGAAGTCGTCCTATGGTTTGACTGTTTTTGGGAAGTCACCCTATGATCTGACTATTTTTGGGAAGTCGCTCTATGATCTGACTATTTTTGGGAAGTCACCCTATGATCTGACTATTTTTGGGAAGTCACCCTATGGTTTGACTGTTTTTGGGAAGTCGCCCTACGATTTGACTATTTTTGGGAAGTCACCCTACGGTTTGACTATTTTTGGGAAGTCACCCTATGGTTTGACTATTTTGGGGAAGTCGCCCTATGATCTGACTATTTTTGGGAAGTCACCCTATGGTTTTGACTATTTTTGGGAAGTCACCCTATGACTTGACTATTTTAGGGAAGTCGCCCTGTGGTCTGACTGTTTTGGGGAAGTCACCCTATGACTTGACTATTTTGGGGAAGTCACCCTATGGTTTTGGTTTATCGAATTAGGGGATGATTGCGATTTATCGCTTTCCTAGTGTTGTGACCGGGGTGATAGCGCTTTAGGTGCCTCAAACCTTAATGATGGCGTCTTAGGTGCCTTGAACCTTGATGATGGCGTCTTAGGTGCCTCGAACCTTGATGATGGCGTCTTAGGTGCCTCGAACCTTGATGATGGCGTCTTAGGTGCCTCGAACCTCGATGATGGCGTTTTAGGTGCCTCGAACCTTGATGATGGCGTCTTAGGTGCCTCGAACCTTGATGATGGCGTCTTAGGTGCCTCGAACCTCGATGATGGCGTTTTAGGTGCCTCGAACCTTGATTTGAAATGATTTCCTTTGATGGTTTAGGATAGATGGTCCTCTAGTGGACTTCATTTGAAGGGATCGGTTTTACGTCTCGTCGCCGAAGGAAAGGATGACCGTGGCCGGTCGAGTGGCTGGACCTAATGATAGGCTACCTACGTATCCTTAAGAGGAATCAAGCCGGTCGTAGTTCGAAAATAGCCGGGGATGGTCTTTGATGGTTTGACAAGATTTGAGGTTTGACTATTTTTTGGGAAGTCGCCCTAAGATTTGATGATAATGTTCTTTTAGAAAAGTAGTTGATTAAGATATGCTTTCATACCGTGTTGTGCTTACCCGTAGCCGAGGCTACGGGCGATGTTGATGAAGAGTTGTTAGGTTGCCGTTCGTGGGACGGTTTCTGCTGACGATTTGCTGTCTTTGGAGGCATTTTGACCTGAAGGAGGAGTTTGGTTGAGTCTGCATCTTGCTGGTGATCGTCAAACTTGTAGAGGTTTTTGAGCTTGTCTTCACATTGGGACTTCTTGCTTTTGAGAACTTGGTGTCTCTAATCGCATTGTATTTGAGAACTTGGCGTCCCTGACCGATTTGTATTTGAGAACTTGGCGTCCCTGACCGATTTGTTTTGGAGAACTTGGCGTCTCTGACCGTACTGTATTTGAGACCTTGGTATCTTTGACCGATTTGCATTTTGAGAACTTGGCGTCTCCGACCGTACTGTATTGGAGAACTTGGCGTCCTTGACCTGATTGTATTGGAGTCCTTGACCTGATTTGTATTGGAGGACTTGGCGTCCTTGACCGATTTGCGTTTTGAGAACTTGGCGTCTCTGACCGATTTGTATTGGAGAACTTGGCGTCCTTGACCTGATTGTATTGGAGAACTTGGCGTCCTTGACCTGATTGTATTGGAGAGCTTGGCGTCTCTGACCGGATTGTATTGGAGAACTTGGCGTCCCTGACCGAATTGTATTGGAGAGCTTGGCGTCCCTGACCGATTTTGTAGACATTGGAGGCGGTCTTCATATGTTTGTGGATGTTGGGGACTGTTTTCATCCATTTGAGGTCGTCTTTGGTGAAGATCATCCTTGCCGAAAAGGGGGATTACGTTTGAATTCCTGCATTTGTTAGTGAAGAGGAAGATGCATATATGGCATTCATGATGGCGGATGCATGCATAGAACCAAAAATGATTATGAGATGATGCGTTTATTTGCTTTCGAAGATGCACTTGGCCTAAGCTTTTGGCAGGGAAATTACGATTTATGATTTTCAATCACTTAGGATTTTTCCTATTGATTCAAGTTTTGTGCATGCTACATGAGCCCTGGGGAGATTTTTGTGGGGATGCATGGTTATGTATGTGTCTGGAGACTGTTTGGAACAGATTTTGAGCATGTGGGGGATGAGAACCCTTGATCGCGATTTAAACAGCGGTTGTTGATGAGGTTTTGTTGACAGTATCACATGGACCTCAATTTTGATGAGATTGGATTCGGATCCCGGGTCTTGGTTGAAATTTTCCCTCTCATTCTTGGTCATCTGAAGCTGATGCTGACAGGCTCTGGGGCACGTTGATATGAGTGAAGCTTCTTTCATTTGGGTGAGCTGTGACTTTGGCCGAAACTTTGTCCGGAGAATGATTTGATGAAATTGCTAATGCAGGGAGAAACCCAGATCTTAAATTCCGATGCTACGGGAAGCTGCTATGTACCAAGTTCTGGAACTGAAAATCTAGTTGTTGATGTAACTAGCCCTTTCTTGTGACTTGACAAAATTCAGGTCCAAAGGACCAGCTTGGCAAAGTCCAGATTTCGGAGCAGTGACTTGGCGAGGCCCTAATCTTATAACCTCGTTGTGATTCTGACATAATTAGCAGAGTCCCAATCTGATTGGTAATGCAAAGCGATCCTGAGAATAATCTGATGAAGATCGAATCTATCTTGTAGTGAAGAACCCAATGTGGACCCAAAGATGACTATATAAGCCCCAGCTTGAAGAGCTGCTACAGGAGAACCTGGGAGAACCGCTTAGCAAGCCCCAGCATGAAGAAATTCAGAGTAGTCTTACAGAGGGGGCACCCATCTTTTCAGATCTTAGTCAACCAGCCAATGGACAAGACTCAGAAATGTTTACGTGCAGGGGCACATCTTTCGAAAAGTGGGAATGAATCCCGATTTTGTGTACACACACTCGCTTTAGGTTTGACTCTTTTGAGAGAGTATAAGCATCACAAGGTGTGGAGAAGTGTATGGAAGCCCCTGCTGACAGAAAGACAGTGTTTGGCTCTATTTCCCTATGATGGAGAGAGAGAAGACTTGTCGAGACACTTGAAAACTTGTTTTATTCGTGATGATCACAAGGCTGCTTAAAACCCTTTGTTAATGTTCGGGTTATTCAACTCCTAAATCTGATATGAACAAATATTTTGATTAATCACAAGGAGAAAACCAACTGATATCGAGGATCAAGCTCGGAAAGTGTATAGGGACGATCCTTGATGAGACCGGATTTTTTTTTTTTGAGATTTGTTTGTGATTTCGACCGGACCATTTCTGGTTGCCTACGTTCCCTCCATCATGAAGAGCTCAGGTCGCCGTAGTTCGGGCTTATCCCGAATGAAGAGAGAATGAGTGTGAAAATTCAAGACTTTGAGGTTCTTTTGGGAATTTGAGGATTGGAGATTCGAATAACATATCCCCTCAGAGTGTTCATGAAAGACACGGATGCGAAGCCCCAGTGGGACATCCACGGCAAGTGTTTGTGGAGGAGAAATGAAATATGCTCACATGAAATGTCGAATGAATCAGACTTGAATTTGCACAATCTTTGATCATTTGAGCCGAGATGGATTTGGCTCCAATTTAAGCAAGCAATGAAGCATTAATTTGATTTATATTTTACGATGAAATTGCTATCCGATAGGAATTGCAAACTGGTTTCCGGCTTTGATCGGCCATCGGGTAATTTTGGAAGTTATGACCTCTTAAAGTGAGAGGCCGGCCGGGCCTTTTGTCATCGAACCTCTAAAGATGAGAGGTTGGCTTGCAGGATGTGTTTGGGAAATCTATGGCGGGAAGATTGATTGCCTCTAAGAGTGAGAGGTCAAATTTTGACTTTGGCCAAAGGCGATGGTAATGGGAATATCCTCTAAAAGCGAGAGGATGGCTTCGGGATTGGTCGCGGAAATGGGAATATCCTCTAAAATAGAGAGGATGGCTTGGGATTGATTTAAGGTAATGGTGAGAGGAAGTCCAAGCTATCGAGAACCTTTTGCGAACTTGCGAGAATTCGGGCTCCTTTTTTGATCATTGGAGAGCTTCTTGAGAAGCTCGGGGACTCTTGTTGAATTGTGAGGATCGACAGTCCTTCTCTCTTTTTTTTTTTTTTTTTTTTTTTTTTTTTAAGCTCTTGCTTGAACTTTTCTATTTCTTTCTTTTTTGCTTGAACTTTTCTCTTTCCTTTTTTTTTAAGGCCTCCCGAGACGTTGAGGATTCTTGTTGAATTGTGAGGATTTAAAATCCTTCTTTGATAACTTGGAAGGCCTCCCGAGAAGTTGAGGATTATCTTTGTCCTTCCCTCATGGCTTGAGATATTTTGCGCATCGCCGACTCTCGAAGCTAACTTCTTGGTCTTGCTTGGACTTCTCTCAATAAGGATCAATGGTGATGGCTAAACAGGTTTCAAAACATGCCGATCTTGAAATGAAAGGGTAGTGTTTAGTGAGGGTGAGATAATGGCTTTCCTATGGGTGAAAGGCTTCAACCGCAATCCCTACCGGATGACCTAAACGAGATTAAGTCTTCATTGCTTGCTTAAGCTTTAAATGAGAAAAGATCCATGCAAATTCATCGAGCAACGAGGGATGATGATGAAAGGGATGTGAGCATATGAGATGCAAGACGGGAGTTGGTAAGCCCCAATTTGGGAAGGATATCAATTGATTTTCTCACTCCGATTAACTTAAATATTAATCATTTCAAAGAATTAGTGGTTGAGCAAAGACAAGTGATCATTTTGGATAAAACCATTTCAATTAAGTGTAACGTGGGTGCGCAAGTGATGTCTCGAGTCTAGCAAGAAGAGAAAAAGACTTATATTAAAAGTTAGGCATTTAACCACTATGTCCAAAATGGACTACAACGACAAATGTCCAGAAGGACTTAGGTGAAAGAAAAGTACTAGACCCTACGAAGGTTGACTCAAAAGACTATTTTAAAGATAGGTAGCCCCTGCCTAGCCGCTCTTTGCCGTTGAACCATGCATCTATTCTTCGACGCCGGAGACGGGAGCTATTGCGAGATCTTTCCATCAGATTTCCTTGGCAATCTCTTTCTTAATCCAAACACTTTCATCGCCCGCGACGGCCGATTCACCGACCTCGCAAGGGGGCGTGTCAAATTCCATTATGCCCACAAGGCTTGAACCACCAAACTCGATCATGTTGACACTCATGTTGTTAGGGAGCGGGTTATTGATAGTGTTAGGCCCTTCGTGCATCTCTAACCTCCCTTGCTCAATCAAACCTTGGATGGCCTTTTCAGGGACGCAATCATCCGTCAGTGCCCATGGTATCGATGAAAGGCACAATGCTTGGAGGTATCCAAAGGAGCATTGGGGTTTCAAGGCCGATAATTTTCCAAAGGCCTGAGCAAACCTTCTCTCACCAAACCTCTTAAGATATCACTCAAAGGCATCCCAAAGTTTCCCAAGTTTTGGAGCCGGATCTCGGATGGATCGTGTTTCTTGGGAACAAAGGAAGTGGCATTGTTACCCCGTCCCGCGTAGCCGATCGCCTCTTTGCCTTTAGCGAAAGTGAGAGTAGTTTTGGAGGGAGGAGCCCGATATCCGTAGCAGGTGCAAGGCGGTCAAGCTCCTGATTGTAAGCCTTTTCAAACTTAGCCCCGGAATTAACCATTGCACGCAAGTCAGCCGTAGGGGAAGTGGCCGAGGGAAGCTCTCAAATGCGGCTTCAAGCATGACCGAAAGATGTCTAACTCGCTTCCTCGTCGAGGGAGGAATGGCCATTTCACCGAGCTTTAAGTTCCATCTCTTATAGAAATCCCCAATATTCTCATTAGGCGCCGCATCGTTGTTTGCAGTGTCAACTCGTTTGTCTCCCACTCCAAGTTGGCTTTATACTTATCTCGTGAAAGTACCGGTAATTTGTTCCCAAGTAGCCCTAGCTTCAGCGGCAATCGGAAAAACCATTTCAAAGCCCCCGACTTCAAAGAGAGACTAAAGTAATCGGCCAACCGCCGGTTTGTGCATCCCTTAGCCTTCATTGCCAAAGTATAGGTGTCCAAGTGAGTTTTAGGGCATGCACTCCCGTCAAACAATTCCAGAGCGGGCATCACAAACTTGTGAGGCAGGGGACAATCGAGCCTGGATCCGTAGGCCGAAGAGCAGTGTTCTTTTTGGCGGTCAATTCAGCAATCCGTGCTTTCATTTCCTTGTGTTGCTCCATAAACCAAGCCAATTGGGGATCCAAAGGCGGAGCGGGAATTCCTCGAAATGGCCGATATTTGAGCTAGGAAG
This sequence comes from Adenophora triphylla var. japonica, assembly GCA_022495995.1. NCBI lineage: Eukaryota > Viridiplantae > Streptophyta > Magnoliopsida > Asterales > Campanulaceae > Adenophora > Adenophora triphylla. Next base: position 916,706 of record JAFEMH010000228.1, read on the forward strand.
AGGACTAGCTGTTGGTGGTGAATTGGTGGAAGGAATACCATATCCCTGAGCATAGGTGAAAACCTCGTCCTTGGCCCAAATTACCCTGGGGAGTGTAGGTAGGAGCCGGGCAAAGGATAGAACCCAAATGACTCTTGTCGTTGGCTTCCAATCTGGCAGAGAAGATGGAGGCAGATCCGAGGTAGCCATATGGCTTGGATTTTCGGAGTGAGGCCCATAAGTAGGCTTAAGTGCCGGCCGCCGTCCCCGGTTGTTGAATTGCATGGTCCGGTTGTGGCGAGGATGCATAACCGAGAGGATACTGTGGTCCCGGTGATTCGGATGAAACCGGGATGAAGGCTTGATAACCCATGAAGTCTCGAGTGAATGGATTTGTGAAAGCCGTGAGGAGCAACCGAACTAGCACCATTCCGAGGAGGGGCTCCCGACCGTGGCCCGTAACCGCATTGTGGCGGCATTCCAAATTGTGGCCGTTGATGTGAAGGTCTCGGGATTGATCGGTTCCGAACCGAGGTGGGATTCCAATCCGTGGCATTCCGAGGTATCCCCAACCATGAGAGGACATTCCGTATCGACTTTGCCCCCACCGAGGAGCCGTGAACCGATTCGTCCCCATCGTGCCGCATGGATCCAAAGTGGTCCGACCCGCAGATCGAGGAACATGTGTTCGTGGTAGCACCGAAGGAGGTTCGGGTGGTGGCATCCTCGGGAGTAATCGGGCGACCGAGACTGGGATTGGGGTCATCCTCTTCTTCCACAAAGAAGGTGCCATCGGGATTGAGGGCGGCGGCCAAACCATGGCTCTTAATAGCCTCGATAAGGCTATTCAACCGCGCTTCCTGCCGCATTCTCATCTCGTTCTCGCTAACCGATTCCATTTGCTGTTCTCGTCCGAGGAGTCCCAGGAGGCGGAGTGACGTTGTCCCCTCGCTACCAGCCGATGCACATTCCAAACCCGGAGTTGAAACAAACGGCGAAGCCGATGAGGCACTCGACTCTTCCCAACCGATTAAACGGTGACCCTGCCCGAAACCAAGCTTTACGCGGAGTCATGGGGAAAGACACGAGGGTTCGATGGCGGGAATTGAAGGAGGGTAGGTGTTTGGGCTCAAGGCTCATGCAACATGCAATTATTTGTTCATGTTTACTTAAAACACGTTTTTATTAACCTAATCGGTTGGAAAAAGATTGCTCTTTTTTTTTTTGCAAACTACTCTGATTCTCGATCAAATGGGCCCCGTCACTACGTCTATAAGCCCCTCGTATTCCACCCGTATTTCGACCTCCCGGTGGACACCCCGGGCGAGGGTCCTATAGGGCAAGCGGGTCCCACCGACCGAAAGAAAAACGATCCTAAAAGTCTCGGGCGGGTAATCGAGTCTTAACGAGCATTCGATGTAAATTACTGACAAAGCCGACGTCGAAAGTCAAGATCATGTCCGAGGGCTCGACGAAAAGCTCCGCATGATTTGGACCGATAAGCGTCCACAATTGATCTTGACTTGTCGTCGGCTAAGCCGTAATTAGGCATGGAATATTCATTAATCCTTGATGACTCAAAGGTCAATGCCGGGAGTCGTGTATAATTTGTGCCGCCGTAGCCGAAGTCAAGGCGCCTGGCCAATATCTTGGTCAAAGTCTCGCGGCGGAAAACCGGCGTAACTTCGACCGACAGTGGTCCCCGAAAGATATTGAGTCGGTATGCCGACAAAGGCTTGAAAGGAAAGGTCTATACACGTACAGGGCATGACACGTAACTCTTAATTAAAACCAACCGGGTCTCTACAAAGTGTGTCACTGACAAGTGCATGGTCGACACGAGGCTCCATGGGATGTCTGGGTAGTCCCGTGCTCATCCGAGAGGCGTAATAAGACCAAACGGACCGCGACAAGGATTTCCCCGGTTAGGGACGAGCGTGCAGCAGTACGGTCACGTGCGCGTAGTGTGCAAGCAGTCTATATTCCTTTTCTGAGTAAAATAGGAAATTTTTTTTTATGTGTCTTAAAAAGGCATGATGCATGATTTTTTTTTTTGAACTTTTTTTTTTGAAATTTTTTTTTTTGAAAATTTTATGAACACATAAGCACATAAGCACAAAAATTCCGACAGCTAGGGACATTATTCCGACAAATAAAATTTTGACTTTTCCGAGGCGGCCAAAAACAAACACGAAAACCGTGCAAAAATCAACACACACACAACAAAGGATTTCAAATGTTGGGACGGAAGCTTGACCCTCAAAAGTTTTTCCTTTTTTTTTTTTTGAAAAGATAAAACTTGTTTGTCCCCAAATGAGTCGCCACCGCGATGTACTCCGATTTTTTTTGAAATCAAACGGAGTCGCCACGCCATTTTTATTTTGAGGGCCAAAACTTTGAAAATGCCCGAGATCAAGAGATTTGGGTTCGGAGGTCATGTTACGCGTCGGAAGGACGTTAGTGTGCACTCCGACGCGCCTCGTAAAAAAAACGAGTCTTCCAAACATTCAAAATCCTTTGTTGTGTGTGTGTGTGTATGTGTTTTGGCCAAAATAAGTTGAAACTGAGGTAAGTAAAAATTGGGAGCTCTTTTTAAGGCTTTAAACTGATCCCATGATTTTTTGGGTGATTTTTGGGTTGAGATTTGGCACTCAAAAGATTTTTGGAAGTTGAAAACCATTTCTGCCAGAATGAAAAAGGCAGTTGACCCTTGACTTTGAAATGGACTTTAGGGCTTGAAAACTCCAGAATCTGGGAAAAGTACGGGAATGAAAAGTGCTCAAAACACCTTAAAAAAGGTTTCTGTAAAAGAACTTTTCATTTTGGAGATGATTTGAGGGGTCAAAACCTTCTGGAAATCTCAGATCTGAAATCTGGATTTCCAGAAGCTGATGAACTGGCCTCTAAAATAAAAATTGAAAAAAGGATTTTTACTCACGCAAAAAATAAATTAAAAATATGTATGGAAAGCTCTGGATGTTGGCTACAAAAAGTATTTTGTAGTCAACACCCAATTCCAAGTTTTACTGGGTCCAAAAAATAGGAAAATGGACTGAGTTCTCAGAACAATGCTACTGGACAGCAAGATGTTCTTGAGGAGAAATGTGATTTTTGGGGGGTTTGCATCTATGTTCACCCCATTTTCATCCCTAGACTTGATTCCACTACCTTGTGCCAAGTGGTTATCATACTCAAGTCATCCTTGGGGAATTTATGGGGTTTAAACATATCCTTTTGCAAAGGGAGAGGGGATCTTTGTAAAGATGAATTTAAAGAGAAAATCAATTTAGAGGTTTAAAATGTAGATCTATTTGAGATGGTCATTCATGAAGATGAACTTCAAGATGACCATCTTAGGTCAAAACTTAAGTTAAACAAGACATCAAGTAGATCCAAGTGAGAAGAACAAGATGAACAAGAAGTTAAAAGAGGATTTTAGGGTTTCGAGAAGGAGGGCTTTACCAACGGTGACACCCTATCTTCCTAGGCTTGGAATTTGACTTGAGGAATATCAAGATTTGGTGTTTGGCTTGAGGAGTATCAAGGTTTGGTGTGTTTGGTATTTGATTGGGAAAGATTCAAGAGAAAAGGTGGCAATCAAGGATTCCCACCGTTTTCTCTCTATATTTCGCCGTAACTTCGTTGCCGCGATCAAATTGTGTTATGTAAAACTGAGAGAGGGAGGGTTCAATTTTATAATCCTCTCAAATT